>OY821750.1:26938401-27538401 GCA_963682055.1 Primula veris | reverse complement strand
ATTATTTTTCTCTCAACTTTGGTAGATCCATTTGTCAAATACTGAAGGGCTTTGGGGATGAAGGAGATGACAATTCTAGCTTTCTTTTTATACTTGAAAAATTCTATAGAATGCAAAATCTTACACGTAACGAGTTTTGACCAAAATGAATGCAATTTAATGCAAAATCATGTATATAACCAGCCAACGGTAATGAGATTTGACCACAATGAATATAATATAATGCAAAATCATGTATTTCACCGATCCAATGGTAATGAGTTTTGACCAAAATGAATTCAATATAATGCAAAATCACGTATTTCACCAAGCCAATGGTAATAAATTTATTTAAATTTACTAAAAGAGAATATTACCTTCTACATTAGTTGATTCACTTCAACAGTCAACAAATCAAAGAGAAATAAATGGGATTTCCGTTTACTCGCAACAATGCGTAATGACTGGGTTTTTTTTAAATAAATATAAAAATTGTTTTAAGCTACCCAACCAAGTAGGTTAGGGTTTTATAATGTCATTAGCAAAGAAAGAGAAACAAATAGTAAACAAAGATAAACAAATAATGATAACATGATTTAACCAAATTAGATTGCTACCAATCCATATAGGATTGGCAATGTGTTTAATGACTAATGTTGATAGTTTTTTTTTCAAATAAACATGCTCATTTTTATTAAAATAACGGACGAACGTATAGAATTCAATGTCACTGGAACAAATTCCAAGAAGCTAAATAAAATAGAATAATACAAAAGCACAAAGGCCACCAACAAGCCCGATAACTCATAAAACCCCCTATGATAATCTATCATGCAAATTGTTCAAAATACATCAAGAACGTAATATAACGATATAAAATGTCCCAGCTATCGAAAAATAAAAAGAAGAACTGAAATATCGGGGTGCCGACACACTAATAAACCCGATCAAAAGAGACAAAAGGCCTTAGAAAACCCAATAATGACCGGATCAAAGAAAGCTCCATTGGTGTGCCAACACACTAATAAACCCAATCTAAACGGACCAATCATGTCATAAATTTCAAAGGCAACCACTCTGTCCACAATTAATCTAAACAAATTAATTAACTGAAATAGGACAAACTCCGTCAATACTCATAAATTCAATAGTCGGGACAAACCCATATCATATAAAACTTCATAATAAGTATAATAAACTAAATGCACGAATTTGATACAAAGACAAAACGGGCCTACTCGGTATAAACAAATTTTACAAACTCCTATCAAGGCCTAAGATACACACGACATACCATACCACGAGTTTGCGGGCAGAGAGATCACCAAAAATATCCTATCAAGTCTGGATCTGAAGTATCGATCGAGGTGCCAACACATTAAAATAACCCGATCCCTCAAGTATACAAGGTAGAAAACCCAATAAACATCTCATGCTCCTAACCCAAACCATGGTGACTTTTCCTGTTTTGAATCTAGCCGAGATCTCAAATGCAAAAATGCTACAACCAAATAAGGCAACCTTCGGTCTCAATCAAAACCTAAAAAGGAAAAAATCGGAGAGGATGTGGCAATAATAAACATGTGATAAAGAGGTTAAAAAGGATTAAGAAGAGTGCAGAGGTGCGAGAAGAAATCGGAAGGGAAAATAAATGTTCAGAACGGAGATGAGGAGATGAGTGGAAGAGGGGATGAGAGATGGAGATGCAAAGAGTGGATGAGGAGCGTTAGATGAGGAGAGAGGTGGGGTGCTGGCCCAGGAAAGGAGGTGGCGGAGCGCCACCTCCTGCCCTAGGTGGGCTGAGCGGCGGCTAGAGTTTATTTGGAGAATGGGGTAGAGAGAGAAAGGGGTGTTGTGTTTGACTTCCACCTACTGATGTTTATAGTTAATAGACTTAACGCACATTATCAATTTCCATGTTAACAGTTCTGTATAGATAAGACCGACTATAAATTATGATTTATCTCACTGTATCACATTGTTACTATCCATTCTCCGAAATAAGAAGAGGGGGTTTCATTTTCCAAAATGCAGTACATCAGTTGCATTACATTTTCAGATAAGAGAAATCTCAACTTAAACAAAGCATTGGTAACAATCCTATTGTCATAAATTATATGAATATCTCATAGCTAGAAAAGTTGAACAGTTCAAACGGTACCACTTTTCTAAACTGTAATGCAACTCATGTACTGCATTTTGGAAAATAAAGCCCCCTCTTCTTATTTTGGATAATAGATAATAAGAACATTCACAACTCTCTCTCCAAAATATATATTCTTCAAAACTTAAAGAGTTCAACCCTAAAATAATTTTTCTGGACCCCATTTTCCACTTGTGTTTCTTCAAATTCTAAAATATAATACAAACAACAATTAATTATTAATATAGATCATGTTTTGATGAGAGTAGAAAAACATATAAAATGTAAATGACTCTTTAAATATCAAAAGGTATAATTTTGACTCCTCGTTAGAAGTAAAATATGGAGAGATTGATGTAGATGCTCTAACAATGTGATAAGGTGAGATAAATCATAATTTATGGCCGGTCTTATCTATACAGAACTGCTAATGCGGAAATTGATAATGTGTGTTAAGTCCATTAACTATTAGCATCAGTCATTACACATTGTTGCAAGTAAACGTAAATTTCATTTATTTCTCTTTGATTTGTTGACTGTTGAAGAGAATCAACTAATGTAGAAGGTAATAATCTCTTTTAGTAAATTTAATTAAACTCATTACCATTGGCTCGGTGAATTACATGATTTTGTATTATATTGAATTCATTTTGGTCAAAACTCATTACCATTAAGTCGGTGAAATACATGATTTTACATTATATTAGATTCATTTTGGTCAATTCTCATTACCATTGGCTGGTTATATACATGAATTTTCATTAAATTGCATTCATTTTGGTCAAAACTCATTACGTGTAAGAGTTTGCATTCTATAGAATTTTTAAAGTATAAAAAGAAAGCTCGAATTGTCATCTCCTTCATCCCCAAAGCCCTTCAGTATTTGACAAATGGATCTACCAAAGCCCTTCGGTGAGAACTTGGATTTTCAAAAAGATCACCCTTTTAAAATGAGAAAGAGATCTTGTCTGCATGATAATTGTTTTCTCTTACAAATAAGCTCGAATTGTCATCTCCTTCATCCCCAAAGCCCTTCAGTATTAGACAAATGGATCTACCAAAGCCCTTTAGTGAGAACTTGGATTTCAAAAAGATCACCCTTTTAAAATGGGAAAGAGATCTTGTCTGCATGATAATTGTTATCTCATACAAAGATGTTCATCAAATGTTCAATCAATGAAGCATGAAAAGAGGCAGAATCTTTGAAAATTGAAGATAAGGCGTGCGAACATTTGAAAGACTTTTATTTTTATAAATAGTCTCATACTTGCTTGTAAAAAGTTGTGTGTTCTAAACTCATAATGAACTCAACTTAGAGTGAATACACGTGAGCAAAAAATACGAGAGTAACAATGACGGGATGTTATTGTTTATGAGTAGCAGTTATTTAGTAATAAAATAGTGATAGGCAGGAAAATCTAGAGCGAGTCTGAGAGTTTTTGATAAGTGTTTTGCCCTATTTTGTACGCTTGAAATAATATTACAAACTGAGTGAGTGCTCCGAATGCGTAGCCATGGTAGGATGAACTTCGTTACAAACGTCTTGTGTTCTTTTTCTTTCAAACTTGCAGACGTTCTTTGTTCATCAAATTAATTTGGTTGCAACCACAGTTGCAACCATCAACTTTACAGCAATTAGAACTGCGGATAGGAATTTCGCAGAGTACCTAACTCCCTTTGTATTTGATATGTGGAATGAGGTTGGGAGATTGTTGAATCGTCATATTTGTTTTATTATATAACAAATTTGATGCAGAGGTGGTGATTTTATTATGTTTACTTGAATTGGATTTTATTTGTTCAGTAGAAATCTTGGAGTTGGATAGGTCAAGGTCACCAATTTCATATATTTTGGATAGTTTTATTCATCCGTATTGAGGGAGTTTGTAACTAAATTGAAGGCACCTATAATAGTTTATTCAATTACATTAAGATCATCCAATCTCAACTTCAAAAACGCTACAATATCCGATCGATCGATCGATCAGCTATCAATTATTTTTTTTTTGTTCTCCCACTATTTGTTATTCTTGCTCATTTGGATTTGTTTGACTGGCAAGCTTTATAACTTGACTCCGCTTAAAATTGGTAGATTTGAATTTTCTCTGAACTTCGAATAACTGATGCTTATTTGCCTAAATGCCGCAGCTAAACTAGTCTTTCTTTTGATTGGTATGGTTTACTGATCTAGCTTACATAAAAAAAAAGTTCTCCCACTAGATGTTATTCTTGCTCACTTGGATTTGTTTGGTCTGGCAAGGTTTACAACTTGCTCCAGCTTAAAAATTGGTAGATTTGAATGAATCCTTTTTCTTTGAACTTTGAATAAGTAAAGCTTATTTGCCTAAAATTCCGCAGCCAAACTAGTCTTTCTTTTGATTGATATGTATTACTGATCTAGTCTACATAAAAACTGTTTCAAACTTAACGTCTTTAACTTTACAACCATCCTTTAACCAGCCAAAAAAAAGTCTTAACTGAATTAATTAAAGCTTAGGAGGTTGTTGAGCTTTTTAAATTAGGAGTTAAAAAGTGAAAACTCCAAAAGTCCAAAAAAGGCAAAACTAATGGAAATCCAAAGTGAAAAGCAAAGTAGAAGACAAATGGAAGGGTGAGTAATTATTATCTTCGCCTACTAAATAACCCCTAATTTGGCTTATTTGTTTAATTTTTAAACAGTAGCCTCTAACAACTTGGTCAAAAGAAAGTTAAGGGTCACGACAACTTGAGTTGTTCTTATTCTTATATACAAACAAGAGTTATAAATGTTAACACGAAATAGTTGTTACGAGTACCTTGGCCACGAAAGAGTTTTTCAATTTGAGTCAGAGTGTTTGACACATCTCATCAGTTGTTTAATTTTGAGCGAAATTTCTAAAAATGGGTTAGCGGCGGAGTTTGTTGTTCGTTTGACTTTCATCTTTGTGTAATCATTTCATTGTTAAAGATAATCGAAATCAATTGTTTAAATAGGTTCATATTTATCAGTCATTTTTTTTTTTCCGGTTTCACTTAGTTTCCTATCAATTTGCATGGTTCCGTTGAACATGTAACCAAAGTTCGTCCTTTGTTTGAATGTGCAATACGATAACATATTCCTGCAAAAAATGGGAGTATGTCAGCATATCGTTTAGTAATGTTTGCTACGGAAGATAACCATCACAAGTAAATATATGTAACTTTCCAAAAAAAAAAAGGTAAAGGTAGGAGTAAGTAAAATCGGACAATCTGACAATCCGAATCAATCCGTTGATTTGGTTTGGATTTTTCAATAAACGGTTTGGTTTAAGATTAAAAACATATCAATCCGTTCTTAATGGATTGGTTTAGGGTTTTTTTA
Source organism: Primula veris (assembly GCA_963682055.1). Taxonomy (NCBI): domain Eukaryota; kingdom Viridiplantae; phylum Streptophyta; class Magnoliopsida; order Ericales; family Primulaceae; genus Primula; species Primula veris. The sequence continues at coordinate 27,532,939 of OY821750.1, read as the reverse complement.
TAGTAATCCAGACCAAACTAAACCAATCCGTATCAAATCCGATCCATTAATCAGTTTAAATCCGTATTATTGGGTCATTGGGTCAAGTCATGTTATCATTGTGGTTATGCACACTTCTAGAAATGTCCATATATTATACGGTCCCAAAGTGAATACCAACTAACATTCTATGAACCAAAAACCGGAGAATGATCAAATTTACCCCCAAATACAGACTTTTACTTTCACTTGAGAATAGCCACATGCTCAATGTAGGTCAAATCGGGATGTTATATATTTAAAATTTCGAGTCCCATATACTAAACTCTTCCTTTATTTTGTTTATATTCTTAGTTTATCCACATGCTCTCATCCGAATTATCTTGCAGACACGAAAGCTTTACTAAAAGCATAAGAAATATTTGGCTAATTCTATATTTGTTTACAATTTTAGTCATATTATTTTGCTTAGCAAATTGTTAAATTGTATGCATATTGCGAATATAAACTGATAATTGAGTGAGTTAGATATGTATTCGCATTCCAATGCACTAATTAACTGCCATAGATACCCACACATGTATAATTTGTATGACGTTATAATTGTGTGATTCAATGCTTGTATTTATGAAATTGCTCATATCATAATGAAAATGTTAATTGAATGGGAAATTCAATACGAGTGTGAATTAATCAAGTATAGCTATACCGATTGATTCGATATGTTGGAATTGAAAAAGTTTGTTAACAGAATAGAAAATATTGTCGATCTTCATGCAATGAATGAGGAGTCTGCGTTAAAATAAAACAGCCCAGTGTCCAGCCCTCGAGCATATGCTTCGACAGAAAAATAGAATGACTGCTCCTTACCTTGTAGCATGATATAGTTAAAGCGACATAAGGGTCCTAACTACATCCTTGTGTTCTTAACAATGTTTATTAAAACGATATTATTTCAGTGGAGAGTTTGTGAGTTTTTACTTTTTACTATTGGTAGAAAGACACACTGAGTGAGGAATATACGTAGTTTATTTATCATTGTAAGTACTTGTTCAAAAAAATGCAAGTATATATTTCGAGAAATTCTTCTTCACATTATCGACTAAATGACTAAAGTCTTTCCTAAATAGATTGTTTAATAGGTTTATGTTTTTAAATGTTAAGTAGAGTTCCTATCTTCCTCTTTACATGATGAGTGAAATGGGATGAGGCCGTATTTGTTAAATTCATCCCTAATTGTAGTGACTTTTATTTTATCTTTCATGAGTTGAAATTGATCTATCAAATAGAGATTTTGGACGTATGTAGTTCAAGGTTGTCAATTTGGGTTAGATTTCAGAATGTTACCCAGGGCTTTTCAATCTATTAGTTTCCGATGATTTTATGCAATTCTATCTAGTTGCAGCCGTTGACCAACGTCTAGCACGGAAAATTACATGGGAATGATGTTTCTACGGTTTGTTCAAGGTTTGGATTAAACACTCGCTAACATTTGGTAAATTGAACCATTTGTTGATCATCTTTGTTTAAGAATTACTCGCAAAGTAATCTAAATTTTGAGAACACGGTTATATATTACCGTATCCGAATGGTATCATGTGCTGTGCAACAAGCATAGTCCTTACCTACCACGTAAATCATACTCCAACCATCCCAAATTAATAAGATATGGACACATACAATTGTCATACGTAGAGTTTATATATTTAAAACCTCAGAACTACAAATTGCAAAAATTATTGACATATTTATTTAACCATGTGAATAGCTTTCAAAATAAGTAATTTTTAACATTTTAACAAAACAAATTTAACAGCCCAAAAGTCTGTGTACATATTATCTCCGTCCCTAATTAATTGATCACTGTGAAACTATGTGTAACTTTGAGTTGCATAAATAAAAACTGAAATTGTCGAAACTTTTTAAAAAATAATAATCAAATAGTTTAAATGCTAAAGTGAACGACTCGGTTTTGAAAACTTTCGTTTCAACAAGTTAGATAAGAGATTTAAATAGATCAATTATTAAGGGACTAGGGAGTAACATATCCAAACTTAGTAACTAAAAACCTATTTATTAAAAAATCAGCAAAGAAAAGAATTAAAATGAGGGAAAACTGAAAAATAAACTGGAAAATGATTGTTAGTGTTAATAGAACCTAAAATAAGCAAGAAAGGGTTTATGGATCTTTTTAAGTTAAGAAATAAAATAAGCTAGAGACTATACTATTAGGGTTTATGGGGCTAAGTAATTTAAATGAGCTATACAATAAATCTAGAAACGTTTTATGGAGATTATGTTAAGCAATTAAAGAAGCTATAAAATTAGCAATAGACTATTAGAGTTTATGGAGCTTAAATTAAGAAATAAAAGAAAAGCTTATTAGAGTTTATGGAGCTTAAATTAAGAAATAAAAGAAAAGCTTATTAGAGTTTATGGAGCTTAAATTAAGCAATAAAAGAAAAGCTTATTAGAGTTTATGGAGCTTAAATTAAGAAATAAAAGAAAAGCTTATTAGAGTTTATGGAGCTTAAATTAAGCAATAAAAGAAAAGCTTATTAGAGTTTATGGAGATTAAATTAAGAAATAAAAGAAAAGCTTATTAAAGTTTATGGAGCTTAAATTAAGCAATAAAAGAAAAGCTTATTAGAGTTAATGGAGCTTAAATTAAGCAATAAAAGAAAAGCTTATTAGAGTTTATGGAGCTTAAATTAAGCATTAGAAATGAGCAATAAAATAAACTAGAAACTATTAGAGTAAAAAAAAAATGAGTAATACAATAAGCTATAAACTATTAAAGTTTATATAGCTTAAGTTAAGCAATAAAAGAAGCTTATTCGGATTTATGGAGCTTATATTAAGTAGTAAAAATGAGCAATAGAACAAGCTAGAGACTATTAGAGTTTATATAGCTTAAGTTTAGCCATAAAAGAAGCTTATTAGGGTTTATGGAGATTATATTAAGCAATCAAATAAGGTAGAGACTATTAGAGTTTATGGAGCTTAAGTTAAGCAATAAATGAAGCTTATAAGCGTTTATGGAGCTTTAACTAAGCAATAAAAATGAGCAATACATTAAGAAAAGACTGTACGTGTCTATTTGTTTTAGGCTGTTTTTATGTATCTATCAGTTATGGTTGCGCTCAATGTTTAATGTTCTAATACGGTGAGTCATGTGTGCATGACAACTTGTAATGGCTGGAGTTTATGGTTTCCCAATTTAGTCATATGTTTGTATTTTCTTATTGGAATACAATTTTCCATACAAATTAGTGAATTTTCTATCTCATGTTTTATGTTTATAGCATTTAAGTTGGTAAATACACCATTTTGATAGTGTGATGTGTGGCTCACACAGTTAAATTTTTTTGGCTCCCTGTGTTTTTTATAGCTCATGGCTAAAGTTGTTATAATACTAATTTCTGGGTTATGCTGTTAAGTTTTGTAGCCTCTATTATCGCTACACTGTTTGCGACCTTGCGCTACCAGTACACTGTCAAATTGTGCAAACCGGATGATAGATGCCCATGATTTTTATTTTGCCTGTTTTGGCTTGTTCTAATTTAACCAGCTCCATCTAGTCAAATCGTAGAATGTGACAAACTTAGTATAGAAGTATCTTTTTGCTAGATGGTCTTTAACACGCACACACCTCGTTATTTTTTTGATAAAAAATTCATATTTTGGAGGTGACAGGAACCCTGGTGCTGGGCTACGACTAAATATACTGAAGCCCAAACCACTTGAGCAATCCATTTGCTCATTAACTTATCCTATAGTGCTAGAAGACTTGTGTATGTCTACTTTTTTTTATTCTTAACTGCTGGATTATTTTTTCCAGCAGTTACACAATGAAGTAAGCTTTCAAGGCGGTTCCATGACGGCCTTATGTTTTGTAGTTGGGTGGTAAAAAAAATCAAAATCCTTCTGCTTGCAATCCAAAGAAGTGATAAAAGGTGAGTGAAAACTTTATGGTCTTCTTTATGCATTCATCTTTGAACTGGTACTGGATTTATTTATTTCTTTATTCATGTGGGGAAGTCTACCACCGCAAACAGAGTGCGTTCGATCGTTCATCAAGAGACGTATGATAAATTTAGTAATGTAGTTTTTTTGGAAAATGATAAGAATGTAAAAATTTTCTTGAGAAATATTGATTGTTGGGCTCTGATTATGTTGGACTATAGAACCCATTTTTGATTATTTTGGATTACTTATTAGTATAGGATTACCCACTCCTTTTCGGCAGAATAACCTCGATATATTGCTAATATCTGCAGTTAATAGACATCCAACATGGAGCCTTAATCCAACTCGTGTTAGTCTCAAATAATTTAAGTCTGTTACATATAAAGACTTATCTTTTACAGCTTGATAGCTTATTTTGTCAAAATGGTATTGCAGGCCCTAAACGAATAGCTGTGATATCAGTGAAGATGATATTATATCAGTCTGAGAACAAAAGCAACTTTATTTATCATGTTGATATAAAATGTCCCTGGTGCATTGTCAGCTGAAGTTTGATTGACGTGAACCACAAAAGCAATTTAACTGTAAATTGTATGCCTGATCTATAAAAGAAGGAACCAAAATTTAAACAAACACAGTGCCGTCAGAAATGACGGTTTGTTTTCTGTTTCAAAAAAATGCAAGATGTTGTGAAAAGAAGAAAAGTAAATGTTATAAACCAACCTTGCTTAACTTTGTGAGTAACTTCCATATTTATAGTTCTCAAACAAAAGACTGGGATTTTAATTAGAATATTTCTAATCAGAACAGTGTAACCTGAATTCGTCTGTTTTCTGAATGGTAGATTGTCGGTTTGCACAACATTATCCTTTTTAGTTTTCTTCCTAATGTATTACAAGAACCAAACATGATGATCGAGGATAGATGTTCATTGTTTCTTTCAAGAATTCTAATTTATAACAAGAGAGGAACATAAGCTTGTTACGCTGTTTCTGATAGTATTGTGCCTTGATACATGAGTTACTGTTTTAGGTGAAAACTGTTTCATTCGTATATATTGTTGTGGAATGCTTTGGATGCCTGCTTACTCTGTTTTGTAAATGCTTTTGTCCATTCATTTTTCCCCAGTGATTTAGGTCATTCTGTATTAAGAAAAAGGGATAATTTACTTACCTAAAAAGAAAATTTGAAATTTCAATAACACAGAACCACATAGAAGAAAATTAGTAGTATATAATATTTTAAACTTTCAAGTAGAGTCCACATCAAAAGAAAACGTGCAAGTAGATTTAAGCCGGGTAGATCTGGAAATTGAGAAGCTGAAGTTCAAATAGGTATTGCTGATGTAGAAACCTTTGTACTTGTCTTTTGCGTACGCTGTTCATGTGGGAATAATAAACCGAAGTTGGAAGATGGTTCATAGTGTTGATTTTGGCGTCACTGTTTCGCAAACGTAATTCTAGCATCAGCAAACTAATCAGCTTTGTTGCGGTAACGTCATAATGATTGCAGCACAGTGTGTTCTATTCTTACTTTAATACACTAAGGATTAAAAAAATATCATTATCAGGAGCAGATTAAATGTCTTTTGTGATTTCAAACAATCACATGTTTTTCTTGAATGGCTTACAGGGTAAGTGTTTCTTGATAGAGGGTAAACATTTCAAATAGAATTGTTGTTATTCTCACCTTTTTTAATGCAACATTTTGCTTAGCATTGCTTTGATTCTGAGATAAGACAAGCGTGTAATTATGCCAAAGTATTGTGCTGTCTATAGGATGTTTCCGACAAACAGCCTCTGGTATGGATATTCCTGGAAATTGGGACGTGGAACAGTTCTGGAACAGGTATCTTTTTGCTACCCATAAAAATGATTTTTTTTTTTTTAAATATAAATCCGTAACTGCATTATACTATTTAAAAAAAACAAAATTTATAGGGTAAAAGTCTGCTGCAATTAGTGTCCGTGGTGGATGAAATCTATTAGAGAGATCAAATTTATCAGGTCTCTTAGTAACTCACTGTTCGTGGAGACAGAAATATACAATGTTACAGCATGCGACAGGTGGTGGTACAAATGCCCCAGAATTAGTATTTGTATCTAAGTTTTTCATGTTAAATATAATCTGCTCTTTGAAAGCTGCACATGTGGACATGGCGTCAATCATGGTGGCAACTCGCATTGTATATTTTCTCCACGAGGTGCTTTCTTTTTTTTTTGAAAATTAAGCACATTATATTATAACCCATCAAACGGGACAAAACCTCAGTTACTCACAAGTTGAGTAATCAGAGAAGTTCTCAACTGAGAACTCAATAGTCAAAGCTCCGGAGAGCTTTTGATTAATTACAATCTATTTCTAACTTCCAAACAAGCCTAAACAGAACATGCTTTTAACAGATCAAAACGCACTAATTAAACTTATCCAAAAAATATACAACATATCAATATCATCAAAATTTTATTTCTTTGCTCCTTTACTCTTTATGATTCTCCAGAAAATCTTCAAAATATGTCTTTTATCATCCCCATATTTTATTTTTTTAACTAGAGATCACCTATTAAAAACTTTCGACAACCATGAATCTCAGTCTCATACAATGTTGAACGGACTCAAATTGCAGCAAATGCTTTCTTCCCACCAGCAGCGGAACCAGATGGAATCACCTTCAACACATTGAATCTCACTATCTTCGACGATGGCCTCTGGTACTTTTTGACATAGTGAAGGTAGTTGCGTGGAACAATGATAGTCCTCATCATCTTTGCACTGTGGCAGGTACCTGCAAGAATACGGCCTCTTATGGACACGAGGTGCTTTCTTCCATTATGCACAGGACTATGCATTTAACTGAAAAGAAATGAATTTAATTTTTTGTACATGGTGGACAGTGTCTTAGTCGACAGATTATGGTCTTACACCGTTGTAAAAGATAAAAAATTTAGACTGTAATGTAGGAATGTCTAATTTTTTATGACAATCTTTAGGTGATCAAGCGTATTTCCTGCCTACTGGGAAACTAGCTGGAATTTCCGAATTCATTATGCCGTTAAAGCCACTTTCGCAGGTTTATAGCTTGTTCACTTTTCCTTGCCTTAATTGTGTTTCATTTTTATCATATAGGAGTTAGGTTTTTACTTCTTTTTCTCTTCCTGTTCTTCTTTAGTTAGCATGTTTGAAGCTTACCCTGATTTTTTAATTGCTACATGTAAAATTATCTTCACTGAGAAGACATAGAGGAATGTGTCATCATAACTGAGAAAATATCATATTTAAGAGACGCAAGAAGGTATATTGGTAAAATAGAGTTAAGGTCACCCCTCTTGTGGTACATTTCCGTTTATCTAGTTGTGCGACGGTTTAAATGATTGTGTAGCCATATACATACTAACAACAAGAACCAATGTGGATAAGTAGTATTTTATTTCAATGTGTTGGAATTGTCCTGCGTCACTTCAGCATTATCAAAATCAATTCTTAATATATGTCCCTCTCCTTCCTTACTATTAGTCCTTTTAATGGGGAATGGACGAGCTTTTACATGGTATCGAAGCAGGTCATCGAAAGTCTAGCAGGTTATAAGTAGCGGTGGGTTAGGGTCGAGACCCGACCCATAAACACTCAACCTGTATCCCGACCTGACTACTTTTGGAAGTGAAACAAAAGTCAGGATCCCGTAGGGTCGGGATAACTTTATGCCGAATCTCCCGACATATTTTTTTATTTTACGACAACGTCATTTTTTATTAACAATTTTCATTTGATAAGTCTAAACATGTTATTAACACGAAACATAATTCTAGTTTAAAAATAATATTCCCAATAAATGAAAAAAGAAATTAACATGTAGTAGAAAAAATAGTGTGAAACTACAAATAATGGAGTAGATAAAAAAAATTGATACGTTTTTTATCAGATTCTTTTAGTATTTAGTTTTATTCAAACAAACAACAATTATCATACTAAATTAGATATATTATCATTATAATTTTTATAATCGAAAAATAATGAACATTTAACTTTTTAAAATTAACACTATAACTTTTTTATTTAAGTATATTTTTTATTTTAATAGTTTCATATATTCAAAACTACAAATTTATATTATATTTATATAATTGTAACTAATATATGAAACAAAAAGAATTGTAGCTTATATGGTTGGATGCGTACATTGTATACTAGAGGTACAAGCTCCGATTCTCATCACTTGCATTTGATATAAATTAATTTATATTTTAGTATTAAAATAAAAAAATTCATGTTATATAATATATATTATAAATTAATTTTAAATTCGGGTCGGGTCGGGTCGGGACACCCGACGAAATCAAAATTGCCACCCGATAACGTAGTTTGTCGGGTCGGGACAAAACCCGACATTTTTGGGTCGGGAGACGGGTCGGGATTTCGGAAATTTTTTCTAGCCCTAGTTATAAGTATGATGGGCCACCTCCACCCGATTTGTTGATTGCACTCGTTGGCCTTCTCGGAAATTGACCAACCCACTAGTGAGGGGAGTGTTGAAATTGTCCCACATTACTTGACTATTATCAAAGTCAAGTCTTAATATATGTCTCTCTCCTTACTAAAAGGTCTTTTAGTGAGGAATTGACGAGTTTTTACACAATAAAACTCTTAAAATGTTTCCATAAAGTAGCTAGTATATGTTCAAAGTTTTGGGGATAAGGTCGTCAACGAAGGACAATATTTGGTAGTTTATTCCAACAAAGCATGCCGTAATTTCCTTTATTTGGTATCTGAATTATTGTGAGCATAGAAAGTACATTTTGTGGGTTGAATTCCGACAAAAGTTTAGTTTAAAGCCTGCAATCTAGAAAGGAAAAGGAACATTAGGAGCACATTTTTCTTACGGGGTAATTGAACATTATTTAACGAGGCTTAGATATGTTGATTTTTCTAGACCAAATATATGCCGTATTTTTATGTGACATATGCACCCAATTCTTTAATTGTAAAATTCTATCAAACAGTTCATATTCTTTTAACCTTCACTAAAACTATAATCGTGATATGACTATTATCTGTCTCCTAAAAGCTTAAGTTATTAAGAAGTGGGAGAAAAACTCCTCGTGTGATCCCTCTCCTAGAAAATAATGTAATAGATTTGACGTAGTTTAACTCGAAAAAGATGTAATCAGGTTATCAGTTCAGCTGATTGCAAATAAGGCAATGTAATTTAATGAGTTGCCCAACAAGGTTAAATGTGAAATTAGGTGCAAACATATAACAAATTCCATTAATTAAAAAAAAACTAACAGATTCCATTTTCGATATATTCTCTATGGAAAATGTAAGCAGCCACAGTTATAGACTGAAGGCAAAATTTTGTTGAAGCATTTCAACTGCTGGCCTATATAAATTTCTATTGTTATTTGAAAAACTTATGTTTGATTCTTTGGCCGTCTCCTTGTGTTAACATGTGTCTCACTTTTGCTCTAGCCAAATACACGTGTTGAGATAAACTAAAAGATTTTCTGGTAAGCACCGTAAATGTGATTACAGATCTCACATTTGACACATTGATTACTCTTAGCGTTGGTAGTTCCTTTCTTAATTAGTCTTACCGTTGGAAGTTCCTTTCTTTTTGAAATTTATGCAATAACGACCTTTTATTGCAACAAAAGATTCCGAATAAAACCAAAAAACATTTAATCAATCTGTTGAATAGATGGTCTTACCTTGTGTATAAATTTGCATAGGCAATTGAGTTAGAGCACAATGTAAACAAATAAACAAACTTCTTTTAACATTTTTCTATTTTTGATGCCATTGTGACGACACTTTTTTCTCTTCCAGTATGATTTGTTCGCTGCATTTTTTTTCTCTTCTACTTCAGCATTAAGATGAGCTTCAATCCAAGGGTTAATAAGCCACTAGGAGGGGCAAATATCAACAACTTTGGCAACAGGTGAGCACTTTTCCAGTTTATTCTGTTCAGGACAGTGTTTAACTGGTATGTAATTGAGTTTAAAGTAGTTTCGTTCCAGTATAATTTTTCACTGCATTTTTTTTTCTACTTTGGCATTAGGACGGGTTACATTCCACGGGTTAATAAGCCACTAGGAGGAGCAGTGCATCCAGATGACCGAACCATGTTCGTAACCTTTTCAAAGGGATACCCTGTCCCAGAACAGGATTTACGCGAGTTCTTCAATCTCATATATGGGGATTGTATCGAATCCTTACACATGCAAGAGGTGCAACTTGCTGAACAGTCTCTATATGCCCGTATAGTGTTCTATACGCCTAATGTGACCGAATCTGTTCTAAATGGTGCAAAAAAAGGCAAAATTTACGACTAAGGGTGGGCACATGTGGATGCGCAAATTTGTCCCAAATCGTAGGAGACATATATCTCCGAGGCCTGTTATGCCTGGGGCGGGGTCCTTCCAGGGTCTGTGACATGATTTTCCTATGTATCATGGTTGCATGTGTCGAGTTTTAGTGTGAGTCGTATAAATAAAATGTCTTTAGAGTTCTGAGTCGTGTGGCTTATGCTTTTTTAAGCTTAAGCTGTGAGATTTTGTTTTTTAGCTGCTAGGAGTTCACAATTGCGAAACTAATGAAGCAATGTGGTTGTATAACATTGTGCAAGTTATAATCTATTGTGGGAATTAGCAGTATTTCTTTTATTTTCCTAAGGTTTGAGTAACCGTAGTCGAGTGAGTAAGCATAGTCGAGTATGTAACATCTTGAAATGGAGTATCATATGAATGAAGTCTTTTAGTTTTTAATAGTGGTTTCTTTATAAAATGTGCAACTTTTTGTTTTAATTAGAGTGTTTAAACGATGATTTTCCAATTATCAGTCTTTCTATCACAAATTTAATGTAATTTTATCTTCATCCTTCTTTTGTTGGAGCGTTTATTGTGGATTGTTCACCTTATTCTCGATCTAAGCATGGTTCAACATTTTGCTTTAGTATATTGTAGCTGATGGGGAAAAAACTTCATATAAGTTGCCAACGGTGAATTAACCAAGCTATGTATGCATCACATTGTGAAGCTTTTCATGTATGGTGCAATCTGCTACAGTTTAAGTAATCGTAAGTCTGTAATTGAGTCCGTAAAATTTCGAAATGGAGTATCATGATGAAAATATATACTGTAGGCTTTAGTTTTTATTTTTTAAAGAGTTGTTTTTTATACAAGCTTGTCAATAGTTGTCATATTGGAAGGATTGTCATGGATTGTCTTTTGCATTACGTTGCTTATTTTCATCTCTATTTTACATCCAAAAACAACACAGTTTTGGTCAGTACTTTTCGATTCAAAAATTATTTGTGAAAAAAGCTATTTTTCCACTAAATTATCATGCTCTTTTTGCATTTGTACGTATTGAATATTGGTATGGTCTACAGGTATAGGACCGAGTCAACTTATTAATTCAAATTTCGAACTACCTCTTCAGCCCTATTACCATTCCTTAACCAACAAAAAAAGTGGTTTTCTGAATCAATTTATTATTGTGGTTGTAAAGCTTTGTACATCATTATTAGAAGTTAAATAAATTCTAAAAAGCCCAAAAAAAGGGGGGACTCGAGAGGGAAATTCCAACGTTGAAAGCAGAGGACAAATGAAGGATTAATTAGTAATTACTCCTATTATTATACTTATTTGGTTAAAGCTCTAAACAGTACTCACTGGCCACTAAGTCATGACATTTTGAGTTGTCCATATTCGTATATACATATGTACACAAGTTATATATGAGTGTGAACATGAAACAAGTGTTGTGACATGTGGGAGGGTAAATAAGATAGTTACAAGGAGGGGTAAATTCAATTTTGTGTGACACGATTAAGTTGTTTCCTTTTGCATACCTAGCTAAATTTGCATTAAACCAACCAGATTGTCTATTTTTGCAAATATTACGTTGTCAAATTTCCGTGGTCGGTCCGTGTCTCTCACAAATAAGAAAAAAAGTTCTCCCACCAGATGTTATTCTTGCTCACTTGAATTTGTTTGGTCTGGCAAGGTTTACAACTTGCTCCCACTAGTGAAGCTTATTTGCCTAAATGCCGCAGCCAAACAAGTCTTTCTTTTGAATGGTTTACTGATATAATCTACATAAAAACTGTTTCAAACTTAACGTCTTTTAACTTTATAACCATCCTTTAACCAGCCAAAAAAAAGTCTTTAATGAATTAATTAAAACTCAGGAGGTTGTTGAGCTTTTTAAATTAGGAGTTAAAAAGTGAAAACTCCAAAAGTCCTAAAAAAGGCAAAACTAGTAAAAAATCCAAAATGAAAAGCAAAGTAGAAGACAAATGGAAGGGTGAGTAATTTTTATCACCACCAACTATATATATCAACCCTAATTTGGCTTTATTTGTTTAATTTTCAAACAACTTGGTCAAAAGGAGTAAGGGTCACGACAACTTGTGTTGTCCTTATTCTTATATACAAACAAGACACTGCAAATGTATATAGCAACACTTCGTTTACAATTTTTCTGATACTATTTGGTTTGTTGTTGAAATTTAGTAATAGTATAGCAACAAAAACTGTTGTTAAGTATTGATAAATGTTGCTATATTATTACTGAATTTTCTGTAACAAGTCGTATAGTAACAGACCGATTGTTGTTATCATGTTATTTAACTATAGTGAAAGATATTAAATGATAACACGAAATAGTTGTTACGAGAGTATTACCTTGGCTAGAATGGGTTTAAAATTTGGTGCGACACATTGAAAAAAAAAAAAAATATATATATATATATATATATATATTAATCAACACATTGAAATGTTTGACTTCAATACGTCCATATATATCAATTTGGTTCCTTTGAACATACAACCAAATTTAATCCAAGAAAGAAAATATATATTAATCAACACATTGAAATGTTTGATTTCAATACGTCCATATATATATATATATCAATTTGGTTCCTTTGAACATGTAACCAAATTTAATCCAAGAAAGAAATTTCCGTAATGATACGAGTAACGAGTATAATAGCATATAATATAGTTTAGTAATATAATGTTTGTAACAGGCTGATGGCTTAGTTATTTGATTTCTAACATATTTACTATTAAGTTCCGACCGTGTATTTTAAGCTTAACAAATTAGTTTGTAACTTGCCAATAATTTCTTCCTACACTATATATTCGAAGGAGGGGATGGTTCAATAATACTGGAGTATAGAACAAAAGACTCATAGTGATGACTTAATTTGACCTTATCATATAACTCGATAAGTATTACAACTTCGAACCAAAATCGGAAAAATAAAATCGGACAACGATGTGTCTGATAATTATTCTACTTTAAGTGATGCATCATCAACGCTTGAACACAATGAGGACCCCGGGACTCATTATGATAAATTGGCACGTGTTTTGATTTGGGTCGGCTAGTCCGCACACAATATGTCATGTTCAGGGCAGCAAAAATGCAACCCACTGAAATATGTATCCAGGAAGGTTGTGGCTCGTTTCGTTTTCCCGGGCTTTCTATATCCTGAGAGAGTGAAGAGGACTTTTGATTCATGGCTTGGTTGCACATGGTGCGACCTTAAGGTTTAATAATATTGATCGATATGCCTTGTTTGGTTCAGATAATATCATCGGGCTTATGATTTGAGACTACTTGTGCAGTGGGGTCCACAAATCCGGTATTTGGTTACTCCGTTAGCCTTTGTGCTATAAACGCACTTGCAGTATTAACTGATGATATATATATTTGTGTATTTAGAATAACCACATGGAGTTGATATTAAGAGTTTAGGACTAATTGATGGGAAAGAGAATGAAACAGTGTTTGTTGTTAAAGTCTAATTCTGCTTAAATTTCTAGTTCCGGGACTAGGAATCCCCCAATCAGACGAGGTGTTATATCAAATCGAGTGTTGCATCATAACGATTATGCAATTCAAACTTGTACACTCGTTCACAAATTCTTATATAAATAAAACAGAATCCTTACCAATTCATAAGCCAATAGCTCTTTCTCGTAGACACTACCTAAAGAATTGTACAAGTTTTGTATCTAGCCTTATAAATATGTTAGACACCTATATAATATGGATCTGGAAATTGATCTAGACTACATTGATATGGGGTGCCCTAGGTGACCGAGGAAATATCTTCGGATGGAGTATAACTCCAGAACATTACCAATGATATTCCGATGTTCTATCAGAGTTCAAACGGTCATACAGTTCCGTAAATAATCAACATATAATTACGCCAGATACACTAACAAACTTGATTATAATGAGCATTACCACAAATCAGTAGAACAACAAAACGTCATGTGAATTTAAATGTAAAACTATTTGCATCAATATAAATGAGCAAAACACTATTAGCATTAGCAAAAACAAGGGAATTATGTAAGCTACATGTATGCAGTATGCTACATGTATGCATCAATAGAATTGGCAGGAAATAAAAGAATGGAACTGGAAAATTTATTAATGGCGAAAATAGGGGAATTTTCGGAGTCTCGGGCAATGTGTCAATTGTGACAAGAGTCGAGAAATTAGCATATCATGGGAACGGAAGAGGTCGTTTCGAGAGCATTTTGGCCTAGCTATTTTTTCTTTTTTGATAAGCTTGGCCTAGTTATTATATATATGCAATTGTTTGTATTACTAATAAATTGTAGATGAATTTTTATAGATTTAAATTTTTATAATTAAAGGAAGTTGGGTGTCAAATGCGAGAAATTATTTGGTCATCCAAGAGTACTCTTTCAATCCATCTTATAAGCACACACTTAATATATTTTATTATGTAAAATTGTGGAACTCACTAAATGTGTGGTTATAAGATGGGTTGGAAAAGTTCTCTTAAACGACCAAATAATTTATCGCCAAACCCACCACATGACACATTTTGACAATGATGCCTCATTCCAGCATTGCCTCAAATAGTTTAATATCTTAACCTTATATACCCCACTATTTGTTAGTGGCTAATCTCTCGTCACAATCCAAATTAAATCCTTTTCTTTATTTATTTTTGTACCAAACTAAATAATCAATGTCCATTTGCAATGTAGTCACACCTTATGGTCCTTATCAAAACTGAAAAAAATAACTATATACATATGTACAAGGTAACGTACACGTATGTGTTACAATTGAGGATCAGAAGTCCATTTTATCATCATTATTTCATTTAAAACACTAGGCCTCGTTTGTTTGTCATCTTACTAAGGTAGGAATGCATTGCTAATGCAGTGGGACCTACAATCAATTGTTTGGCTTGCATATTTGGAAGAGTATTAATAGTAGGATAGCATTAGAAATAATGTTAAATTGGGTTATTTTATATACACAGGGGGTGGGTATTGGAAATACCGGTACAGATACTATGAATGCATGTCTATCCCATCGGATTCATAGTCCCGGTACTATGAATACCATAACCAAACGAGGCCTAACAATCCAAAAATAGTGAAAGGGAGATGCATTTGTTCCCATATTTTAGATATAGATGTAAGTTTTGGCCCTTTCATAGTATTTTCCAATTCTTAAGTGTTGAGTCGGCACCTACCAATAATGAGAAACTAAACGATCAATATACTCGTAACAAAATTCAAAATTCTATAAAGACTAATTGGTATTAAAAAAAAAAAAAGGTCAGAATTGGTGCTAAATCTTCTTGTTCGTGGAGGGGTCGGACCACTTGGGCATAATGCAAACAGTCTTTCCTTGCATTTATGTAACAGGGTGATTCCACGACTCAAAACAATGACCTCCAGGTCACATGACAACAACTTTACAGATGAACTTCGCTTCATAACAGACATCTACTCCGTCTTTTATAAAGCTCATAAGTTCTTGTTGTTAGGACTTGAAAGTACATGGGCCAAAACAAGTTTATCTAAACTATAAGTATTATGAATGTAACTACCCAAAAGCATTAGGTAATTTACTTATTAAACTATCTCATAGTAGTTAGATTCGAACTCTTTTATTGAAAAAAGCTACATGATAGAAATGATTCACATTTCTTCTCTCCTTTGCCAGCTCTACACACATGTGAATATGATAAATACATAGAGTAAGTCTATACATTTCTATTATTCTTAGAGAGTCTTTTTGTTTCTCTTTAGGAAAAACGAACAATTTAAGAATTGTATTATGAAATGTCGATGATACCAACTCTAGAACCAGGTTTCTTCAAGATTTCGAAGCATGGAATGAGAAATCATCTCAAGCCTCTAGCAAGTTATCGTGCCTATTGGAAAATGTAAGTGATGTTTTTTATTTTGTTTCGCGCGTCTTTTACAAATATAGGAACATATTTCGACTCTATTTTCCGAGTATTCGCACAAATATTCTGCGTCAACACAAGCTATTTTTGGAAATCAGTTGTGTGTCTTCAGAACTAGAATGCGATTTTAAATATCTAGAAAAGCAAACCACAGTGTTTGAATTAGTCTAGCTTACATATATGGGTTAGATTAATCATTAATCAACTTGCTAAATCTTTCGCTGCAAACTTTGATCAACAGGCCAACATCAAAATCGGATTCTACACAAGAAAACAATAAATCAGACTTTTCTTTAAAGCACAACAAACTCGAAACTCCTCAGTTAGATACAACACGACCTATGAACTTGCAGTTCAACCAGCTTCAGCAACCAGAGCAAGAGTTTGCTGACGAGGATCGATTTGAATTTGGGAATTATGTGGCCCGAGAGGCCGTTCTGGATGAAGAAATTTGGGTCAGTAGCATATTTTAACAGACGCTAAATAGATACTAGATATAAAAAAGCTTTTCTTTTCCTTTTTCCATTTCATCGGAATTATAGTAATAGCTGTGGTTCGTTAATGTGATAGACAGCGGCATGGTTGCGTGCAGAAAGTCATTGGGAGGATCAGGCACACGGTAGGTAAGGTTTTAACAAGAAATGATAAAATAACCAGTCAAAGTCTGGATACTGTGGGATTGTTTGGCAGCAGCTATCAAGGAAATTAGCTAGACGCGCGGTAAAAAAACCGTGTTCATCCATCTTAAGATTTTTACTTTCTCAGGAAAAAGGCCAGAAAATCACAATTTCCAAGACGATCAACCAACTGCGGTCTAGCTAAGCAAAAAGGCAAAACAAACTTAGCTTAAAAGTGGCAACCAAGCAAGGCCTACCAAGTTGCAAAGTCGGGCTTTAGTAAAGCATTTTATGAAACAAAACAGGCTGAATTGTTGTCTGATAATTCACAGACAATATCGTTTGTTTTCCGAAAATTAACAGATGGTAAAAAAGTTACTATGGTGGCAATTTCCAGACCTTGAATTGCCACAACTTCGAAAAGATTGTTTGAAATAAAAATTAGGTTCCAATGTCAGTCATTCACTTTTTTAATGGTGAACAGATACGTCGATAATTACAAAAGGAAGTATGCAGAGCAGGTAAGTGATAAAATAGCATCAATTTGAAGTCAATCGGAAGCAGATGAAATATGTTATTAAAACCTCAATACTTTTAGGAATTTCATGCTCTGAAAAGGCGGTGCAAAAAGGAGCACAATAGTTTCTGCATTGTGGCGGTAATCATAATTCTGGCTCCATTTTGTTTCGTTTACTTCAAATTAATAGGGCTTGTAAATTTCCTGTTTTGTCAATAATCCGTAACTACTTCAACTCTCCTTTTCATACGCAAAAGCAATTCTGGTTACAATAAACAATGTTAATAAAAGTATACTCTTGGTGCACTAACCATAAACTGTGTTTCACTACTCTTAGTACCAAAAATATACCTTTTTCGAATTTCTGTCAAACACAAATAATGATTAATAGTAAAAAAAATATGAAACACATCGAAAAATAAAGTATAATATTTGAAACTTAAAAATGCAACTATATTAAACCAATGTTTTTTTCCAAATTAACAGCTAAAGAGAGAAGATAAAGATGTTAAGCGTATCGTTTTAAAGAGCGTGGTTGGAACCCTAGACGTTAGCATCCGGTACTTGTTATCCGGAGAGTCTTTTCCCGGGGTAAATCATGATAATTTGGTTCATCTAATTCCTATTAGTATTAGTCAACAAATAAAGACATAATTCTCGATAATAATCTCCTAACAGGAAAAGGTAAAAGTTCCTCTCTTCTGCAGCCCGAATAGGACAGAAAAAATCAAATACGGTTATATCGCAAATGTGTGTGTTGCAAAATCTGCTCGCCAACAGGGTATTGCAACGAACATGCTTTCTTTTGCTATCAACATGGCCAAAACAAAAGGTAAAATTTGTAAGAATGAGAATAAACTCGTTTATTTAATAAAAATTCAGGAATTTTATAAATCTGTAAGCAACAGAATAGGTTGCTTACTTTCAAGTGAATAGTCTGTCATCACAATTCTATTTTCCCTCAATATATTTTGCGAGCAAGGCAGAAAATTCACATTTTTGGTATAGCTATACTTTCAAAATTTTGAAATAACCCGAAGAGGATGGGTGGGTTATTGGTTGTAGCTTTTAAGCTCGTACTTTTTACTTTTTACATCGTTTTGCTTAAAAATCTTGACCGCAGTTGGTTAGTAAGCTTAAAAACTGAACTTATAAACGTTTTCTGGCCTGAGAAAAGTTGGAAGCATAACGCAGGAAAAACCCCGTCTTTTTTTCTCAACCTGAAAATCCAGTTTATTTGTTTAAATGTTGCAACAGTACAAGCCCCAAGTAGGTTTCGAGTGAAACACCTGTTCTAAATCTATTTCTTAGTACTAACAAATAACAATATGAACTTTATTTCGTTACGGGAGATACAGGATTTATTCTGAACTGCCGATATTCATGGCAGGTGCAGAACAAGTATATGTGCATGTTAACAGAAATAATAAAGCTGCACAGGTACTTTATCAGAAGATGGACTTTAAGGTAAAAAAGTATTTGGGTTCTGGATCCTTATTTTGGTAGTAGATCATGATATATAATCCTTATTCCATTTTGTTGCCAGGAGGTTGAAAGGGCAACGGCTCAATTATTTAAAGACCAAACATATTTGCTTCGCTTTGCGCCCTGAACATCAAAGTAAAACTATGATCACTGTTCACAATATCCTGTATAGTTCCAAACGACAAAATTGAGGAAAGCCCCACGTACATAGCAAAGACAGATCGAATTCAGATATACAATAATACACATGATGAGACTGACGCTGTATTTTTTTTTTTAAAATTGTATACTTTCACAGTTCACAATACTACACTCAAGTTCCTTGTATAAAACTGATAATTTTTCCTTCAAGGCGAATTCTTTAATCTAAAAAATAGACTTTGCCAAGAACTTCGCAAGAACCCAGAAGATCTTACCGAACCCTAATCCTGGCGTATGTGACATTCTCCTTACTAACTGGCCCTTGACCAAGACATTCACACAATGCAGAGTGCTAATGTATTGCCTAAAATATCTTTTACAACAATACATCGATACTAATTCAGCTTGCTCTATATTATGACCAAGCCCATGATGTCAAACCCCAAAATCCGTAAAGGACATCGAGGCATGACCTTTTTAAATAAAAGAAAACTGAAACCTGTTGGTACAAAATTAAAATTTTTAAAAGAAAAGACTTGCGAGCTAAAGGAACAATTAAACAATAAATAAATGCTTGCCAAACGCGGCTACACGACCAAAAGGTTTTAACGAAATTAAATAAGAAGAACTAAACAAATGTAATTTGCCCGTAGGCTACAACCTCAAAACTGTTCTAAATAAAAAGAAAGCGAAAGCCCCAAACCCATGATGTTGCAAAGCAACCGCTCTTATCCAAACATGCCAACCTATGTGGTACCTGAAATACAAAATTGTAACGGTGAGTCCCACGCACATAACTAGACGGGACGGCACCACAAACACCGTCACTCCATCCCATAAATGCAAGAGCCCACAAATTCTACAACTACGATAATCGACGTATAAAAAGAAATATAATTACATTCTACAACTACGATAAATTAAATAAATTAAATAACATCTACACACATCTATAGCATACATGGACCTCTCACGCCACCTACCCCAGTCCGTAAGGTAGGTCATTCCCTATCCCTTCGGCCGTCTTATGTCCCCGGAATTAGGGAGAGACATAGACCATTGCAACATAAAAGTAGATTTATAGTGCGCACTTGGACCTCTCACGCCACTCGTCCCAGTCCGTAAGATGAGTCATTCCCTATCCCTTCGGCCGTCTTATGCCCCCGGAATTAGGGAGAGACATAGACCATTGCTAACATAAAAGTAAATATAGTGCACACTGGGACCTCTAACGCCACTCGCCCCGGTCCGTAAGACGAGTCATTCCCTATCCCCTCGGCCGTCTTCTGTCCCCGGAATTAGGGAGAGACAGAGACCATTGCCACTACAGCTAAATCACAAGGCCTCGGCCAATAATATAAAATCATCCAATTAACACTATCTCATACGTTTAAATATTAAGGCCTCGGCCAATAATATTATACTATTCAAATAACACAATCTCATACGTCACTCTAACGTAATTCAACATAACCCATAAGCTTAGGTGCTAGATTCACGACTAGCCAAACAAGTCTAACAACATAAACCTCTTTCAGGCATTTTAACAAACACCTTGTATGCATAAACTACAATTCATCTTTAATCAACAATAAATTACCCAATTTCACTAACAACTATGATAACACATAATCAACGCATAACAACACATAGGACTGAAGAAAATAAATTCACACCATACCATGAGTTCAATCAACAAACAATCGAAAACAAACTGTGTATTGGATACTAACTCTAGTTTGGATTTCAATATCAATACAATGAGATATCCTCTGTATCAAGCCAGTCCGAACCCATCTACAAACTAACAGCCCACTAGCTTTTAAAATAATAAAACCTTGAATTTCCTTAGCATGGCAAAAAAAACTAGCTGTTACGAATACTACTTACACGTTATAGTAGGACACAACAGTAACTAGCAATATTAGCTGGAAAATATTACAAAATCTTTTACATTTAAATATGAAACTGCTAAATTTGCTAAAATTATATATGCTGCCAAGAATTTTAATTCAAGTTAAACTAAAAGTCACAACGATGCAAAAATCACAACTCTTTAGCATTACTGTTAGCTAGCTAAACATAATACTATTTATGATAATACAACACAACTAGTATCTAGCAATATTAGCTACAACAAATAACCCCAATTAGCAATTTAAGAACATGATTAATATAAAGGATAAAAAACCCCAATTTCTAATAAACGCAAAATAAAATCCTAACATACACCCTCGTCTAGTCGCAATGGATAACCCCCGTTACCTTAGCGCGTAGAGGAGATGCTTCTGATAAGAACCCGTTAGCGTGGTTTCTTCTTCTTCTTCCTAGGCTTTGGAATCACCCTTTTTCTCTCTTTTCTCTCTTCTATTTTGCTGGATTTTTGGTTTTTAGAATGAAAAGTGGGCTGATTTTAGGTTTAGAAAAAACTGTTTTTAGCAAGTTTGTGGAAGCGAACTATTTGGTCCCCAAAGTTCTAAAAGCTAACTTTTAATCAAAATTATTAATATACTACTCAATAATAACAAATCTTTAGAAACAAAACTATTGGGTCCTTTTTATTTATAAAATTAGTAACAAGTTTTAAAAATAAAGCTTTTCGGAAGAGTTTCGGTTTTTGGCTAAAAATTAGTCGAGTGACCGGTTTTTGGTAAAATTTGAATAAAACGTTTTTGGATAAATGAATTCCTAATTAAAAACACTTATAAAAATACGGGATGTTACAACTAACCCTCCTTAAAAGAATTTCGTCCCGAAATTTCCTATCTAAACAACTATACCCAGAAATGATAAACTTCTATAAACAAGGCCATAAAAATTTTAAACGTACAACTCGTGACATAATTCAAGAAATAACATACGCGGGGTTCGCAACCTGTAACAACTCCATATCTCAAATAAAATAAACTCCAGATAATGCACCATGTAAGAATAACCGCATGTATACAATATCTAACAGAATAACAGACAACAACGTAAATCAAGCGGCTGCAACATAAAAGTCAATAAAGTAAACTAAGCTAACATGTTTCTACCTCAACAACTAAATACATCTACAAAGCCCAAATAAGGTAAACACCTATATGCAATATCAAACATAATAAAAGACAACTCAACAACTCTGTAAACTCTAGGCGTTATAACAAAAATAAATTCCAAACTCTAGGTGTTACAACCCTTCCCCGATAAAGAAATTTCGTCCCGAAATTAAAATGCATCTAAAGAAAAGTACCTAAAGAAAAGTCGAGATTAGGATATTTCCTCTTCATCTCATCCTCGCGTTCCCAAGTCGCCTCCTCGGCTCCATGGTGTTTCCAAACCACCTTTACCAATCTAATCGTATTTCCTCGAAGTTCCTTCTCTTGCACATCGATAATCCTCATAGGTCCTACTTCGTAGCTCACATCCGCACTGACCTCAATGTCCTCAAAGTCCACCACGTGTGAAGGGTCGTGGTGATACTTTTTCAACATTGACACATGGAAAACCGGGTGAACCCCCGCCAACTTTGGTGGCAAGTCCAACCGGTATGCAACTTCTCCAACTCGGTCCACGATCTCAAATGGTCCGATAAATCTCGGGCTCAACTTCCCTTTAGAGCCAAACCTCATAATCCCCTTCCTTGGCGAAACTCGCAAAAATACTTGATCCCCCTTTTTGAACTCCAAAGGTCTCCTCCTCTTATCCGCATAACTCTTTTGTCTACTTCGGGCTGTCTCAAGCCTTTGCCGAATTATCTTGATCTTTTCTGTCGTTTCTTGAACCAATTGCGGTCCTAACATTTCCGCTTCTCCCACCTCGGTCCAACACACCGGAGACCTACACGGCCGCCCGTATAAAGCCTCAAAAGGTGCCATGCCAATACTAGCCTGAAAGCTATTATTATACGCAAACTCCACTAAGGGTAGATGGCTCTCGCAACCTCCCTTAAAGTCGTTCACACACGCACGCAACATATCCTCTAGCACTTGGATAGTCCGCTCCGATTGTCCATCCGTTTGGGGATGGAACGCCGTACTCATTGTCAACTTGGTCCCTAAGGCATTTTGTAATGCGCCCCAGAACCTCGACACAAACCTCGCGTCTCGATCCGATACTATCGAAATAGGCACCCCATGAAGTCTAACAATTTCCTTAATATACTTCCGTCCCAAGATTTCCACCGAATTCGTCATCTTAATCGCAATGAAGTGTGCGGATTTGGTCAAACGGTCGACCACAACCCACACAGCGTCATTCCCACTTACCGATCTAGGTAAGTTGGTCACAAAATCCATTGCTATCCTTTCCCACTTCCATTCCGCTACCGGTAAGGGTTGGAGCATACCCGCCGGCCTTTGGTGTTCCGCTTTCACTTGCTGGCAAGTTAGACACCTGCTAACATATGAAGCTACATCTCGTTTCATTCCGGGCCACCAAAACTGTCTTTTCGCATCATGATACATTTTCGTCCCGCCGGGATGAACGGCTAATCGGGAGTGGTGAAACTCCTTTAATACTTCGTTCCTCATATTTTCCGTCACATAAGTCCTTCCTTTAAAGCGTAGTTCTCCATCGGTTCCTTTCGTCCAACCATCTAATCCTTCGCTAGAACTCATCTGTTTCTCATAACTCTCCACTTTCTCGTCCCCATCTTGTGCTTCCAGAACCCTACTCACAAGTTCCGGTCGTACCACTATTGTGTACAAAGTCCCCCCATTAACAGGTCCCAACTCCAAGTCGAACTCGTTCACTTTTCCCATCATCATCCATTCCTCGATCGCCATATGCGCTAAGGTCGCATGAGACTTTCGACTCAAAGCATCCGCCACTACATTGGCCTTTCCCGGGTGATAGTGCAAGTCGTAGTCATACTGTTCCAGATATTCCATCCATCGTCGTTGTCGCATATTTAGATCACGTTGGGTAAAGATATGCCCTAAGCTCTTGTGATCCGAAAACACTTCGAACTTTTCCCCGAACAGATAATGTCTCCATATCTTCAACGCATGAACTATTGCCGCTAGCTCTAGGTCATGAGTCGGATAGTTCTTTTCGTGAACCTTTAGTTGTCGCGAAGCATATGCGATAACCTTTTCGTCTTGCATCAAGACGCAACCCAAGCCTTCCTTCGAAGCATCGCAATACACTTGATAACCCTTCCCTTGCTCGGGAATAACTAGTATGGGAGAACTAGTCAACCGCTTCTTGAGCTCTAAGAAAGCTTTTTCGCAAGCCTCACTCCACACGAACTTCACCCCCTTCTTAGTAAGGTAAGTCATTGGAGTCGCTAACTTCGAGAAATCCTTGACGAACCGTCGATAGTATCCAGCTAAACCCAAGAAACTTCGAATCTCGAACACGTTTTTCGGTTGTGCCCATTTCGAAACCGCCTCAATTTTCGTTGTGTCCACCTTTACCCCTGCTTCCGAGATCACATGTCCAAGAAATTTCACCTCATTTAGCCAAAACTCACATTTGCTAAATTTCCCGTAAAGTTGGTGCTCCCTCAACGTGAGCAACGCTAAACGGAGATGTTCCTCGTGTTCCTCTCTTGAACTCGAGTAGATCAAGATATCGTCGACGAAGACTACCACAAATTTGTCGAGATACTCCTTAAAGATTCGATTCATTAACTCCATAAATGCCGCCGGCGCATTAGTTAACCCGAATGGCATGACCACAAACTCATAGTGACCATACCGGGTCCTAAAGGCCGTTTTCGAAATATCATCATCCTTCACCCTTAATTGGTGATAGCCTGATCGCAAGTCGATTTTTGAAAAGAACGTTGCTCCCTTCAGTTGGTCAAACAAATCGTCAATCCGAGGTAGTGGGTATTTATTCTTAATAGTCACCCTATTTAGCTTTCGATAGTCGATGCACATCCTCATCGATCCATCCTTCTTTTGCACGAACAAGGCCGGTGCCGCCCACGGTGACGTACTCCGCCTAATAAACCCCTTTTCTAGCCGTTCTTCTAACTGCTTACTTAACTCCTTCAACTCTGCCGGTGCCAAACGGTACGGGGAAATGGCTATGGGTGCCGTTCCCGGTACCAAGTCGATAGAAAAATCTAACCCTCTTGTCGGTGGTAACCCCGGTAGATCCTTCGGAAACACATCTCTAAAATCGTCCACTACATGTGGCCATATTTCCACTTCCTCGTCGTTATCCACTATCGAGAGACTAGCCAAAAGACAAGACAGGTTGCCCGCAACCCGCTTGGAATAATAAGGAATAGAAGAAAGGGTAGCATCCCTTTCCCCATGAAAGAACACCTCATCTCCGGATGAAGTCGTAAGGAAAACCTTTCGTCGAACACAATCGATGAAAGAATTGAAATGAACCAACCAGTCCATTCCAAGTATCACGTCGAATCCCGACATCTCTATAACGACTAAGTCAAATATAAATACGTGGTCCGCGACCACCATCTCACAAGACCGACACACTCGGTCCAACACAACTCGACCCCCAACAGGAGTCTCTACAACTATCGGGTTCTCAAGAACCCCAATTTCTAACGACAAAGACTCAACTAGACTTCTAGATATAAAAGAACGTGAAGCCCCCGTATCGAAAAGAACATGTGCCCAAGATGAGCACACAAGAACCATACCTTGTACATTTGCCGGATCTCCTTGGTTTGGCAATTGTGGCAAGGCAAATAGACGTGCTTGAATTGGTGGGTTTCCTTGCGGTCCTCGATTTCCCCCATGATTCCCTCGGTTTCCCGGGCCCTGATAGCCTCCTCGGTAGTTCCCACGGTTTCCCCCTCCTTGGTGGTTACCTCGAAACCCTCCCCCTTGGTTCCCAGGTAATTGGTGTGGTGGTACGAATACTGGTCCTCTTGGTGGTGGTGGTGGCAACCTAGGTTGGTTAAACGGTCGGTTGGTGTCGATTCTTCCTTGTCCCCTGGGACAAACCCTTGCCGTATGTCCCATTCGGTTGCATGTCCTACATTGGACCCTAGGGCACTCGAATTGTCGATGACTCACGTCTCCACAGTGGAAACACGCTCCCCTTATCATGACGTTTGTCGGTGGTAGATTAAAACTCCTCTCTCCTCTTCCCGGTTGTTGAAATCGCGAATTATTCGCCATATCCCAAGTCCGCTTTTTATCTTCCCTCGGAGCATTTCCGGTTTTCGACTTCTCCGATATTCGCTTGTTATGGAGGAGAGCTCCTTCCACAGCTTGGGCTGATTTTACCAATTCGTTATAGTTGACATGTCGAGCCGATGCCAATTGTAACGAGATGGTCGGATTCAACCCCTTCATGAATCTCCTACATCTTTCTGCGCCCCCTATAACCGATTCTGGAGCATACCTCGAGAGTGAGGTAAACTTCAGTTGGTATGCTTGAACAGTCATACCCCCTTGATACAGCTCCTCGAAACGTCTTCTCATTTCGTCCTTATAAGAATCTGGAAGAAACTGTCGATTAAACAATTCGATGAACTCGTTCCATTCGAAGTTGCTTACGTCGTACGTATCCACAATTCCCAACTACCATTTCCGTGCTTCACCCTTTAGGTGAAACTGAGCCATATTCATTCGTTGCTCCCCGTTAACTATTCCCGCTGCCGATAAATATTTCTCCATTTCGTCCACCCATCCCTCAGCTATGGATGGTTCACCTAACCCATCGAAGGTCGGAGCCCCCAATCGAGTGAAGTTAAGCAATCCATTGTTGCTTGAACTCCCAGCTTGTGCATTCTGCACCATCATTTGTACCACCTTCTGAAGATCGGTCATCACTTGGTTAGCATTGACCGTTTCCGGTTCCGGTGCAAATGTCTCTTCTTCTTCCACATTCACTTCCTCATACACATTCTCAGCCTCGGGTTGCTCAAGTGGCGGGGCATTAGTGTTACCTCTCCCCCCACGATTTCTTGCTGTCCTTCTTCCTCTAGTTGCTCCACGCCCCCTTGGAGCTCTTCTTCCTCTTCCATCTGCCCTACCTCGGGTAGCCGCACCGCTTGATGGTGGTGCGCCCCCGCGTGTAGCTGGTCCCCTTCCACTAGTCCTTGTGGTAATAGCCATTACTATAACAGGTTAAACAGACACTTTAGTCCACGACTACATCATTAACAATACAAAAACGAAAAATTCCTCAACATTTGTAAATTCCTTACATGAAACATATCACCCAACTACATCATTTTAGTTCACAACATATCAACATCCATTCGCATAAAATGTTCATTACCACACAAGTTAATAATATGAAAACGCACTACGTAAAATCATCAACTTCACAATTCTCGCACTCTAATAGTTCGCTACTACCAGACATGCAAACTTATACCTCATACACACTATATCAATCTACGCACGCAATACAAACAACACAAAAGTGCGAGGGATAACCCATCACGATATGTTAAACTAAAGCATCCGAGCGTCCTCGCATACTCTAGAATTCCACATCGCTAAGGTATTCCTTCACAGATACCGACGAAAGGTCTATTCACTAGTTTGGTGAGCCGGGATCAACAAGCGTCCTCATTGTCCCCAACTTGCCTCACATGTGGACTTTCCTTCCATCAACTACTACTAAATTCTAGCTAAATGTCTTAAGCTAAATGCAACCCCCCGTTTTAGAAAAAAAAAAAATTTGAATCTTTGGAAAAAGTTTTGTAAAAATGATACGATGGATCTTGGTCCAATGGTTGCCCATCTTCCCGTCGTCCCAAAGTATACAAGAACCTAGTTAGCTCTGATACCAACTTGTCAAACCCCAAAATCCGTAAAGGACATCGAGGCATGACCTTTTTAAATAAAAGAAAACTGAAACCTGTTGGTACAAAATTAAAATTTTTAAAAGAAAAGACTTGCGAGCTAAAGGAACAATTAAACAATAAATAAATGCTTGCCAAACGCGGCTACACGACCAAAAGGTTTTAACGAAATTAAATAAGAAGAACTAAACAAATGTAATTTGCCCGTAGGCTACAACCTCAAAACTGTTCTAAATAAAAAGAAAGCGAAAGCCCCAAACCCATGATGTTGCAAAGCAACCGCTCTTATCCAAACATGCCAACCTATGTGGTACCTGAAATACAAAATTGTAACGGTGAGTCCCACGCACATAACTAGACGGGACGGCACCACAAACACCGTCACTCCATCCCATAAATGCAAGAGCCCACAAATTCTACAACTACGATAATCGACGTATAAAAAGAAATATAATTACATTCTACAACTACGATAAATTAAATAAATTAAATAACATCTACACACATCTATAGCATACATGGACCTCTCACGCCACCTACCCCAGTCCGTAAGGTAGGTCATTCCCTATCCCTTCGGCCGTCTTATGTCCCCGGAATTAGGGAGAGACATAGACCATTGCAACATAAAAGTAGATTTATAGTGCGCACTTGGACCTCTCACGCCACTCGTCCCAGTCCGTAAGATGAGTCATTCCCTATCCCTTCGGCCGTCTTATGCCCCCGGAATTAGGGAGAGACATAGACCATTGCTAACATAAAAGTAAATATAGTGCACACTGGGACCTCTAACGCCACTCGCCCCGGTCCGTAAGACGAGTCATTCCCTATCCCCTCGGCCGTCTTCTGTCCCCGGAATTAGGGAGAGACAGAGACCATTGCCACTACAGCTAAATCACAAGGCCTCGGCCAATAATATAAAATCATCCAATTAACACTATCTCATACGTTTAAATATTAAGGCCTCGGCCAATAATATTATACTATTCAAATAACACAATCTCATACGTCACTCTAACGTAATTCAACATAACCCATAAGCTTAGGTGCTAGATTCACGACTAGCCAAACAAGTCTAACAACATAAACCTCTTTCAGGCATTTTAACAAACACCTTGTATGCATAAACTACAATTCATCTTTAATCAACAATAAATTACCCAATTTCACTAACAACTATGATAACACATAATCAACGCATAACAACACATAGGACTGAAGAAAATAAATTCACACCATACCATGAGTTCAATCAACAAACAATCGAAAACAAACTGTGTATTGGATACTAACTCTAGTTTGGATTTCAATATCAATACAATGAGATATCCTCTGTATCAAGCCAGTCCGAACCCATCTACAAACTAACAGCCCACTAGCTTTTAAAATAATAAAACCTTGAATTTCCTTAGCATGGCAAAAAAAACTAGCTGTTACGAATACTACTTACACGTTATAGTAGGACACAACAGTAACTAGCAATATTAGCTGGAAAATATTACAAAATCTTTTACATTTAAATATGAAACTGCTAAATTTGCTAAAATTATATATGCTGCCAAGAATTTTAATTCAAGTTAAACTAAAAGTCACAACGATGCAAAAATCACAACTCTTTAGCATTACTGTTAGCTAGCTAAACATAATACTATTTATGATAATACAACACAACTAGTATCTAGCAATATTAGCTACAACAAATAACCCCAATTAGCAATTTAAGAACATGATTAATATAAAGGATAAAAAACCCCAATTTCTAATAAACGCAAAATAAAATCCTAACATACACCCTCGTCTAGTCGCAATGGATAACCCCCGTTACCTTAGCGCGTAGAGGAGATGCTTCTGATAAGAACCCGTTAGCGTGGTTTCTTCTTCTTCTTCCTAGGCTTTGGAATCACCCTTTTTCTCTCTTTTCTCTCTTCTATTTTGCTGGATTTTTGGTTTTTAGAATGAAAAGTGGGCTGATTTTAGGTTTAGAAAAAACTGTTTTTAGCAAGTTTGTGGAAGCGAACTATTTGGTCCCCAAAGTTCTAAAAGCTAACTTTTAATCAAAATTATTAATATACTACTCAATAATAACAAATCTTTAGAAACAAAACTATTGGGTCCTTTTTATTTATAAAATTAGTAACAAGTTTTAAAAATAAAGCTTTTCGGAAGAGTTTCGGTTTTTGGCTAAAAATTAGTCGAGTGACCGGTTTTTGGTAAAATTTGAATAAAACGTTTTTGGATAAATGAATTCCTAATTAAAAACACTTATAAAAATACGGGATGTTACACATGATAAATCTTTTTTTACTTTGCAGAGGTTTCACGTGGGAAATGTGACAACTTCACAGAAACCAAAATTGGAAAGAACTATTTCTTCTGTCAAATTTTCCCACAAGAATCCTTGAGTATCACTGAACGTAAATAAAATTGATATTGAATATGGATCAAAAGCAAGCATAGGACACTATTACCATGCGTCTCAGCCAATTGGCACATTCTAAGCCCGCACTTTAACAGGATGCATCCCAATTTAAAAAAATTAAACAATCATTTGAGATACCAAACTAACATTGTCATATGCAATATCACAGTTTCATTAGAATTTAAAGTTTATAAGCTATATTTCTAATAACTTTTGGGTCCAAGTTTGGTATACAAAAGCAGCAGATGAGAAAGAACTGAGAGACAAAACTAGTTCATCTTGAGAAGCACAAGTGCTCCTTCGCAAAATTCTTGACCATGTCTTGTAATCCAACTCCAAATAATGGTGAGAGTAGCAGAGACGCTAAATAAGTAAGCCTGTCTCCGATACCGGTAAATTATTTACTCAAGAAAACACAGAGGGGTAGAGCAATGGCCCTTGCTGGGATTCTGATATACTCAGATTTTTCAGAATTGGAGTCATCTTTAGCCCAATAATCTTCAACTGGGGATTTGAGTGTCCATTTACAAATACATCTGTAATCTGCAAATTAAGGCAGAACACCGAGTGAATAAATTATAAAACCCCGATCTGTTTCATAACATTTAATCATTAATGTATTTAGCAGAGACAATAAGTTTTTAACAAGTGTGCAAACAAGTTTCTAGGTGGGGGATGGATACCTGTGTACAGCCAAATAATTTGAGTATTTTCAGAGACAAGCAGCTATCAACTATCAATCCTAAAGCTTCATTTGAAAGGTTACGACACCATGATAAATCTAAAGTCAACAAATTTCTTGAACGGTTTGCAATGGATATGGCTGTATCAACCCCAACCTGCAGATGTAGCACAACTCTGATTCAGCTAAGAGAAAAACTAAATTCACAGAAAATGAAATAACTGTACTTCCACATAAAGTGAAACTAATTCCATTTCTTGGCTCATAGAAAACCCAAATAGGTCGTATTGTCTTTTATAATAACAAAACAACAGCTATTAGAACATAACAAAATAAAAAATATTTCAACACTTGCACAGACAGGTAAGCTCATGTCCTTTTGGAAAATTATTTTTACCTTTCTGATATTGTTCAAGGACAATTCTGTCAGAGATTCTCCAGATGCTTCAAGAAAGGCCGCAATAACCTCATCGCTGTTATCATGTTGAAGATAAAGTTTCAGAATTAACAAGTACAAAAGACGAAGCTCATTATTTTCTTCACATTGTTGGTGTAAATCGAATTGGAGGAATGGTATAATTTTAATAATTGTATCAACTTGAAATATTTTAGAACATCATAATCAGTGGAAGTTCCATAATTTCTAGGAAGAGCACGCCCAATAAAATTCACGAAAAATAATATCCATCACAAAACAAAAGGTACACACAAAATCAAGTTTACAATCTTCACGTTCCCGGGATATTTTAGATCTCATATTTGGTTCTCGTAAGTTTATTCACTTAAACGTTGGATTATATGGTAAATAAGATTTCTCCAATCTGCTGGGTTTTCTGAGAAATTTGTCTAATCGCAAATCAAAACCTAAATATTTCCAAATTCTCACAAAAAACTAATCAACAGTTTCCAATGTGTGAAAACAGATACATGTAACACGAAAAACAGAACGACATACACCCAACAAAAACAGAATTCTACTTTGTACACTATAATCTTTGAAAAGCCACGCTAGTATCTACAGGATAAAACATTTCATTATATGTTTCACATGAAATCAAATTAGATCAATTATGTTCTGAATGACGAATATTAGTATTACTAAATCTATGGATCTTTGATACAAGTATACTGTATACGCCATCAACATGTCTAGCACATGAACCGCCTAATATGACTACCACAAAAAGGAACCTGATAAGGTTGTACTCGAGCATTTGTTCTCATTAGACTATTCTAAAACTAAACACGTACTACATAGATAAAATTATGTATAAATCCAGAAAGAGAGCGAGAAGGAATGAACGGAAAAAAATGATCCGGTGAAGGACCAGTGAATTCCTATAATTAAAAACCTAATCTTCAGTCATAATAAAAAACCCTTTTTCTCTAGAATACTTCTTTACCTATGTAATCCCACCGAAAACAATTAATAAACTGATATAGCTGAGTTAAATCTGTCACAACAGATGCCTGTTTAAATATATTCAACCAGGGTTCACTAAAACAAGCCACGATATTAACCTAAAGAAGAGCAAAAATAATAAATAGAACATATAACCAAATGTACGATAATTTTGGAACACAGTTATACATAAAAAGATAGTCTTTAAGCCTAATCATATGAGTAAAACTATCAAAAAAACTTGCAGCATGATAAAGAATCAGATGTTTAAACTTACGCAGCAAACTTTCTTACAAATAGTTCAAGAAAATGGAAGGAAACCTGAAGGCGTTCCTAGAGAGCTTTAATTTCCCAACTGTTCTACACCCATTCGCAAGATATCCTAATGTAGAATCTGTTAGTCTGTGCAAGTTACTCAGGTCAAGTGCTTGTAATCCACTGCAATTTTCAGCAATAGCTTTCAAGGACAAATCAGTCAGTTTCCTGCAACCAATAGTACATTGAGCAGAGTTACTGTGCAAATGTTTGATACTGTAAATCCATTATAAATTATAATATACAGTATATAAGCCAGAAAGATGAATAATTAATTTTCTTTAATTTTAAGGACCAAAGTGATTTTCATATCACACTTAAAAAAAGGTCAACAAAAACAAATCCAACGTCCTCGTAACGTTTTCCAATCTTAATTAACTCAAAATTCATCGAAAAATCATTCAGTTTTATCCAAACCAATACAAACATTGAGCACAGTTGCTGAATATTATGAGCAGATCATAAATAAATGCAGATTGGGTATGCCTGTTTGTTCTCCTTCTATTTTAAAGTGGTCCTGGGACTTTAGAAAATGAAAGGCAATTATCTTGAAGGTCTTTTCATATTTTACTCAATGAAAAAATCGTAAGCATAGGGAAAAAAACATATCTAGTAGTAGTTCAATCTTAGACCTTGTTCGGTTGCAGTTCTTTTAATCAGCTATTTTGCTTAAAGTAGTAGTGCAATCTGTTGATCAGTTTAAAAGCTGAGCCTTTCTAGTTTTAAACCTGAAAAGCTAGAAGCTGAACAATCCAAACTTTTTTCTCAATCTCAAAAAACGCAGCTTATTCGCATGAAAAAAACAGGCAAACAAGCCCTTGATGTTCTACAAAAGGCAGGAAGGGTACATACATGCAATCAGCTAAAACAAGCTCCTTAAAATATTGACCGCGAACAGCCACTAGTTCTTGGACAAATAGATCCGAAACAGCTTCAATCTTAGCCATTGATAAAACTTGCAACTGCTCTAGCTTCAATAATGCCGGCAAAATAAGCATTGGTTCTATGGCTTCGCAATCATCTAAAAACAGTTCTCTCAGAATTGACCCCAATGAAGTAGCCAAAGTATTAATTCCCTCGCAGGTGAGAAGTGAACACTGACTAAGATTTATGGACCTTAAAGCAGGGGCAGAAGCAACAATTGCACTCAAGCCTGTATCTGTTAGGCGACATGCACCTTTGATGGATAGAGCGGTTAATACGGGAAATGCGTTTGGTGAGCGAGCTAAGGTGTTGGGGAGAAGATAATCTGGTAAACAGCGTCCACATTGGTCAAGTTGCAGCACCTAATTACAAGAAGAAGAATTTACATAAATACTCGTAAGAAAAATCAAAGGCCTAAATGAGAATGATAGTTACTTTTCCAAACAATGTGCAACCTCAAACACAGACAGACAAATGACAGAGTTTTCTAATGGTATACAATATAAAAGTTCCGCTAATAGCTAGCCAGCAAGAGCACTCTCAATAGTCATTCATAGTTTTATCCATGTAAAAGTTATATAACTGCATTAGAAAAGCTACACATGAATTCTTTTAACTTAAAAGATCTACCATATACACATATATAGCAAGTGTAGCTATATACAACATATTTATTAGCAACAAAACCCAAAATTTCTTATTTTTTCTCACTATTAGGTTCTCCTCCCTCTATTCATCCGAAAGCAGGTTACAAATCTACATCTTTTCTCACCATCCACTTTTCTCTTACTTTCTATTTCTCCCGCACCACCGCCAATCCACCACCATCATCCAATTTCAACCACCACACCATATCTTTTACACCTAACACCGCTCCTTTCCCACCATAACAACAGAAGATACCCCTCTCAAAATAGCTCATATGCAAAAGATTCCTAAATGGCTCATTTCTCTCTTCTCTCCTACCAAATTGCGGGGTCAACACCAATTCTAAGAAAAAAGGAGGTTATGCTCCATTGCTGATGTAATGGGGATTAACGGGGAAAGAATGATTGCAAAATACATAGCTTACAAAAGAAATTATTCACTGAGGTAAATAACAACTTATGTATGAATGTAGTGCAACTTTTAGAATTGAACTCTTATCAAGCTATAAATATATCAACCTTCCATTGAACTAACAAGCTATGCCAACTGTTAAAACTTTATAGTGCTCTAGCAAGAAGATATAAGGGCCGCAAAAACTAAAATTATTGCATAAGACTAAGCTAAGAGAAGTGTTTGCAAAACCATACCGTTAGATGACTTCCCTCGAGTCTTTCAAAAGCCCTTGTGAATTCTTCCTCTGTCAACCAAGAGCAATCCCTTACGCGTATCTCTGTAGGAGATCCACACACAAGAAGATCAAGGAATTGGGCGTTCATTTTCCGAGAATCACATAATATATGACTGAGCTTGTGTCTTAATACATCAGGGACACTCTCAAGTGAAGAGATCGCATCTGCGTTTTTTGCCAAAATATCCATGCATAAATCTTGCAATTTTGGGGCACACTGGTGAAGCAATTTTTCTGTTCTTGGCACCCAATTAATTGACCCAGTTTTGCTTTTACCTGTACCGCAACTCTGTTGTGTCACAGGCACATTTGATTCTCGGTCTCTTATTTTCTTCAAAGCAGGGGAAAAAGGACCTGGCCGGTCTTTCCGTTCTCTCTCATCTTCCACTCTTGTCATTTCAATTACAGGCTGATTATCGACATGACTTTCTTCTCCCTCTAAGGAAG
Source organism: Primula veris (assembly GCA_963682055.1). Classification (NCBI taxonomy): domain Eukaryota; kingdom Viridiplantae; phylum Streptophyta; class Magnoliopsida; order Ericales; family Primulaceae; genus Primula; species Primula veris. The sequence goes on along the minus strand of OY821750.1, from coordinate 27,497,719 downwards.
AGAAATGAGCAAACCGTGATGCATTTTTTCGAGCTATATCTCGAAACCTCTCTTTTACCCTCCCCCTAGCATCTGCCAAATGATTCCTTTCATCCTCCAAAACCGGAGGTGGGTTGTTAACTACAACATCATTTTCTTCCTCAATAACGTTAACAAAACCAGAAAATTCTTCTTCATCATTTTTAATTCCAACACCAAGACTCAATCCCAAACCAAATGGATCAGCAACATTTGACGATAACCCATACTCGACAACCTTATCCTTACCCTTGTCCTTCTTACTAAGTGCCCCTGTACTATTAATATCGTAACTATCACTATCCAAGGGTACTATTTGCGAAATATGTGGAACTAGAATATCTAATAAAGGGGAAGTACATGAAGCGGTATTAATATCTAATAGCAACTCATCTTCAACCGCATCCTCAATTTCGATTGTTTCAACCTTAACTTTTTCTTCCCAGCTGAGCTTTCGTTTATTATTTCGAAAAGCACGACCTTCATCACCGATTAGGATTTTATCCAACTCTTTCATTTGGATAGGTAAACCACAATTATCCAAATAAGAAATATTACCAAAAATCATTTCCTTTTCGACTTTATTATTCAGCACTTCGTTTGCTTTGGTTAGATCTCTGCATAGACTCGAATGAAAAGTATCGTCGTCTAATTCTATTCTTGGCTTTGCTATTTTCTTTCCTGATCGTAAACTAAGAATTTCTTTATCCTTCTCATCTTCAATTGTCGAAGTATCAGCATCTATCAAAGATACAACCACAACCAAACCATTAATTAGTAATCGGAAAATAAGGGAGCACTTGATTTATGAACAATCATTTAAAAAGTAATACAAACCATCATCAAATATAACAAGAATTGAGTTGGAAGCATTTGTTAGCTAAAAATATATCCACAAAATTGGTTGGCTGCCGATATGACTATCAAATTAAGATTTTCGATATCATATTTTAAGATCTTAATTTATTCAACAAGACGCAAGAAAGGGAAAAAAAACATATCTAAACAAATACAAATTTCACCCACTACTTGTTAATTGAACCTGAATTTTGCTATCAACTCTCCTATATCTATCTATCTCCTAAATCACATCTCAGATCAGTCATACTCTTACCTCTTTCCATCATTACCAACAAGCCTTCTTTTACTCAGGTAAGAAAATTTTCACCTCAATCTGAGAAAAGGAGAGTTAATTCCCTACAATCGGTGTAAAACTGAGCCAAAGCCAAAACCAAGCACGCTAATTTTTGTTGGAAAATGTTAACAAACCCCCCCAAAAAAATTAACTATGACAGATCGCCTCAGGCCAGTTTTTTGTACTACCCCCTCGATCACTTTCTTTCCCTTTTAAATATGGGACTGGTCAATAATTTTGGTAATCGATGAAGTTCTATTTATAAGAGAATTTTTAGAAGCCTTAAATGTGGAATTTAACAATTCTATAAATCAGTGGAATAATATTAAGCTAATCCTCGTTGGCTAGATAAAATCTTGCATTAAGTGCAAAGACGACTTAAATGACAGGCCAACTATAAATCCAAGTAATAACTAATTGTATCAAAATTAGAGAATCGAATGTATATATTGATAATCCATAAATTGCTTAGTTAATTTATATGCACGTAAAATTAAATTTACTTTACCTTTTCTAGTGCACTTTTTGTTATCTCTTGCACTAACGTAACACTGAATATGGTTTTATCACTACGTCCATTTTGTATCAGCACGCCAGTGTTATCATTTTTTACTTTTCATTCAATTAAGTAAAACAACTGTACTTAACTATGATGTTGGAAGATGGGGACTCTAGTCACTCTACGAAAGTTTATCCGAGTGTGAATTTACCCAGTCTAATTTTATCATCCCATGCTCTCTCCTCAGAGTCTATTTTGTCAAACCATGATTGGTTTTTGAAAAGAAATGACTTGCTAACAAGGAAATAAAGAAAATATTAGGATGTTTCTTTAAAAATTAAGAAGGTATTGAGAAAGGAATTATGCTGACATCCATTAATCAAAAAAATTATATTCTTTCTGGTATTACCCATTTTGTTCCTTTGATGTGCCCTGTTTCCCGAAACAACAATCAATGAGAAATTCACAAGTATCTACTCAAATAAAAACTCTTTCATAGTTTTGCCTCCAAACCAAAAGTGAATCAAATACTTGGTAAGAACTCGGTAATTTTCTGCTTCTATCACGTCTCAAAAAACAAATATTATCTTCATTTAACCAGAAAGAGTGTACTTAAATGCATCTAATCACAACTTAAAACTACTATCTGAATTATCAAGAATAGGATACCTGATATTGTTATGTAAATGCCTAATAAACATTTCAATTTAATTTGTAAAATTTAAGAAATAAACTGTGGAGGCTTCTGACAAAACAGTCCCTTCCCGTAGGCTAAAAAGACCCTCATATATTTTAAAAAATGTAACTAGAATCCAATCGAATCCAAACATCTGCCAAATATTCCTAGTACTTTCTTTTTAAATAAAATAATATTTCAAAGTGACTCTTTTCTTGAAGTAGTCCAATTTTGGAAACAAATACCCCTGTTGTTCCCTTCTAAGTGCTCTCAATGAAACTACGTGTAATTTTGACCACCAAATAACTTTTGCTTAAATTGCCGAAAAGAAAATTTCAAAAGTTAATCATATACTCGTAAACTAGATGATTAAATTTAGATATATTCATTTGGGCCAAAATTCCATATAATTTCTTTTAGGACAATTAAATCGGAACTGAGGATGTACTTTAAATGAAATGTACCATCACACCTATGTAACTTCTACTCCCTTGTGGGTTTTTACTGTCACCAAACCACAGCTAATATAAAACAAATGAAGATTATTTACAGGTCCTGACATTTATTAGATAACCCAAAAGAAATATCGAACACATTACACCACACACTAATGTCAATCATTATCTATGAAGAAATCTACAAAAACATAACTATAACTACTAACAGCAATATCACAAATCCGTTCAAATATGGTCTTCTAATAATTTTGTATTAACAGAAAGTTCAACAGGACTAATCAAAACCAAGTATCTATCAACTATTTCAATGAGTGACAGTTGCGAATAAAAACTTTTGAGAAAAATAATCAGAGCTCAAAATATAAATACCGTTCCAAATGTGTGAGTACTGTTCAAACGATGAGAATGCATACTCCAATACCTAGAAACTCAATTGATGATTTGATGTTACATACATACAAAGGGATTATATATATACATATATATATAACAACGGACGAAATTGAGGAATAAACTATGACCTTGTTAACAACGAAAGTAACTTAAAACATGAAAATAGCTTGAAATTGACTGCAATTACTAGCGAAAATAAATAACACAGAATAATCACACATTTCAATATCGAAAACACTCCTCCAAAAGCGTGATTAACTAATTTTGTAGAGAATAGAGATATCACATTAAAAAGTTAGTACTACTTAATACTTTTTGCAATTATCAATAAATCTGAAAAATGTCGAATAGTTTCAGTTTAAACCTTTACACACTGTTCCAAATGCGTGATTAGTCGATTAAGCTTAAGATAACCAAAAACACAAACCCTAAGAACGATAAAATGATAATCCAATAGTTAGAAACTCAATCTGTATTACATACAAAGTACTGTTAATGCAGCAACAGAGCTGTAATTTAGAGAATAAACCCTAACCTTGTTTAATTACCGATATATTTGGAATTTAATCAATAATCAAAGCTTACTGTTCAAAATACAGTTCCAAATTCATGATTCTAATTATGTAGAGAATAGAGAGAACCAACCCCTAACACTGATAAGCATTCTACTAACTGATGCTTAATTAATATTACATAGTATACATACAAATAACTACCCACCTATCTATCTATATATAGACTAAATATAGAAAATAAACCTTAATCTTGTTCAATTACCAACAAATTTGGAATTTAATCAATAATCAAATCTCGCTACTCAAAATACCATTCCAAATCCGTGGTTAGCTAATTTTATAGTGAATAGAGACAAACGTATACGGAGTAACTAACAGTGAGAATCATTGTAATAACTAATAATCAAATCAATACTACATAGTATACATACAAATAACAATAAATATATATATATACACACACACGTTAATTGAAATAAACACCCTAACCTTGTTGAATCACCAATATATTTGGCATTTTAATCAATAATCAAAGCTCACTACTCAAAATACCATTCCAAATCCGTGGGCAACAAATTATATAGCAAATAGGGATAAATATCAAATCAATATTACATAGTATACATACAAATAACAATAAATATATATATATACACACACACGTTAATTGAAATAAACACCCTAACCTTGTTGAATCACCAATATATTTGGCATTTTAATCAATAATCAAAGCTCACTACTCAAAATACCGTTCCAAATCCGTGGGCAACAAATTATATAGCAAATAGGGATAAATATCAAATCAATATTACATAGTATACATACAAATAACTATCTATCTATCTAGCTACATAGATATATAATGTGTGTGTGTGTAGAAAATATAACCTAGCCTTGTTCGGTTACCAATAAAATGGCATTTAATGAAAGCACATTATTCAAAATACCGTTCCAAATCCGTAACTAACTATGTTGAGAACAAACACAAACAAACCCTAACAGTAAAAATCAGTTCAATAACTATTAATCAAATCAATATTACACAGTAACTTACCAAAAAATCCAATATTACATAGTACACATAAAAATCACTATCTATACATATTTATGTATATATATAACATCAATTCATCCAACTAATAATCAAACTAATTTATAACAATTGACTATATGCATACATACATATATACAATATGAATAGATATACATATATACATATATACGGAGTAACTAACAGTGACAATCATTATAATAACTAAAATAAAATCAACATCACATACAAAATTACAAATCACTATATAGATACATAGATATATCTATATATATATATATATATATATATATATAGAGAGAGAGAGAGAGAGAGATAAAATCGACGAACAAACTCTGACCTCGATGATCCGCTACGTCATCACGACCGAGCCGACTCCTCCTCTTATGAGCCAAGCCGAGCCGCCCAAGCCTTCAATTTTGACGGGTTCAATATTCTCCGCTTTATATATATAATGTGTGTTTGTGTAGAAAATATATCCTAACCTTGTTAAGTTACTAGTAAATTTGGCATTTAATCAATAATCAAAGCACACTACTCAAATTACCTTCCGTGTTTAACTAATTTTATAGCTAATAAAAACAAACATATACGTAATAACTAACAATAAATTCAATATCACGTACAAATAAACTACATATATACATATAATGCACACTAATCTAAATACCTTTCCAAGTCCGTAACTAACATATTATGTAGAGAATATATACAAAACCACACTAACACTGAGAATCATTCAAATAACTAATAATCAAATCAATATCACATACAAATGACTTTGTATTTATACACACGCATAAATATTTATATAGAAATTGAGGAATAAACACTGACCTTGATGATCCGTCACGTCATCACCATCAAGCCGACTCTTCCTCTTATGACCCGAGCCGCCGAGCCCAAGCCAACCCGAGCCGCCCAAGCCTTCAATTTTGACCAGTTCAGTTATATCAGGTTTAATCACTCGAGACCTAAGTACGGGCATATTATTAACTACCTATATATATATATTATTATATTTATTTTATTATTTTAATATGTATGTATATTACTAGAGAGGGAAAGAGAGAGGGGTGAGAATTATGATTTAATTTTATGAAGGAACTTCCTAGAGACGCTTTATTATTATTATTAATTATGTAATTATTAATGGGGGGGCAACGGCGAGTTCCCGCCAAAGCGTTGATGGTACACGTGGCGATCGGTGATTGGAGGGTAGGACTAACTTTTACTACTAACCCACGCCGTTTTTGGTGTGTGTGTGTGTATGGGAACTTCTTTTCTTCTCTTCCGGAACAACAAATGATAAAAGAATATGCTGCTAAAAAAATAAGATCAGTGTACTTAGCAGGTGTGTTTAAGTATTTGGTACTGAACTATTATGTTAGGTTATAATTGACCTCCTAAACTATCATAATCTTCACAATTTCAGGTATCGACGTTAAATTAATTGGATGAAAATTAGTTTTATATTTCATTTTTGTCATATTTTTTGTAATTTGTATAAATATAACCCTTAATTTTCGGAAATGTCTCGTTTTAATATAAATTCAGAAAATTTAGTATAAATTCAGAAAAATCAGATGATTTTTTTTTAAATTCAGCTACTGAACTATCATAATGTTCACAATTCAGGTACCGACGTTAAATTAATTGAATGAAAATTAGTTTTATTTTTCATTTTGATCATATTTTTTGTAATTTGTATAAATATAACCCTTAATTTTCGGAAATGTCTCGTTTTAGTATAAATTCAGAAAATTTAGTATAAATTCAGAAAAATCAGATTTTTTTAAAAAAAAAAATACTGTAACGCCTAGAAGTTTGGAGTTTATTTTTGTGGTAACGCCTAGAGTTTACGGAGCTGTTGCGTGTCTTTTATTATTTATGATATTGCATATAGGTGTTTCAAACCGCTTGCCTTAGTTGAGTTTTGTAGATGTTATGGAGTTGTTGAGGTAGAAGCATGTCGGCTTATTTTACTTTATTTTCTTTTATGTTACAGCCGCTTGTTTTACATTGTTGTCTTTTATTTTGTTAGATATTGTATACAGACGGTTATTCTTACATGGTGCATTATCTGGAGTTTATCTCATTTGAGTTATGGAGTTGTTACAGGTTGTGAACCCTGCGTATGTTATTTCTTGAATTATGTCACGAATTGTACGTTTAGAATTTGTATGGCCTTATTTATATAAGTTTATCATTCTGGGTATAGTTGTTTAGAGAGGAAATTTTGGGACGAATTTTTTTTAATGAGGGTTAGTTGTAACATCCCGTATTTTTATAAGTGTTTTTAATTATGAATTAATTTATCCAAAAACGTTTTATACAAAATTTTACCAAAAACCGGTCACTCGACTAATTTTTAGCCAAAAACCGAAACTTTTGCGAAAAACTTTATTTTAAAAACCTATTACTAATTTTACTAATAAAAAGGAACCAATAGATTTGTTTCTAAACATTTGTTATTTTTGAGTAATAAAACAATATTTTTGGATTAAGAGTTAACTTTTAGAACTTTGGAAACCAAATAGTTCGTTTCCACAAACTATCTAAAAACAGTTTTTTCTAAACCAAAAATCAGCCCACTTTCAATTCTTTAAACCTAAAACCAGCAAAATACAAGAGAGAAAAAGGAGAAGAAGAAGAAACCACGTTAGCGGGTTCATACCGGAAGCATCTCCTCTACGCTCTAAGGTAACAAGGGTTATCCATTGCGCCTAGACGATGGTGTATGTTAGGTTTTGGTTTTGTGTTTATTATAAATTGGGGGGTTTTTGCCTTTTATATTAATTATGTTCTTAAATTGATAATTGAGTTTATTTGTTGTACGTTTAATTCACTTATTTGATTTTGGAGTAGTTGATGATTTAGTCTTTTAATTTCGGATTACTGAGAATATTAATGGTTTGCGTGTTTTATGCGTTGATTATGTGTTATTATGGATGTTGATAGAATTGGGTAAATTATTGTTGAATAATGATGGGTTTTATATTGCGTATACAAGTGTTTGTTAAAATGTCTGAATGGAATTTTATATTGATAGAGTTTGTTGGCTAGTTGTGAATCTAGTACCTATGCTTATTTACTTTGTTGAATTGCGTCAAAGTGACGTATGAGAATGTGTTATTTGCGTGGATTTATATTATTGGTCGAGGCCGTATGAGATGTGATTAGTTGAATTGATTTATATTATTGGCCAAGACCGTATGAGATGTGATTAGTTGAATGGATTTATATTATTGGCCGAGGCCGTATGAGATGTGATTAGTTGAATGGTTTTATATTATTGGCCGAGGCCTTGTGATTTAGCTGTAGTGGCAATGGTCTCTGTCTCTTCCTAATTCCGAGGACAGAAGACGGCCGAGGGGATAGGGATTGACTCGTCTTACGGACTGGGGCGAGTGGCATGAGAGGTCCTAGTGTGCACTCTATTTATTTTTATGTTAGCAATGGTCTCTGTCTCTTCCTAATTCCGAGTACAGAAGACGGCCGAGGGGATAGGGAATGACTCGTCTTACGGACTGGGGCGAGTGGCATGAGAGGTCAAAGTGCGCACTTTAAATCTACTTTTATGTTAGCAATGGTCTCTGTCTCTTCCTAATTCCGGGGACAGAAGACGGCCGAGTGGATAGGGAATGACCTACCTTACGGACTGGGATAGGTGGCCGAGTGGATAGGTCCATGTTGTTTGTAAGTTCTTGCATTTATGGGATGGAGTGACGGTATTTGTGGTGCCGTACCGTCTAGGTATGTGCGTGGAACTCACCGTTACAGTTTTGTATTTCAGGTACAACTTAGGCTGAGACGTTTGGTTAGGAGCATTAGCAAGATATCGTATGGGCTCGGGGCTTATTTCTATTGCTTTCTTTTTCTTAGACTATCTTTTTAAGGTTGTAGCCTACGGGCAAATTTCATTCGTTATTTTTCGTTTCTTTTAACTTTGTTAAAATTATTACGTTTTGTAGCCGTGTTTGGCAAAAAAATTTTTTTTTGTAATTGATTGATTGTTTTTTTAGCTCGCAAATGTTTTCTTTTAAAAATTTTAATTTTGTACCAACAGGTTTCGTTTTCCTTTTATTTAAAAATGTCATGTCTCGATATCCGTGTTTTATGGAATTTGGGGCGTGACAAATACAAAAAACAAAAATACCAAATTTTTTTTGAAAAAACCTTTAAAAAAGTAGAAAACCCGAAAAAACAACGAAAAAATTGTAAAAAAACCAAGAAAAATCTAAAAAACAAAAAAAAAACCAAAAAAATTCAAAAAAACCGGGAACCCGAAAAAACCCAAAATCGGTAAAAAAAAATTAAAAAATAAACCCTAAAAATTAAAAAATCAAAAATCACAAAACAATGAAAAAACGTTCAAAAAAGTCGGGAACCCGTAAAAAAACCCAAAAAACAGTAAAAAAAAATATTAAAAACCCAAGAAAAATCCAAAAATCCAAAATCACAAAATAAAAATAAAAAAAGTTCGAAAAATTCGAAAAAAGCCGAAAAGTCAAAAAAATGTTAAAAAAACTTTAAAATAACTTGCAATTGTTTTCAAATGACTAAAAACGACTTCAAATGACTTAAAAATGAGTCCAAATGAAATGACTAAAAACGACTTCAAATGACTTAAAAATGACTCCAAATGAAAGACTAAAAACGATTTCAAATGACTTAAAAATGACTCCAAAATGACTCCAAATGAAATGACTAAAAATGACTTCAAATGACTTAAAAATGACAGTAAACAATTGCAAGTTATTTAAAAGTTCTTTTTTATATTTTTTTGACTTTCTGGCTTTTCTCGAATTTTTCGAACTTTTTTTTATTTTTTTGTGATTTTGAATTTTTTTAATTTTTTTGGTTTTTTAATTTTACTGTTTTTCAGGTTTTTTTATGAGTTTCCGACTTTTTTGAACGTTTTTTCATTGTTTTGTGATTTTTTTAATTTTTATTTTTAGGGTTTATTTTTATTTTATTTTTACCGATTTTGTGTTTTTTCGGATTCCCGGTTTTTTTGAAATTTTTTTGTTTTTTTAAATTTTTCTTGGTTTCTTTTTACCATTTTTTTGTGGTTTTTTCGGGTTTTCTACTTTTTTAAAGGTTTTTTTTTAAAAAAAAATTTGTAGTTTTGTTTTTTTTTAGTTTTTTTTTTAAAAAAAAATCTATTTTTTTTGAATTTATACTAAAATGAGACATTTCAGAAAATTAAGGGTTAGATTTATACAAATTACAAAAAATATGACCAAAATAAAAAATGAAACTAATTTCCATCCAATTAATTTAATTGCGGTACTTGAATTGTGAACATTATGATAGTTCAGTACCTCAATTGTAACAGAGTGATAGTATAGTACATAAATCGTTAAACACGGATAGTACAGTACACTAATCGTATTTTTTCCCGACTATGCCATTTGTATTTTGCAGTATTCTAAAAGTCAGATTAGTCGGTCGATTAGTTGACGACTAGTCGTTAGTGTTCCCCATCCGATTCGGTTAATACTAGTCAGACTAGATTAGTCGGTGGACAAGTCATTGGTGGCCAACGCATTGATTAGTCGGATTAGTCGGATAAAATGAGTTAGTCGGAGACATATTATGATATTAGTTGAATTAGTCGGTGACTTATCAGATTAGTCAGCGTCGGTAATTAGTCGGTGATTAGTCAGGTCTACCTTAAAAGCTATTTAAATACTTTAAATATTAAAAAAAATCACCACCGATTAATCGGTGACTAGTCGACGATTAGTCGGCTAGTCGGTTCCTCAGAAGTAAAACCGCGAGAAACGCGTAACGACTTCTATATCCTACTTGTCATTGTTTGTCAACTGACTTTTTTCCATTGGTTTTTTAAGCTATTTTGTTAATAAACAAAATTACGGGTTTTTGGTTTGTTAGTTCTTTTATTAGCTTTTAAAGATCTTAGTTTTTTTTTTTTTTTTTCATTTCTGTCAAAAATAAAGTCTACTACAAAAGGTTTAAAACAAACAAAAAAGTAATTTGAGGACTTTTTCAGTTCTTTTACGTAAAATTTACCAAAAAACTCTATTTATAATAAAATAATATGTTAGTATATTTACGGTAATTTACAAGTAAAAATAACTAAGAAATGATTTGTCAGTAATAAAAAGTAGCAAGTCACGTATAAGTAGAAAAATAAAACTTTAAGGTGGTGTCAATCGCTATATATTTTTCTGTAGCATTGGAGAAAAAAGGCGATGTCAAAAGCGCTCTTAGTCTTATTTGGGTAACGGGATTGGCAATCGCACCGGGATATGAATGAATTTTTAAAGAGAGGAGTGGGTAAATAATTCAGAAGACACTTGACGAATTTAACATGTCCTATTGAGGTAATAGAAAAACACGTAAACATCATCATTTCTGGTCTGGTCGGGAGTAATAGTACGTAAATTTACGTATTCGAGCACATCATTTATAAGTTACGAGATTGCTAGCTAGTCTAATAACGCTCTTCAAATGATGCAGCAAAGAAGGCGCAAGTGTAGATCATTTTCATGACTTTGTTCCTTTTCTAGAAAAGATATTTGTTTGTAACATCTTTGATATGTTTATTGTAGTTAAAATGTAAATATATGTACTACTTCTTCTAAATTAGAAAAGAAACATATGTAGTGTACTACTCTGTAACGATGAGAAAGTCCATATTAATAAGTCCACTAATTCTGTTCATCCAATCCAAACCTTATGGTGTATATGATTGCTTACCTTCAAAAGCAAAGAACAAACCAAATTCCTAACTAAACAGTAAACATGAGCTTCCCCTAGAGTCAAGATGAAATTATTAGCTGCCCTTGGTTAAGCTCACGACCATTACAAAAAGAATCTGCGAAGCGTTTAATCTTTCAGTATATGTTTCCGTTATATACTTTTGCACAGAAAATGTTTTACACTTCAAACTAGAATTGAGATTAAAGTTAATCTGCGATGGATGATAGAGCTTATTGCCTCCCACTATACAAGATTCAACACAATAATCCAACACCGTGCATTTGATATTCACTAAATTACAAAACTAATTTACTCCAGGCTGGATTTTTCTGACTAAAAAAAAAAAAAATTCACGCAAAAACCGTAATTTTACCTTCTTCTTTTTTTAATTTTTTTGTGAAATAAAAAATAAAAAACTAAACCGTAATTCAGAATTACGGTTTGTAATTCTGATTTACGGTTTTTGTGTTAAAACGGATTGTTTGGAGTCGAAAAATCCAGCCTCAATTTACTCCTACATCTTAAAAGATTTGGCCTGGACCTGAACACCTCAGAGTTATGTAATCAAAATATAGGCTTTGATTACTTGTGAAAAACAGGTATTTGTGATACGGTGACATTGATAATAATGTCACACCTATCAAAATTTGGAGAAAATATTAGTACATGTGTTTTTCATATTCAGAAGAATCCATTCCTCAAATAAACTGGGTACATAATCTTCAACTAGAAACCTGTTTGGCAGAAACTTTAAAAGTAAACTAGCTAAGCCAATTTGACAATGACTTCAAAAATTGGGTTCACCCAGCTTACAATCTGTCTATGAAACAAACAAGACGTTGCAGCAAAGTAGCCTAAATCTTTAAGCCAGCCAACAAAACAGACACCGTATCATAGTTGCACGAAGCGGGAGCAGAAGCGGAAGCGGGTGCGGGGAAGCGGAGGATTAAAAGGGAGAAGCGTCATCCGAAGCGTCTAATAAAAAAATATATAATATATAATATAGTTGGGTATTTTCTTTTTTATGTTTCTTGTAAATTAATTTTAGGATTATTAATCTTTTGGGAGTTCTTTGTGACCATTAAAAATAAAGTCAATTTTTGAATAATTAAGAAATTTAAACTTGCTATAGACCCGCTAATATTTCATTGGGATCATGTATGCTACTTAATACAAATATTATTGTAACATTTTAGATATTGGATAAGTTTTTATTATAACTTAAAAACTATATCCCAGCCTCTCTTTTCTTCTTTTTTTTTAGTTACCGGGAGAAGCTTCCGATGACGGAAGCGCGGAATCGAGCTTCCGGTACGGGAGCGCCTAAGGTTTAGGAGATTCCTGCAACTATGCACCGTATCCACATCTTTTTAGCAGACCTACCTAATCCATCTAATAACATGAAGATATATATTTTGTTAATTTCACCGTTACGCAAAAGAAAAAAGAAAGACCTTGGAAACCACCTCAAAATTTTGAATATAAGCTTGAGATTGTAACAACATGAAGATATGTATTTCTGTTAGTCTCACTATTAGAAAGAGAAAATTGTTAAAAATCATACTATGACTAATCTTGGGGAAACCCTAGAAATGTGTTTATGAGCTTTGCAACTGGCCTAGCATCAGCAGATGGATATGGAACAAGAGATGTTAAATCCATTGTACGTATGGTTTGGTAGAGTTGCTGTGGGCGAGAACAGAACAAATGTTTTCTATCGGCTAATTCATCTGCTAGCTCACTCTGATGATTGTCCATCAAATCTTCGTTTACCACTACGATAAGAGGTTTGAGTAACTTTAGAGTCTCAAATATGCTTCCAGACCCTGCAGTAGATCACAAAATAATAAAGAATATAAAGGTTTTGACTTTTGAGGAATGAAACATGGGAAATATGGTTATTTTTGAAGAAAATGATCTTTTGGTTCAAGGTTAGTGCTTGCTTTTGTGACTAAATGAAAAAAAATGTAACAGATCGAGGAAATGTGCCAGGTAAAACTTGAACCTCTGTGATTTTAGAATGAAAATCACTAGTATATGCCAAACCACACCTTCCACCTACCCGAGACTAATGAGATCTTTAACATTAATTATTATTGTGCTAATTTTCTTTCCGAAAATGAGACTCACACTACATCGAGCATTACATCGCCACAACACTGTGAAGCATGGGTATATCAGCCATTACGATTTTGTCCTCTCCCCTCGTAAATGTAGGGTGCCCATGTTGTGGGAATAGCAAAACCCTTTTCTTTGAACATATAAACAGAGAATTACTACTTGAAACTGACTTGATCGACACACAAACAGTACAAAAGGAAAATTCTGCAATTCCCAAACAACTCCCTCCTTAACATTACTGAAATTTGAAAAGAGATTCTTTGTTTTTCAATTCAATTTTTTTATGTGATGGTGGATAACTTTCTAGCTGTGAAGACAATAAACTCAATTAAGTTATTACAAACAAGTTACTGGTCATGTTCAAAACAAACCAAATAAATAAACAAGCTACTAAGAAGAGAACAGTTAGCTGATGAAAATGAAAGGCAATGGGAACTTAGGAGATAGTTTCCATAGAATTTCTTAATTAAACTCTTTGGAAAGGGTGCAATGGAAAAGACAATGCAGCATGAGTAGTCTGTTGATGACCAAGAGTACAAATTATGTCATTGCAGTTCCAGAAAGTGAATGCTATCAGAATCAGTATCGACTTTTGGTGACGTAAAAAAGTCAAATAACAAGAAGGCAAACTGTTTTACCTGCATGGCTAATTACCAGAGATGCAGATTTCAGATAGTCTGCAATGCTGGATGAAAAGGTGAAGTAATCAACCGACAGAGAACCAGATTCTCCTCTGGACTAAACAAAAAAAATCATTAGAAGGCATGTATTTAAAAGATAATAAAAGAGCTTCTGAAAACACAAAAGGTTTAACTAGACGGCGCATAATTTTTAACTTTAGAATAAAACCATATGTTAAATTTATTTCATTGACAAATGTAACTACCAACCTACCATGAAATCCTTCAAATTGGAGGCATGAGAGGCTTTAAAACATGAATTGTATGGGTTAAAAAATAGGTCGAAAAGTCCTACTATGACGTCACTAGTAGGTTTCAAGCTGTCAAGATCACAAAGTAATTGTTTATAATATTGTGAAGATCACATGATGAGATGCCTCATGCGGAGTGCATTCTTATTAGCTCTTTTGGTTATAACTTGTAAATCTTTAGATACACAGCCTATATACTTTTTGATCTAGGAGTAATAACGACATTTGTATCTCAAATACCTCTTACACATTCTCCCAAATCAGTAAATACACTCAACTAATCTCGTCTTTATGTTTTCCATAATTCACCAGAAATGAGAGAAGCAACGCAAATGCTCATCAACTATAACTTCTGCCTATAATCCATTATGCATTTTCATTGACTATTCTATAAGCGTAGGCATAAAAGATTAAGAAACCTATAAAAGGTATCATATTATCTTCTTTTAAATACCGTCTGTAAGTTTAGAATACATAAAACGCAATGCAAAGACTCTTCACCTATAACTTCTCCTTGTGTAATTTGTTACCCATTTTTATCTATTTCTCTATAAGCATTAACCTAAAGACTATGAAAGCCATAAGGATAGGCTAATGTCATCTTTTAAATGCTATCTTTGTTCTTTTCACAGTTAGCATAAATAAAAGCAATCGAGCTAACAAAGCAAAGGACTTGTAATGCCTGTAAATACCTTATCGGGAATATAAGTTCCACGTCCCATCTGGATTATTAGGTCATTATAACCTCTTTTGAGCAGCTCTTCTTTAACTTCTTTAGTGTCAACAGCTTTTACAAGAGTATCAAAGCATGTTGTTCCAACAGTCACAAAAACCATTCTTTTTGGCTCCATACCGTCAATTGTATCTCCCATGATGTAGATCTCTGTAAAGTCCACAATTCACAAAAGAAATATATTATGCGTTTATTGAAATGCAGACATATAGAAGTATACAACTAAAAGGTGATTGGTAGAACATGAAAGAGTCGAAGAACTAGAAGGTGTTTATCGTTTTAAAATTTTCACCTCAGAAACTAGACTGAAAATTTTCTATTTTACAACACACAAGAAATAAATCGCTCGTTTGGTTAAACCATACAAGAATTACTTCTTTTTTTGTAGTTGTTGCTTTGAAAAAAAATGTTTGCCGCAGTAAGTAAAAACATAAATAACCATAGCCTCACAGGGCATGTCTAGAGTTGGGTTCAGCAATTCATATGTTATTCCAAGATTGAGAAGATATCAATACCATTATAACAAGCAGACTAAATTTTTTTACAACAGAACTTGGAAAGTGATGTCTAGTAAAGAACAAAATAACTAAATACTAGGTGCTTGAGATCCTTCCGTTAAGGAATCAGCTCAATCCTGTGCATTTCACTAACAAGCCAAACCAGGGATTGATTTTAGCATTTATCTTTTAGAGCTCTGTTCAAGCACTATTCTTCAAGTACAAAACTGAACTAAATTTTGTATTCGAGGCTCGTAAAGTTAAAACTCGTTATCCACGCATCGGAACTCATAACTCAATCACTAAACATAATTGTGATAGAAACAATATATGTGATAATATAGCACTTCTTCTTTATCTATAGAAGCATGTTAACCAACAAAGATTAAGTGATTCTTATCAAAAAATAAGAAACCTTGTACCCACAAGCAAAGAGTTCGTCATTCAGGGAAAGTTATGCGTACTATATTGCCTCAATTTTCTCTTTGGTAATATATCCGGCTTAAAAAGTACTGCTTATAAATCTAAAACCAGTATAAATTTCACAACACCAAAAACCAATCTAGTTGAACTCAGATAACCCTGTAATAATTTGTCTACTTTGTGAAAAATTCTGTAGTTTGTAACTAAAACCTGGAAAACATTAATTTATAGCCAACACTATTTTTTCACAACTAAAAAGGTAGTATATTTTTACACCTCAAAATAAATGAAATGATCAATTCTTCTCACCAGCATTTCATCGAGCACGTGGAAGTATCAATTAAACTAAAAATAATTTAACTTAATAAAAAAATTACACCGACCCACAAAGTAAATGAGACTCAATATCAAAACCCCCAAGAGATTAAACATTTTTCTATATATATATTGCTTTAAATGCAAGTAATTCAATCATAAGATCATTAAAAAACTTTAAAATAATTAGAATTTATGCACCCTTCATTTCTTTATGAATTAAAAAAATAAAAAGCTAACCCATAATAATAAAAAAGATATTAAAAATTATCCAACTAAGATTAAAACTCTCTCAAACCCAAATTGGCATTAACCTGGGTTCAATTTTGCTAATCAATTAGTTATTGTTATAACGTTACAAATGGAATAATACTAATACAATTTAGATTAATAATAAACACGTGCAATGATTAAATTTAAGTGGGAATTTTTACCAGTCAGACAGGGAGAGAGCGCACAAAACAGGTTGGAAATAAAAGTTAGATAAATTAAAATTTTATCTTAAAGTTATTCACTTATTTAATTTCTCTCCTGGTTTAAATAGTACTGTAAACTGCAAATAACTCCAAAAACTATTGGTAGTTTGCAAATAGTCTGTAAACTATGTAAACTTGCAATTAACTTCCAAAAACTGTGTAGGTTATGCAAAAAAACTGGTCTGTTTTGCACGATCTTTCTTATAATACGTGCATTTGTGGATATATATATGCACATAATATTATTTTCTTAGTAGAGAAAATTTATGCGTGTTAAAGTAGACTAATATTATTACTCTTCGGAAGTTACAATACTATAATTTATCAGAGTGATCATGTTTCGGTTAGGTAATAGATCCTCCTAAAACTATAAACCTAGAGTTGATACTGTCATAGAATTGTTTCTTGTTGAGTTTGGTGTTGTTATTATATGGACCTAATTTGCAACTGATCTCACTCTTCACGCGTTTATAGACAACATCGTAATTTATTTTATCCCTGATCTCAAAACTTCCAACATAAGTCTTAATATATATATGTCCATATGTCCCGATGATAAAGCATAAAGGTTCATAAGGGCAATTCTGGTTATTTTAGGAAGATATTGTGATTACGACTACTCACTTAGCATCTTGTAACTTAAATAGCTAAGAACATGTTAGGGGTTCATGAAATTGCACTAAAATATGAAAGTTATTTGAAATAAATAATTATGGATTGACATTATGGTCAAGTACCGACCTTATTGAACCCATACAAATACCGTACCGAACTAGTTTGGTTTTCAAAAATTAGTACCATTACCGAACCAAACAAATCGGTATACCAACAATGTCGGTCGGTATCGGTTCGGTATCGGTTTTATACCAAATCTGTAATAATTACAGAAAAATAAAAACTCAACTACTTAATGACTCACGAAGATAAAGGACAATAACTTTCAAAATCAAAATCTTATAAAACCAACAATGAAGTCTTCTCAACAGCAAAATAAATCTCAAAAATAATAAAAACTCACAACTCAAAAAACCACAATATTTCAGTAACTTGAAACATTAAAATGAAGATTGTCAAAGAATGAAAAAAGTTTCTTCAGCTTTTATTCTCGAACGTCATAAACTGGTCTGGCCTGACGATTTTGATACCGAATGCTTAAAATTTTTGGTAAGATGCCTGCAATCTCGTACAAATACAATACAAATAGATACATCAGTTGTACTAAAATTATGAAATCAATAACAGTAACTATCTTGTAACCTTAAGGGTGAGAAATAAGTGAGTAACCAAACAAGCTTTAAGTAACAACTACTTGTAGCGAAAACTAATGAGATAACTGAAAACTAGATACGTCAACTTTCAATTTAAAACATAAGCCAAATAGACACACCATTTCCACTGGATTCTAAGTGAACAAAGTTTAAAATATTGCAAGTTACAAAACTAAAACCGACTCGACAAGTGACTGTGTAACTTCCTACGATGATCAAAACCAATGAACTATAAAAGCGTGAACACCATCTTTTTGTTGTACTATAAGGCTAGTTATTGGATAAATTAGTAGAAGTGATTATACAAGTAAACATCGCAACTTTATTTTCTATAACAAAGAAAATAAACTGATAGGTGAAATTCCTATCCGCTGTTTTAGTTGCTGTTATGCAGTCAGGTTCCAAGTACAATTGGAACCACAGTTGGAAGCTAAGTATAATGATGGACATAACTTGTAAAGTTAAGTGTACTTGAATTAATTCACACGCACATTTAACAACAGAGTTCACTCAACTAGGTTACGTCTCCGGAGTACTCACCCAGATTAATGATATTATAAAATCTTACAATATATGATTTAAGTCTTATTGAAAAACTCTCAGATTCGCTCTACTTTTTTCTGCCTATCTCTATATTGCTCCTACCTTATAACAGTCACTCAAAAGATCAATGGCATCCCACCATTGTTTTTCGTTTTAAAAGCTCACTGTGTATTCTCTCAAAATTGAGTTTTTTTATAATTTAGAACACACACTTTTTACAAGCAAATGTATTAACTATTTAAAGAGTAAAAACAATATTCTTTTTTCAAGATCTTGTTGATTGATTTGGACTCATCTAATTGATCTCAATCTTTCCATATTTGTGCGAGATAATATGGCATTTGATTCATCTCAATCTTCATGTCAATACCCGTTAATAACTTGCTTGACAATAGGAGTTACTATTTGCTTAAACAAGGAACATATAAAACAATATCTTTTAGAGATAAAATCTTAATTTATCGAAATCATAACTACATATATCATTCAATCTAAATAGATCATAACAGATTTTGTAAACATATAGATTGAATTTCGTGATAAAGACTTTGCATAATAATAGAGATTTAGTTTCCACAATACAATGAACAATATCTTCTAAACTAATCTTCATATATGTTTTAAGCAACACTTCCATTCTTCATCACCTAAATATTCTCAAATATATATAAACTAAATCTTTTTAAACAAATGAGAATATATCGTGCATACTTTAATTCAAATAAAATACTTTAAAGATTAAGTAATGCACTTAGACAGAATTGGACAGAATCATGCGTATTGGCAGGTTGAAATAGTGGTTGCAACTGAGGTTGCAACCTCACCTGTAAACATAAACTGTCTCAATTCTTAACATTCAAATTGGATTATTTTGTTCAAACCAATTGACAATAAAGAGTTACTAGGCCAGAAATATGTTATTAACAATAGTCATTAACAAATGCAGGTTTAATTAAAAGGTTCAAGTTTTGAGGACAAAGTTGTTAACGAGTGATCTACTTTAAGTTAATTCATTTATAAACTTGTTCGGAAAATAAATTACAGATTTTATAGTAGGCCTGAGTTATAAAACTAATCTAACGGATGAGTGTGGTTTTACTAAATTAACAACAACACTTGTTTTTGGAAAAGTTGAAGCGTAATTCTTGCGACAAGTTTAAGTACTACAAACAAAATGATATGGATTTCCCTGTATCAAATTTTTGTGGATATGCATAAAGTTTTGATAACAAATTTTAACTAGTTGCAGAACATGTCTATCTAATAAAAACATATTAGTAGTGAGGATAAAACTAATCACACAAGTCAACTCAACTCAAATCAAATTTCGAACTAAATTTTAGTTTTAAATCTTAAAACGGGTCACGTAAACATGCTCTTCCAATATGCAATAGAATAAGTAAAACAATTTAAATAGAAAATTAAATGAAATAAAAAGAGAAGTGATGAAATCTGAAATCTCACATTTGTCTAGCAGTAGCATCTCATAATTTGAGTAAACAAGTGGTAGATAATAAAACCCATAAGCTTACATATATGGGTATGTATAGGAAAATTTTGACCACATAAAATGAATTTGGTAAAAGATCACATCTTTTTAAAAAAAAATAGAGAGATTGTCTGAATAATTTGTAAAATACATGGCAATGTTTTTATTTTATGAAAAGATTTATAGTTATATGATTCCCAATTTACTCAATCAGAGCTTGAAATATATGTGATTGGAATTTGTTTGTAAAATTTTAGATAATTGAGAGAATGGGGGAAGATCATATATTAATAGTCTAATATACTGATTTATATTTTATACGCATGTTTATATAATGAAAGTATAAATTCGGTTCGGTATAGTATAGTACCGGTACAATTAATTTTGTATCAGAACCGAACCGGTCTATTCAAAACGGTATGGTATAGCCGAACCGAAATTTCGGTATATCGAAAATTTGATACCGACTGCTTTGGTTCGGTTTAAAAATCGGTCGGTTGGTACGAATCGGTACAAAATGGCCACCCCTACTAACTAGTACTATTTGATAAATATATGTATTGATGTATATAGAACTATATACAACAATTAGATGGAGATAAATAGTGTGTTATTTGAAATTATGAGATTAGATAGTGAAGTTCAAGCAATATTCACATATGCTCTCGAAACATTGAACTTGATCGGACGACGAATATGGCATAAAGTGAAGTGATAATAAGATGAAGGGTCTACCGAGATGTTAGAGGTACTCGTGTATGATCGTATTTGTGATGGGGATGCTACGAAAATCAATTTCAGTGTTTCCCTTTGTGGTTGCTCAGGCCGCGTGCGGCTTTTCTCTCTGACTCTTTCACCTATGTTGGCGTATTCGTCTTTAGTATGTCTTAATATCTTTATATGTGTGTATATATTGTTTTTATACATTTATGTGTATGTGATATGTATGTGTATATGTTTATGAGTGGGAGAAATGAATTGCTCGGCAAAGTCGAGCTCATCTGTCCAAATAGTATTTGTTTGTATGTATGTCTTGTGTATATGTATATCTATGTATCTATCCATTTATTTGTGTATGTATATATTGACGGTGAGTTCTATATGTACATTTTATTATGTAATGTATATGACTCTTCTAGTGAGAGAATGATTCAAATTGGATCCATTTTTGGTGACGTGATAGTGCTATTTATATGAGCAGCGAGATAAAGTTTTGTCTACAGATGGACATGTAAATGAGCTTATAAAATATTCAACCTTGTAAATGGGTAGAGTAGTTTTTTAGACGTATCACCCGACATCTGAGCTCCCGGCTTTTACTTATTTCATAAAGCCCCCGTTGCTAAGTAGTGAAGCATTTTTATCTGACGTTAGCAAATTTCATAGACATCTTCTATAAACATTTTGGATGTATATTCAAGAGTATTTCAATTATTTTTGTTGTTGCTTGCCCTTGGTACATGAGAACAATATCTCTTGCTCTGAGCCATTTGCGAGACTTCCAGTTTTTGGGGTCGGTTTATGTCTCCTCCCGACACTAACAAACACAAAGTTAAGTCTCTTATTTTTTTCTTGCGTAGTGAAAGTAGTCTTTGTTATACATACTGTTAAGGATGATGCGATGGAAGATCTTTTTAAATTTGTAAGTTTTGTATAGAAGAAGTTTGAATAAATGAGAGTAGTAAAATAAATATGAAGTGTCTATATAGCAACAACTTCTGTGTGTTAAAAATTTTTTTCAGGATTAAAATAAAAAATTTGAAACAATATCAAAATAATAAAACTTGACATGAAATTGGAATAGTGTACAATAGAAGATTTACTATAGTTAATATTTTCGATCCAATAGAAATAGTTTCAGAATAAGTTTATAATAAATTGTATAAAACTAGAATAGAGTACTATGAGTTTTAAGAGATTTTATATTTTTTATCCAAGAGAATATAATTTTAGAAAAAAATATTGGAACAAGTTTCAAAATAAAATCTGGCATCAGAGCCGGCCCAAAAAAATATGTTTAGTGGTTGGCTAATAAATAACATATCAACATGTAAATTAATTCAACTAAATATTAAAATTAAAAAGGTAAATGCTAACCTATGCCATGTGGGCATAAGTGAATGGTTGTATTTACTATGTAATTCTAACATATATTTATAATATTAATTGCAATTGTTATTGGAATATAGATATATTAATTATAGGATCATTGAAAATATACAATGCATTGAATGACCATAATTAATCTTGGAATGAACTAATATTATGACTTAATGTTAGAATATAAAGAAAATTAACCAATATTTTTTTTAAAAAAAAAGAGTTATGATTAAATTAACTAGGATACAAAAGTAAAGATTACATAATTCATGAGATACTACAAAAGAAAAAATTACAATAAAAAAGTATTGATTGGTCTTCATGAAGTTCTTCATAGAGTTGGGTTTCGGGGTGGTGGTGGTGTTGCTGCTATGATGATAGGAAGATCTGTAACGCACTACACCAAATATCATCTTTTGAGGCGGTTTAAAACCGTCTTAAAAAACAATGAAACCACATTTAATACCTTTTAAGGCGTTTTTCGTAGCGAAAGTAAAAGAGTCTTATTTGTAAGGGTTGCAAAAGCTTCTAAGGCGGTAATAAAGCGCCTCAAAAAGTCTAAGACGGTTTTGATCATATTTAAAGCGGTTAATAACCGCCGCAAAAAGGACCCAAAAATTTGAATTAGTTACACCAAAAACGCCTTAAAAGATACATTTAAACCGCCTTAATTCAATTTTTGAAGGCATTTATTTAGCCAAATATTAGCTAAATTTAAGTGGAATACACCATAACACAAGACCACTTTTGTACAATATCGGAAAACATAAAATCATAAACTTCACATATTAATCAAAATATAAGTAATCATTAAATAATTGAAACAAATATTTGTCTATAAGAAAGCTCCATCAACTGGATTGAACGAAATTAACCTAAACAACAATTAAATACTATAAGTTCGCGAGATCCCATTATAAATCCATCTAGGGGTGTGTTAGGGTCGATACCCGATCCATAAACATTCAACCCGTATCTCGACCCGATTACTTTTGAAAGTGAAAAAAAAATCCCGACTCCGACCCGACAAAAGTCGGGACTCGACTTTTTCGGGACCCGGAATTTCGAGATCCCGTAGGGTCGGGATAGTTTTATCCCGAATCTCCCGGCATATTTTTTTTTATTTTACGACAAGGTAATTTTTTATTAAAAAATTTCATTTGAAAAGTCTAAACATGTTATTAACACGAAAAATAATCTTAGTTTAAAAATAACACTCCTAATAAATGCACAAGAAAATTAACATGTAGTAGAAAAAATAGTGTGAAATTACAAATAATGAAGTAGATAAAAAAAATTGATGCGTTTTTTATCAGATTCTTTTAATATTTAGTTTTATTCACACAAGCAACAATTATCATACTAAATGAGATACATTATCATTATAATTTTTATAATTGGAAAATAATGATCACTTATTTTTTTTTAAGTAACAATAAAACTTTTTAATTTAATTATATTTTTTATTTTAATAGTTTCATATATTCAAAACTACAGATCTATATTATACTTATCTAATTATAACTAATATATAAAACAAAAAAGTTTGTATCTCATATGGCAGAGTGATTACATTACATGACATGATAGGGGTATAATGTTCGATTCTCATAACTTTCATTTGATATACATTAACTTATAAAAAAATCATGTTATATAATATAAAATAAAAAATTAATTAGAAATTCAGGTCGGATCGGGTCGGGATTTCGGGAATTTCCCCCAGCCCTAAATCTATCTACATAATTTATCTACACCGAAAAAGGTAAAGAACATATATATGTACATCGACATTTCAAAGCACATAGTATTTGCAATAAAATGATGACCACACAGGGTCAAAGTCAAGTTTCAATCGCTTCTCTTTATTTTGATGATTTGATCAAGAAAAAAGCACAAAAAACAAAATAATTTAACATAATCATTCTATTATAATAAGTCAACGCAAGTCAAATAAGATTGTCAAATTTAACCACTTTTTTTCCAAAAATACCCCTACACCTTTATATTAATTAAAATAAAATCATATTTTCATAAAAATATAAAAGTAAAATCTAATAAAACTATTTATCACTCTTTAACAACCAAACATTTTTTTAAATATTAAACTATGTTTGTTTTTGTATTATCCACATATTTATATTATAACTATAGCTATTTTTTATATTTTTATTGCATTACGCGCTGCACACACAACGCGTGATACACGATTACTAATATAAATATAATATAACTAAATGGAGTATGACGTAAATATAGATCTTTCAAAACCTAATAGGCTAATACATAACTTAGAATAGTTCCTATATTAAGTAGTTTTTCACTTAAATCAATGGCACACCAAAACACCTGCATTTTAGACATGGACAAAAATGATCTGCCTTGGTAAAGAAAACAGCTCAAAGGCTTGATTAGGTGATGTCTAGTTATACACAGTTAACCATGACTCTATCAAATTCACCTAGATGGCTGGATTGTGATCTAAATGAGCCAAACTTCCAGTTATCTTAGCTAGAATCTATATCAATATAAGCACCTGAACAAGGTACTAAGTACTAACTTGATAAATATCAGCTAATAGACATAACTAACCCTATTTTGATCAAATTCACCCAGACTATAGCAGAAAATGATGCAAATTACAATTTTTTTACGCTACACAAATATAATCAATTATTTTACACTATTAGTAATTTTAGCGCTAGGCATATAAAGGGCCTGGCTCCACCTTTGGCTGCACAAGCTATATTTATACACCAATAAAATGCATATAAAACATATATAATAACATTATAGTTTAAAAAAAATATTTAGAGAAATGGTGTTCACCTTGCAATATACTCTGATATGCAACAATTATCTTTCAATGATCAGGATCTACACCCTCCCTTTAGTACGTTTGCCAGGCTCTCTTTGTCATTATAAAAAATAGAGTAGTGTTCCATTTTCAATTGCTCTTTCCTATTTTTCCTTTTTTTTTTCAACCGACTTTAAGCAATTTGTTTAATAAGAAATCGATACATGGCAATTTTCCTGTAGAATTTAACAGACTATAGAACAACAACATCGCCACTATATCTAAATTTTCCAATAGAATTTAACAGACAAGAATCATAACATCTTACCAAACACGTTGTTTATATGTCTTAAGCACTTTACTCCTCCAGTCCGTATATTTTATAGGGCAATAAACCCCATTTCGAGCTATCGTGCCTAATCGACTTGCCAATTTGGATGAATAGGTTGGTTGTAATGGTTCAACTGGACTTCAAACTTTTACCTATGACTCAATCCTTATAAAGCCTACTAGCCGTACCTTTTTTACTTTTCGTTGTGGGTTGGTTTGGAGAATTATATGTAGCATCTAAGTGGTTTGAAATGCCCAAAATTAACGAATAAAATAGAGAGCAGTCGATTATCCAATACAATATCATGAATAAATATATTCAAGTCTGGTCGGACTACATGATGAAGATATACAAGTACAGAAGTAACAAAATTCCAATGGTAATAAATATCGCAACTTAAAGGCACTGACAAAAAAAACAGTAGTTACATGTTGAAAATATTTAAATATGAATACATTGCAGATATACAAGCAACCTATTGTTTAGTACAAATTTGTGCAGAAAATTCCTCGCGGATTGTGATAGTTTTATACCTTCACCAAATGTCAGGTTATAGTTTCATCAATGGTGTTTTGGAATTTCCTTATACGTTGATTTTTACCGAGAATAGGTACTCAATGGATTCATTAGCTAAGCTAGAACTTGACAACCTAGAAAGTTGTTCTTAAACAAAACCACATGTTGTGTCAATCATATCTTGTAGGAAATTTGAATTAGAATTGGCACGAACTCCACAATTAAATTGATGAACCGTTGAAGATGGATTCATACTATCGGCCATTGATCCACTAAGCCAACAAAGTAAAAACATAAAAAACGTATACCATCGATTACCCTGCTCCTCAAACACAAAAACGTATATCAGAAATTTGATTAAAGTTCAAATCAAGCAAAGTGAAAACTGTGATATGATAAAACTAATAAACTAATTATTTGAAACCTTGTCAACTAAAAGTTTAAGAAGGTTAAAAAACTGTTTAATATAATCTAAAACAAAATTGTTTAATATAAACTAATTTAACAAAAAAACAACATATCCAAGATTTTACTTAATTTGAAATAAGTAATAAAAAAAACATCGGTAAAGGTTTGGATACAACATGCAGTTTTTTTTTATATGTCAAAGTTTTTTTTTTAATAATTGGGGGGGGGGGCTCCACATTTTTATTTTATTAATGAAGTGGAAAAAATAAAAATATGGAGGAAAACCACAAAAGATAAGGAGCCAAACGTGCTCCAAATCGAAACCAAGTATGTTCCAGAGTAACTTTTACAACTTTTGGGACGGATTAATACCTAATTACTACCCTGTGGTTTCAGCGAGTAGCAATTATTACCCTATACTTTCATCAAAACCAATTTAGGACGTCTACGTTATAAATTAGGACAATTTAGTACGTAACCGTCAATTAAGCTGACGGAAGTTAGGACACGTGACTGCACGTGCCATAGTTGACCTAACTGAGAAGGGTAAAATAGTAAAATCTACTTTAAAGAAAATTTGGATTTAAATTTAATAAAATAAATACACCACCAGTCATATACTCGTTAGATATATACATACATACATACATATAAATATATAATTATATGAACCCTAACGTATCAAATTACAGCGATTAATTAGGCGAATTACTGCGAAATTTGATGTGGACTGTGCACGAAGGTTCTGTGCGACCACAATAGTGTAAATTTTCTCTCTCTTTGCTTAATATTTATTTTTCTCTCTCTCTTTGCCTAATACTTAAGGGGGTTTTGATATATTAGATTACTGAGTTGTTAAACTAGTTTTTTTTCTTCATAAATGCAGCATCAAACACTTTAAAATTCACAATCCAGTACTATCATGGTGCTCGTTTTGATTGGGGAAGACCCATTCGCTATTTAGGTGGGACATATAAATTTATCGACTATTGTGAACCAACATAAATGTCTTATTTGGGTTTAGTAGCAATGGCTGTTAATTTTGGGTGGTTAGATGTTGAGAATTTGTATTTCAAAAGGGTTGGTTATGATTTTGAGAGTGGTTTGAAAGATTTCAAGTTTGATGTTGATGTTTGTAGGTTAGGTAAATTTGCTGATAAAAATAGGGTCGTGGATGTATATTGTAAAGTTCTTGATAGTGATAAGGATGTTATGAGTGACAGTGGTAGTGATAGTGATGATGGCACATTTAATGCTGGGGATTATACATCTGAAGAATCTGAATTTAGTAATGATGATGATATAGGAAAAGCTGATTATGATATTGACCTAGTTGATCCTCATAATAACTTTAATCAAGATGGTAGGGGTGGTGAGAGGATTTATAAGGCTACTGTTGATGGTAATGATATATTAAATGAGGGGTATTGCTCTGATGGGGATGAAGACAAGGAGTTTGAAAGTGTCAATGAAGAAAGTGGTGATGAAGGAGTCCCCAAAATTTTTTCAATGTTTGGTATGACTGACATGGTTGAAGTTAAGCTTTGTTTAGCACTTAAATTTCCAACTATTAATGATCTGAGAATGGTAATAAATGAGTATGTAATACAGCAAGGAAAAGAAATGAATCTTCATAAGAACTGTAGAGACAGAATACAAGTTGAATGCAGGGCAAATGATAAAGGTTATTTATTCTATATGTATGCATCAAAGCTACCAAATGAGTTGACTTTTCATATACAAATATTTAGAAGAGTGCATACATGTGTGAGAGTGCATACTAACAAGAATTGTACCCCTAAGTATATAGCACAAAAATACTTTAAAAAATTGAGGGTGACAAGAACATTTGATGATGTTGACTTTCAGACTACTGTGGCAGGGGATTTAGGTTGCAAGGTTACAATTACACAATATTATAAGGTTTATAAGATTGCACTAAAATGGATGAAGGGTAAATCATCGGACCAATATAGCTTGTTATGGGACTATGCTGATGAGCTTAAAAGAACAAATGTGGGAAGTATTATTAAGATAAAATCTAAAGATAAGTTTGGTGAAAAGGGAGAGGGTCAGTTTATGGATATTTATATTTGTTGGGGGGCTTTGAATAGGGGCTTTAAAGAAGGTTGCAGACCTTTGATTAGGCTAGATGGTTGCCATCTTACTGGACCACACAAAGGGGCGCTATTGACTGTTATTGCAATTGACCCAAATAATTGCATGTACCCCTTTGCCTATGCTGTGGTTGGGTCTGAAAATTACAAAACTTGGAAGTGGTTCATTAAGCTACTAGCATTGGACTTGGACATTGAAGATGTTTCTAAGTACACTATCATTTCAGACAAGCAAAAAGTAAGTTGACTGACTTTTACATTTTCTAATATTTTACTTTACTTTTACATCATAAACTCATATTTAACTTGTACATTTTGTCATTGATAGGGCTTAATCAAGGCTGTTTATTACATGTTTCATGGAGTAGAGCACAGGTTTTGTGTGAGGCATTTATGGTGCAACTTCAAACAAGAGCATAAAGGACAAATTCTCAAAGACCTGCTGTGCAATGCTGCTAGAGCAAGTACAATTCCACATTTCAAAAAGACAATGTTGAGACTTGATGAACTGGACCGTGGGGCACATGCTTGGCTTGCTGAAAAAACAGCTGAACACTGGTCTAGAAGTCACTTCAAACAACATTGTAAGTTAGATTTATTGTTGAACAATTTATGTGAGTCTTTCAATGCTTGCATAAAAGATACTAGGGGAAAGCCAATACTAAAAATGCTAGAGGATATTAGGCTTTATATAATGGATTTAGTAATGAGAAAAAAAAGTATCAATGATTAAAAGAAAGGATTTCTTATGCCCCAAGGTCCAAGCTAAGTTAGAAGTATTAAAATTGAGGGCAAATGGGTTGATACCTAAGTTTAATGGGCTTAGTGGCTATGAAGTGTCTAGTAATAGTAATACACAATACACAGTAGACATCGAAAATAGAGTGTGAAGTTGTAGGGTGAGGCAAAGGTGTGGCAAATGTGTGGAATACCATGTATTCATGCTATTTGTGCTATTAATTACCATAATGAAGGTCGGCATAAGGACTATGTACATGAATGTTATTGGAGAGAGACTTTTTTGAGAACTTACCATAATGTATTGATGCCAATTAATGGGAGAGAAATGTGAAAAGATTGTGGTAAGGGTATCTTGTTAGCTTCATCGGTGATTAAAGCAGCAGGTAGGCCTGCAAAATCAAGGATGAGAGCCCTATGGAGGCAATTGAGAACCAAGAAAAAATAGGTAGAACATGTGGAACTGTCAACTGTACATTATGTAAAAAAAACTTGTCACAATAGCAGAACATGTGGTAAGGAAAAATCAACTAGGCCTTCAACATCAAAGGGGGTAAGGAGAATTTTTAAAATACAGACTCCCACACTTGTGAATGAGAGTGAAAGTGATAGTAGCCATGGAGTGTTTGAGATTGGAGTTAGAGGTGAAGAAGTTGAGAGTAATGTAGAAGATAATGTGGTTGTGGAGCCAATACTAAATGAGAGAGATGTAAGAGACCATGTGAATGTGGATCCAATAGTAAATGAGAGAGATGTAAGAAAGAATGTGGTTGTGGATAATGCTGAAGAAGAGTACGATAACCATAATTGGAGGCTGAGATTTGATGCAAATATAGCAAAAGATAAGGCTAGGACAGAACAAAAGAAAAAAATGGAGGATGACCCTTCTTATATTGATGATGAGACCCTATTGAATTTTTTTTCACAATAAGAAACCAGTCAAGGAAAGAGAAAATAAAGAGATTCAAGAAAAGATGGGAGTAAGAAACCAGTTAAATAAAGGGGAACAAAAAGGAGAGTTTCAACACAACCATCACCACAGGTACTTTATTGTATTTATTGTTATTTTATATGTTGACAGCATTATACATATATTTTTGTGATATTATTTCCACTTTATTGTAGATGAGAAAGAGTGCAAGGCTTGCTATAAATCCAAGGTCAAGACCCAAGATAGTGAGTGAAATAGACTTAACAAATAAAAGTGGTCCCTCAACTATTCTCCATGCTGGAATTATAAATCCAAGACAAACTGTTTACCATAATTATCTGTCCAAAGGTAGTATTTTAAAGAGAGACAAAGTTTATGTCACTGCAAGTGCCTTGAAAGCAGAGCTTGAGTAGAAAAAAAAATGGACCCAAAGATAAGTGAATACCAAGTTATATTTTGAGTGGAAAAAGTTGTTTATTTAAACTATTAGTTATTCTCAATAAATAGTTTATTTTGTAGTAGAAAAAATGGTTTATTTTGGAGTATCAATGAACAAGTTGTTATTTTTTAATTTGTTCTGAACAAGTTGTGTATTTTGTCAAAGAACAAGTTGTGTATTTTGTGCAAGAACAAGTTGTGTATTATATTGTGTGTGTGAGTGTGAGTTTATAGTTATATTGTGTGATATTTTGTGGTTCTAATGTGTGTGAATTTGTGTCTTTATGAAATTTTGTACTTGTGAGTGTATTATAGCCTATAATGATGAGAATTTACCTGAATATGGCTACTGTCAATTGACATATTTTGTTATAAGAATTTGAGTGATTTTGTGTGCAATTATGGATAGAAATTGTTATACTTATTGTTGGCCCGGTGCGGCTAAACCTTAGAGAGGGGGGGGGGGGGGGGGTGAATAAGGTTTTGGGCGCTTTTCGCCTAATTAAACTTAAGTGCAACTAACCACCAAACTTTTTGCAATTCTAAGCTTAAGCGTTTAATAACGTTGATGAAATGCTAGAATTCCTAAACGCAAGCAAGAAAATAAGCAATAATATAAGTTGTGGAAAGTAAAAGTTAAGGGAAGAAAATGACACCGTGATTTATAGAGGTTCGGCAAAACGGCCTACGTCCTCTCCTCGGTACTACCGAGTATTTCACTAATAATCTTTTTCCGGATATTACAATCCTATCGAGCTCAATCACTCGATTGGCTCACCCTCTACCCGAGGTACCTACTCTTGATACAAGTGCAAGCGTACACGTCTACGAGTCAACGACTCCCCCTCAATATATGAGTATCCCGAATGAAAAGACCTAGAGCTTTTAAGCAATACTTGCTTACAAAGCCTCTACCCGATCACTCGCTCACAAATGAGTTTATAAAATAATCGTTACAAATTTATCGAAAATTTACACTCAACACTCACACTTTTAATTGCTTCTAAATAAGCTAATTTGAGATGTTTGATGATGTTTGATCTTTGTTGGAGCTTGTATCTCTTTCTCTTCAATTTTCCTCTTTTCGAATTGTTTCACCTAAATGGTGATTTTGGGTTTTTTGTATATGGAGAGGTTGAAGGATTGATTGGTATATGAATAGATATGTTTTGAGAGAGATTGGGGTGGTTTTTATATCCAACAAACTCTGTTTTTGGGTATTATGACCGTTGGAAGTGGTTGAGGCTTTTATCCAGCGTTTTAAGCAATTTTCCAGAATAAGCTGAAAAGTTGTTTTTGAAATCTGCAGAAAACGATAGGTCGTTTTTCTGCAGTCGATCGGTCGTTATTCAGAAAATGATCGGTCGTTTCTGAGTTTCGACCGGTCGTTATTTAGACGTCCTCACTGGAAGATTTTGGACCAAAAACGATCGGTCGTTTTTGTCCAGTCGATCGATCGTTTTTCTTCTTGGCTCATTAACCTTCGAAAGCTAATAACTCCTTCATTTTAGCTCCGATTCTGGTTCCGTTTGAACCTATGGCTTCGTTTTTCTGAGCTCTATCTTTCTGGCATTTTGAAATTTTCATTTACTACTTTTTGAAAAGACAAGCGTTATATCATCGAAATAGAGAAATCGTAAAATCATTAAAAACATAATCAAAGTTATAATCAAAATCAATTATTGAACTCTAAGTTCAACACTTATAATGATGAGTGATATGCTCTGAATATGGTTAATCACATTGATTATTTGTGTGATTATATGAACTAGGTGTGTGATTATGGGTGTGATTATGGTGTTGTAATTTTAAGAATTTCAGAGTGATTTTGTGTCTGATAATGGACATAATTTGTGTGTGATTTTGCAAGGAATATGTTATAAGAATTAAACCTATAATGATTAGTGATTATGCTCTGAATATGGTTAATCATAATGATAATTTGTGTGATTATGGTGTATGTAATTATGTGTGTGAAGTGTTATCAGTTATCAGAATTATGCTAAGAATTCTGATAAGAGTTCGGAAAGAATTCGGAAATGGTACCAATTATAGCACACATAACACAACATCATTTAACTCCATAGCACATATTACATCATTTCAAATTCAACAAAAAACCAAACATAACAGCTACATAAAACCCAATTTATGAAAAAAATTTCATAGACTCATTCATCTGTTCATCACCATTGAAAACAAAGAAAAGTAACACAGTCACAAAGAAAAGCACAATGAAATATTTGCACCATATTTTGCCCACTTTTTCCTCTTTTTGTGCATCTCTAGCTAGTTCAACCATTTTTTTGCTCCACTTTTCTTCCTTTTCTACATCCATAAATTGCTGCATTTTTTAATTTTTTCTCTCCATTTTTTCTTTCATTTCTTGAAGAACCTACTGGATTTTACCATTTTATCCATCTGCATTTCCAATTCAGCAATGGTGTCCTTTAAAACATTAATATTTTTCAGCAGACCAGGTATTATTTGCAAATATCTAGGACACATTGGTGGGTTTTTCCACTCCCAAAATAAGCATTGATCTTGTACACATTTTAGAAATCTTTTTCCCGCACTATGATCTCTTCACGATATGCATTTAGTAGCTCTGTTATGACATTTACATAGTCAATACATGTTGTTTATGAGTACGACTATGTAGAGAGAGAATAATTAGAGAGAAAGTGTGTAAATTGAAAAGGCACAATTTGATGTGGGTGTAAAAATTAGGATTCTTATTTATTTGGTGGCTGAGCGGGAAAAGTGAATAGTTAAAGTGTTAGTATGCCGCTTTTTGGCGCGAAAAAGGGTTAAATGGTCATTTCTCACTTTTTGTACACGTGTCCTAACTTCCGTCAGCTTAATTGACGGCGAGGTACTAAATTGTCCCAATTTATAACATAGACGTCCTAAATTGGTTTTGATGAAAGAATACGGTAGTAATTGTTACTCGCTGAAACCCCAGGGTAGTAATTGGGTATTAACTCTTTTGCGACTAAAAGGAAAATTCAAAAGAAACTTGAAAGATTTCAGAGGTAATAAGACACCTGCCGATCCAGATACTACACGTGTAGTAATCTCAAAAGCTATCTGTGAACCGTCCCAACTTAGAGAGAGAGCTTCAAAAATTCAGCCATGGCGAACTTCGTCTTCTTCATCTAAAATTTGAAAATAAGCCCAAATCCATCTTCAAAATCCCTAATAGATTAGGGTGAAAATCTCTTTCATATAGTGAAATGAGATTATAACCACTTTTCGCCAGCAAATCATGCACAGTTCGATTCTCTAAAGGTATGTCTAATCTCTACCTGTTTATATCTCATCTTGAATCGAATTTTATCAACAATAGAGTAGATTAACCACGGACATTTTTCCTTATTCAGAAGAACATTAACCAGTTTCAAATAATCAGATTCAATAATTGCTTGCTCATTTCTAATCATATCTAAGTCTTGTAAAAAGGCCATAGACACCACTTCAATACTAGAATTAGCTTCTAAAATGATAGAGAATCCCTTGAGAAAAATTCCATTGTTGTCACTCATGAGTCCCCGAATACGACTGAGGCTTTTAGTGTGATTGTAGCTCTCATCAACATTAATTTTTACTGTATATAAAGATAATTTACTCCAGAAAATAGTTGTTTTCCTCTTGTTTTTCATTTGAGAGCTATGTGAATTTTGAGTAAAATCAAAATTGTCCCCAAAATTCTTATCCCTTTTAATATAAAGAGTCATTTGACTTTTAACACTATTGATAATTAGATCACTGTTCATATATGTATTTTCAAACTTAAGCTTGCATCTAGTTTTCCAAATAGTCCAGATAATAATAGAAGGCATGATCTTTTTTCGTTTTCCTTTGATAGAAGAATTAGATTGAATCCACCAACCTAAACATCTTCGTCTAACACTTCCATTGTTGTATATAATTCCTATTAGATCTCCATAATAATCTCAAATCATTTTAGCCATAGGACCAGTACCAAATAAATGCTCTATATTTCCCCATGTACTATAACAACCACCACAAATTGAGACTAATTGAATACCTTTACTTTGAATATTCTCTTCCACATCAACTAATTTGAGTAAAACTTTGTACATAAAGCAGGAAACTGTTAGAGGGAGAATAGTGTCCCATATTAGAGCGTGTGGCAAGTTGATATTTTTTTTTCTTTCTATCTAGGTTCCAATTTGATTTGACTGAAAATTCACCACTTCTTGTGTCTGTCCAGAAGCTCAAGTCTATATCACCAGTAAGCTCTTTTATTTCCTTTGCAAAGTAGTGTTGGTAATTGGTAGGATAGAGATTAGAGATCTTATCTAGATT
This sequence comes from Primula veris, assembly GCA_963682055.1. Classification (NCBI taxonomy): domain Eukaryota; kingdom Viridiplantae; phylum Streptophyta; class Magnoliopsida; order Ericales; family Primulaceae; genus Primula; species Primula veris. The sequence continues at coordinate 27,462,738 of OY821750.1, read as the reverse complement.
CCAATTTTCGTGTTCACTCAGCTCTTTAATAGGAATGCTTGTTGTAATACCAGTATACATAAGTGGCCTATCAATATGGTAATTGTCATGATTAACATCTATATCCCCTTTTTCTGAGAGCCACGGGATTTTACTTTTAGGCAATTCTCTAAATTCTAACATTTCATTCCAAGTATCATTAGTAATAGACTTTTTAACAATGTTAAGATGCACTTTCTTACAGTATTTGCCTTTCATGAACTTTGGCCATAAGGATTTTTGCTTTCTATATTTCCACCACAGTTTAATAGCAAAAAAAATTAGCAATGTCTTGCAAGTCTCTTATATCCGGTCCCCATTCTTTAATTAGATAAGTAACTCTAGACCAGGAAATCCAATATAACTTATTTCTGTCTCCTTCTTGTCCCCAAAGAAAATTAACAAAAACTTTTTCAGTAGCAGAAATAATTATCTTAGGAGAAAGTATTGCAATAATAGTGTATATAGGAATAGATTGGAGCACATGTCTAATCAAAATAACCATGGAACCCATAGACAATCATTTAAATTTCATAGTACTTATATTATCTATGATTTTAGTAACCAGAGAATGGAAATAGATGAATTTTTCCTTCCAGAGAATAGAGTGCACCCCAAATAAATAAAAGGGTTTTTTTTTAAAGCAATAACTAGCTTTTCTTCAAGAGCCTTGCTTTGAGCATTTAAGACATGTTTAGAGCAGTATAAAAAACTTTTGCTATAATTAACTTACTGACCAGAATCTTTTTCATATTGTTTAATAATTGTATGCACTTCTGTAATAGACCTTTTAGTTGTTACTGAGAATATAATAATATTATGTACATAGGCTAAATGAGTGATACTAGGACAACCAGGAGGAACTTTAAAGGCTTGAAATCTTCCATTGTAAATAACACTATTTAAATTTCTATAAAAAACCTCTGAGTAAATAATAAAGATTCCAGAAGAAAGTGGATCTCTCTGTCTAAGACCTTGAGTAGATTTAAAAAAACCATAGGCCACACCATTCACAATCACACTAAAGTGAATATTGGAAATAAGTCTCCATACCCTGTCAATCAAAACTTCAGAAAATCCCATTTTCCTTAGAACTTCAGTGAGAAATAACCAAAAAAACCCTCTCATATGTCTTCTTCATATCCACCTTAATAGCTACATTTTTCCATTTATTTTTAGCATTTAAAATACCAATGAGCTCTTGAGCAAGTAACACATTTTAATAAATATAAGTTTCAAATGATTTATTGTTTATGTGTTTTTATGTTCTACCAATATGTGAAACTCGGACCAGAATTTAGTAGTAGATAATAATAGGGAAAATTACCAAAAGATACAACTATTTTAAACTAATTACCAAAAAGTTATACATCAACACTTTTTTCCCAAAAGATACAACTAATTAAAATTATAAATACTAAATCATTTATATTTTTTTAACAGTTTTCTCTCTCTCTCTCTCTCTTTATCTATACGTACATATTTATATATCTATCTCTCTGAATTTGGAGTCAAAATCACTCGCCATATAAACCTCATAATTAACATCTATACAAAATACTTTTTTTATACACCTCCGTCGAATCATTCTATCAAACCATAAATTCACTTTTAATTAGGCGATTTTGATCCGTATTTTTATTGTTTCGAATACTCGGTTTCTCTTCGTCGGATTTCTCTGGTTTATTGTTCGAATTAGGGTTTATTCTTCATAAATCGATTTAAATACAGAGTTATTTACGAGGTTGTTTTCGATTAGGGTTTTATTCGAATTTTATTCATCTCAAATCGTATATGAAATAGGATTACTTTTCGAAGAAATTAGTTGACGATATATCTGGGTTTGCGTTGGTTATTTTCTCAATATTTTTTCGGAAATTGGTAATTTGTTAGAATAATATGATTGATAAAGAAACAAAATAGACTCGAGATGCCGAATATTAACAGTGTTTTGTGTTTTTTTTTTGTTTTTTGTTTTTTGTTTTTTAATAACACTGTATTGTGTTTTTATTATCCATACACAATACATTGTTTATACATGTTATTTAATACAGGCATACATAATACACAGTTTATACATGCTATTAAATATAGACATACGCAATATAGTGTTTATACATGCTCTTTAATACAGACATACACAATAAATTGTTATATACGCTCTTTTATAAATCCATACGCAGTACATTGTGTATCTTTTGAGACTGTCTTTTTTGTGTTTCGGTTATTATCCATACACAAAAAAGATGTATTGTGTTTTTTATACAGGTTGTTTAATACAGGTATACACAATACATTTTTTTTATACATGTTATTTAATACATGCATGCACAATACATAGTTTATACATGCTATTAAATATAGACATACGTAATATAGTGTTTATACATGCTCTTTAATACAGGCATACACAATACATTACTATATACGCTCTTTTATAAATCCATACGCAGTACATTGTGTATCCATTGAGACTGCCTTTTTTTTTTTTTTTATTATCCATACACAAAAAAGATGTATTGTGTTTTTTATACATGTTATTTAACACATGCATACACAATACATTTTTTATACATGTTCTTTAATACAGGCATACACAATATGTTTTTTATACATGTTTTTTAATACAGGCATGCACAATACATCTTTTATACATGTTCTTTTTATACATGCATATACAATACATCTTTTATACATGTTCTTTAATACAGGCATACACAATACATCTTTTATACATGTTCTTTAATACAGACATACACAATACATCTTTTATACATGTTCTTTAATATAGACATACACAATACATCTTTTATACATGTTTTCTAATACAGACATACACAATACATTGTTTATCCATTTACACTTTTTATATGTTTTGTTTATGTTGTTTTGTAGTGCAATTGGCAGTATTTTGATGATGTGTAATTTAGATGTTGTCACGGTTGCTAGTTCTAAGATGGTTATAATTGCAATTCAAATCGATATAAGTTTTGAAAATTTGGTGGCTAAAATTTGTGATATTTGGTCGCATTTGGATAAAAGTAATGTGTTGTTGACATATTCTGTTTTTCGATATGAAAAATGCCGATTAAATTGTTAATATAGTGTTTATACATGCTCTTTAATACAGTCATACACAATACATATTTTATACATGCTCTTTAATACAGGCATATACAATACACAGTTTATACATGCTTTTTTAATACGGGCATACACAATACATTATTTATACATGCTCTTTAATACATACATACACAATACATAGTTTATACAGGTTTTTTAATACGAGCATACACAATACACTATTTATACATGTTCTTTAATACAGTCATACACAATACATATTTTATACATGCTTTTTAATACAAGTATATACAATACACAGTTTATACATATTTTTTTAATATGGGCATACACAATACATTATTTATACATGCTCTTTAATACAGACATACACAGTTTATACATGTTTTTTAATACGGGCATACACAATACACTATTTATGCATGCTCTTTAATACAGACATACACAATACATATTTTATACATTCTTTTTAATACAGACATACACAATACATTGTTTATACACGTTCTTTAATACAGTTATACGCAATACATTCTGTATCCATTGACAATGTCCATTTTTTATGTTTTTCTTATTATGCATGCACAATACACTTTTTATACATACTCTTTAATACAGGCATACACAATACATAGTTTATACATGTTTTTTAATACGGGCATACACAATACATTATTTATACATTTTATTTAATACATGCATACACAACACATATTTTATACATGTTTTTTAATATGGGAATATGCAATACAGGCATACACAATACATTGTTATACATTGCACATAAAAAGTGATGATTTCATATTGCATACACAATGTAATTTTGCAAATAATATGAAAAATCACCATTGTCTATCCAATTTAAAAAGTGTATACACAATATTAAAAAGTGCATAACCAATAAAAAAGAGCCATACATAATCCAAAAAATGAATATACAATCGAGGAAGTTGCATACACAATCCAAAAAAATGCATAAACGATCGAGAAAAGGGCATACACAATCAAAAAAATACATACATAATACAAAAAATTAAATACACAATACCAAAGAATGCATAAAAAATAAGAAAAATGTATACACAATCGAATTTTCCGGGCTTTTCGAGCTTTTTTTTTTTTTTTGGATTTTTATTGGTTTTTTTTTTTTACCATTTTTTTGGGTTTTTTTCGGGTTACCGACTTTTTTAAAAGTTTTTTCAGCATATTTTGAGTTTTTTTGGATTCTCGAATTTTTTGAACTTTTTTCTTTTTTTTTTTTTGTAATTTTGGAATTTTTTTGTTTTTTTGTTTTTGTTTTTTACCATTTTTTTCGAGTTCTCGACTTTTTTGAACTTTATTTTTATATATTTTTGTGATTTTGGATTTTTCTTGGTTTTTTTTTTTGCCACTTTTTTGGAGTTTTTTCCGGTTTTCAACTTTTTAAAGGTTTTTTCAGCACTTTTTTTGTTTTTTAGGGTTCTCGACTTTTGTAAAGTTTTTTCATTCTTTTTGTGATTTTGGATTTTTCTTTGTTTTTTTTACCTTTTTTAACTATTTTTTGGGCTTTTTCGGGTTCCCGACCTTTTAAATGGGTTGTCCAGCCTTTTTTGGGTTTTTTCGGATTCTTGACTTTTTTGAACTTTTTTCATTTTTTTTTTATTTTGGATTTTTCTTGGTTTTTCTTGGATTTTTTTTAAACATTTTTTCGGGTTACCGACTTTTTTAAAAGTTTTTCAGCATATTTTGGGTTTTTTTGAATTCTCGACTTTGTTGAACTTTTTTCATTTTTTTTTTTGTAATTTTGTAATTTTTTTGTTTTTTTTTGTTTTTTACCATATTTTGGAGCTTTTTTCGGGTTCTCGACTTTTTTAAACTTTATTTTTATATATTTTTGTGATTTTGTATTTTTCTTGGTTTTTTTTTTTTTTTTTTGCCACTTTTTTGGAGTTTTTTCGGGTTCCCGACTTTTTAAAAGTTTTTTCAGCACATTTTTGGTTTTTTCGGGTTCTCGACTTTTGTGAACTTTTTTCATTCCTTTTGTGATTTTGGATTTTTTTTTTGTTTTTTTTTTTACTTTTTTTAACCATTTTTTGGGCTTTTTCGGGTTCCCGACTTTTTAAAAGGTTTTTCCAGCCTTTTTTCTGTTTTTTCGGATTCTCGAATTTTTTGAACTTTTTTCATTTTTTGGTGATTTTGGATTTTTATTGGTTTTTTTTATTTTTTACCATTTTTTTGAATTTTTTCGGATTCCCGACTTTTTTAAAGGTTTTTTCGGCATTTTTGGGGTTTTTTCGGATTATCGACTTTTTTGAACTTTTTTTATTTTTTGTTGTAATTTTATTTTTTTCGGTTTAGAAGTCATTTTAACATTAAATAAGGTAGTCTTTTGTGGAAAAAAAAATGATGCTTTAGAAAGAGAGAGCGCGAAGACAGAGAGGAGAAATAGAATTTTTTTGGTAAGTGAGGAGAAAAATATATTTTTTTTTATTTGGGTCAATTGTATGTTTTGGGAATAATTTGTTTGACATATATGTTTTGGTAATATTTTATAACACGTTGATAATAAAGCTCTAATTTTGTTTTAATAATTAAGCCGTGTGGGATTATTTAAATAACTTACGCAATTAAAATGTCAAATTCTATTATTATGTGTATTTTGAGATGAATTTTTTTTGTACCTAGGTAGCAAAAATGACGATCAATTTGAAGAAAACTGTTGCATACTCAAATTAAATCTGAGTACATGATTTATTTTCAAATTCACTATTATGGTAATTTCACGAAAATTTTGCATCTTAAAATGCACGTAAAAAGAGAGTTCACACTTGACAATGTGGAACCGAAAAACAACCTGGTTTCCTTGATATCTTTCACATATGTTATCCTTAGTATGTGTCAGATTCGGTTATGAGACAAGTCCATATAGCCTTCGGCTCAGGTGGCGGACCGAAATTTTCTTTTTTCTTCTGAAAAAAAGGAACAATATAAAAGTTTTTTTTCTCCAGTAAAGATGTAAAAGTGAAAAACTTTGGTCCGGACTAAGATGTTGGGGAACTTTGGCCCGCCGCTATATATCATAGTGAAATGTGAATTGATCATTCGCAAAACTTGAAATATAGACATTTATCCTTTCTAGTTATGAATGTTATCAAGCATATATATATATGTGACATCAACCGCAATATAAAATTATGAATAGAACACTTGATTAAATTCTTACAAAAGCAGTACATGCACCAATAAATAACCAAAACAAACAGGAAACACAAGATTATTCAGAATGTAATATGAAGAAACAAAATGTCCTTAGCCTGATCCACCAAGCACACCCTTGAGCTTCTTCACTTGAGCATCATCAAGGAAAGTGGTTTTCTCCACCAACGCTGAAGGCAAATTATTCGCAAAAAGCGCGAAATCTGTAATTTGTAAACCAGGGTTTGGGCTACTAAAGCTCACAATCGCGATAGCAAGGTTTTTCCCCGAATTTATTTGGAAATGAAGCAACCCTTGAGGGAAAATCATGGTATCCCCCTTGTTAAGGGTTTTGAAATAAACGTTGTTAGCCGATGAAATGAATCCAGCACAGATTGTACCTTGGACAACAAAAAGGACCTCACTGGCTCCTGGGTGAGTGTGCATTGGCACCACCCCTTCCATTGCTATGTCTAAACGAGCTATGGATATTCCAAGTCCATTTACACCTGGATATTGGGCCGCAAATGCTGGTGTCACTGCGGCCTTAATCAGGTTAGAAGTGTTTCCACCAACTCCTAAACCGGTGAAAACAAAGTCATCCACTGTGACCTTAGAGGGCTTCTTGCAAGAGTAGCCTGCAGGGCCATCTGGCAAGGACAAGTCGCCAACGCAAAAGTCCACAACTGAAGCATGAGAGAAGGTAAAAAGAAGGGCGAGGGTGATGAAAAAGTTGAGAAACATTTTTTCTAGAGTGTTAATTGTTTAATGATATTTTTGCTAGGTTTTTAGGGATGATCTTTGTGATAGGATGAATAGAAGCTTATATAGTGTAGCATAGCATGGATGTGATATTTAGACAATGGTATTGGTTGTAAGGATTACGCCATGCAAAGGATTTGAAATGTATGGTGAGCTTGAGGTTACATTTTTGGATGTGATGCATGTGAGCATGTGATCTCTTTTTTGGATTTTGAAGAAAACAACAAGAAAGCTCTTTTGGTTTGAAAAAAGGAGCAAAGGAGCATATTCTGCAAAATTTACGATATTTATACTAGTAAGAAGAAACGGTAATTTACCAACACTTAATTAGCTTCGTTTTACAAAGCAAACAAGGAAATGAAAGGAGATGTCTACTTGTTACTAGCTAAGTAGTGATAATGATGTTGTGAACTTGTGATAGCTAATTTATGTGTGAACACTTGATTTTTTTTAACTTCTCCATTCAAACAAATTACAAACCGACTCCCATCATTTTCTACTTTTTCTTTCCCCAATCCTGAAAAAGTACAATGTTTGGTATGGTATATTACGGTATATGTAACTGTTTTGGAAAGGCTGAGTGTAGTTTTGTGCAACCATTTTTGCAAATTCGTAATGCTTTCCAAGTGAAATATACATACTTTGATGAATCTATATATTATATATACTTGAAGTTGATAAATATATTTGAAGTTTATGAGCTGTTTCTGTGGTTTATTAAATGTTTCTCAAGGTGTTTGTGTGGTTTACAAAATATCAGTACACTAAATTACCACCTTAAACCACCATTTACTTATCTAATTCCATCTCTGATTTATCCTATATCGAATCTATCACTACATGATCCTAATATATGTAGCCAAATGTCTAGCATAGTTTCATAGAAATGGAAATTCAAGATTCCATCTCAACACTGTCTAATAGTACGTGAAAATGATATTGTGTTATTAGCCAATGTGTTTACTTTTAATGTACTTCCCCGCCTCTATTTAAGTGTTCGTTTTTATTATTTTATACCTCAAATGTGTTGGAAAAAGTAGGAAAACTGAATATATTCAACAAACTGACATCACGCTTGCTTAAATAGTTACGAAGTAGTAATTGTACCTAAGAAAATTGACAGTTTTTACAGGAGGAAGTTTATAAGTTACAATACCTTTATAACCAAAAACTGAAAGCTCTTATTATTGAAGAGGGTGAAAAATATTATCTTTTAAGATATGGTCCATGCATGTCACATGTGTTTAAGGGCATAAGATGACACTATTGAGAGCTAGACAAGAGCTGCAAGTCTTCTTGTCTTTTAACAAACAGTACAATTTTAGAATATGTGGAGCTTAGAAGTTCATTTTAGAATATGTGGAGCTTAGAAGTTTCCTATCTTCTAGGGCATCCATATTTCATTAGACACAGTAGTTATCTTTTCTTAACTGATATAGCTATCTATAAAAAAAAATTAAAAAAAAAAAACTAGTATAGCTTTCCATTGCTAAGTGCAGAAAAATTTAGGCTTTGTTTGATTGCAGATTGTTAAAAATCTCAAATACGATTAAGGAAAATATATGGTTTTATCTTGTCAAGCTAAGAAATAATGAGCATATATACGTCAAGGGATGTTATGGCATAAATCAAGGTTTTACAAGCCATATACAGTTTAAGCTCAACTTTTTTGCCTGTTTGCTCCTAAGTTGTATTCTAATTTGTTAACCGGCTTAAAATATGATTTTTCTTATTTTTTGCCTGAAAAAGCTGGAAGATTAGGCAGGATGGACCAAGTTCCTTTTTTTAAGACTCAAAAATCAAGCTAATTTGCTTAAAAAATGCAACAAATAAACTTTGAATACTCCGTATATGTTTCTAAGAACGCTGTAACTGCGTGAGATTATTCATGTCATCACATGGAAACACGACGCGGGGATCTCATGCAACCATGATCTTTTGAAAATAGCCTAGACTTTCGCTTCATTGTCATTTTCCCTTAAGAATTGCATAACAACAACTTGGGTAACTTATATAGTTTGATGTATGAAACATTGAAGTAACTTCTGCAGAAAATTGGATTTAATAAGGGATAAGAACCTGAAGATGAAAATAAAATCCGTGCACTTACTAATGTTTTAATATCTTTAGCATGATGCTATTTGTACCAAGATAATAACATTTGTCATGTTCGCAAACTCGGAACGTTAATAGAGAAGGACAACATCGTGTGTTCTATTTTGGCGATAGTCAATTTTACACACGTCGATGAGAATAGAAAGATTGACATCTAAACGTATTTTGGTTCGAATCCAATATTCATTCTTCAATGATGTTGATTGTTGGCTAGTAACTACATACTATTCTTGCATTCTTTCAACTTTTTCAAGTTGATAATTTAACCTTCATAAGTTGAACTTGCATTCTTGTTCAGGTGGTAATTAAGTGTACAAATAAATAGATAGGTCAAAGTTTGATACTCATGTACTGTAAGTTTAGCTAGACCACTATTATTGGTATGGTTAGACTTTCATTGCGCTAGAATATATATAGCCTCGAGCCCAATATGCATCTATCCCTTTTATATTATTTTTACTTGAGGTCTCAAAGGGCAAGGAATTAGCTTATATCTTCATTTCAACTAATATTGTATAAACTAGTTGGTACATAAATACATCATAATACAACCAGATTGTTTGTTGTTAAAGTAAGTGTCATTAAAATTTAGAAACAGAATAGCAACAGAACATGAATAAGGTTGTTATATTACTGCTAATTTAGCGATTCTCATTTTATTATAATAAAAGCAACATAATGTATCTTACTATCATATGACATTTTCTTGTAGTATACGGATTCCAAATTGCATTTTATTCATAATGAAATAAACAAATTTGATTGCATGGGTCATGCTCCCATGCTAGCATAACCGGTAATTCCGGTACAAATACGATAATAACCGTTAACAAAATACAAATATTACATAAAGTCCTACAATACACTTAGAGGACAAAAAATAAAGCTGATGGAAGACTAATAAACACGTTGAGTTCAACAAAAAACGACACATTTGAGCCTAACATTCTCTACTTTCTCCTTATGCCCCATTGAGACCCCCCCTATATCTGCTGATCAATGCAATCAAATTGAGACTTGAGAGCTACCAAATGCGTGTTCTTTGGATCTCGTGTTTAAAGTCGACCAACAGATTTGAAAAAACCCCTAAATGTATAATACACAACTTCTTAAAATTATAAGCAACGTATATCGACGAGGAGATAATAATACAGAATATATCACTCCCTTAAAATAGCCAAAATACGGATTCCAAAGTGCATGAATGCAAAGTCACATGAAAATTTAAAAGTTTTTAATACCGATGTTATACATCTTTGTTTTACAAGACTGGCTACAAGAAAAAATATGGTTGAATGCGTGTACATGTTCATTGTTCTTCTGTTGCTATACTAGTAGTTATGGACAAATTAGTAATGTAATAGCAAGAGTTTAATGTTTTTATTCGTATTACCAATTTAGGCACAACCACTAAACATTAAAGAGCGTATGCTAGTATCAATATTTTTTCTTATAGTATATGGTCTAACAAGTTGAAATTAAGGACTAGATTTACAACCATATCTATAAACTCTCTTTTTCCTGTACGGATTTCTAAATTTTGCAACTTAACGCAAAATGATTTCATGAACTACATGCACTTTTTTCAATGATGTGAAATCACTTTTATTCCTCAACTCTATTTATTGTTCTCCATATTGTAGAATTTATAATCTCCATAATTATATCCGAACACAATTCAAAATAGCTTACTTCCTCTAGGCAAACCAAATCGGAACGGTACAATTTCGTCTTCGGACGAATGTGTATTTGCTATTTAATTAGCAGTTTAGTAGAAATGGACACTTCGGCAAAAGAATAGAACCAAGATATATCTGCTAACGCGGTATAATGAAATATTAGGTAAATTAGTCGAAAGTCTCTGACCCTTGTGTTTCGCTATTTTGTTAAGATACATTAAGAAATATTTGGCACACCAAATTTCCAAACTAATAACCTATCTCATCGGTCAAAAAAATCAAATGAGAGAGTTTGGTTACGGTGAATCTTTTAATGTAGTTTGCTTAACCAGCTTATACTAAAATTCAACATATGTAATTGTCATTGTTTGAAATGGGGGTTCAACAAGAATATAATTAGGCAGGTTTCTATAAACCATCAAATGACCATGTCAACCCTCACCAGAACTCAAATCTCATTTTCAAGCTGTTGAAACAGTTAATTAAGCTATATATATGTCAAAAAAGAAATAAAGCATTTTTTTTAATGCAGTGATGTAGACGTAATTATGCATAATGCATTGGGGAGAAAATTGTTTTTAGATTTGCAATGTAGTCATGTTCCCATGAAAAGGATAGCCGTGACTAAAATTTGCTTACCTACCCCTTAAAAGACTAATTCCATAGATAATGTGGTACCAATTCTTCAATCTCATGTTTCATATTTTGGATCTACATTTAGAAATATCAAAAGATCAAATATCATTTTGATTGTTTTTAAGCGTAGCCGCTATGATTTAACCGTTTGCTTGCACGTATCAATCCAACTGATTATAGATAGAGAATCAGTTTGCACAGCGGAAAACAAAAACGTGCACAGATTCTTAGGTTTAGTATGTATATATATTATCAAATAAATATTGTTTTACCGTATAGATTTAGATCATACTGAATAACAGAAATGAACAGATGGCGGCTATGATGGAACAGATTCGCTTCAACTCTTCTACCTTATTCCTAAACTAGCATCTTGGTACTTGAAAGAGGGTGGGCTCTTTCTCTCTCTAGGCAATCTCGGAATATAGTTATGAAAAACTTACTCTGCCAAGAAAATGGGGCGTGCTATATGTAGGATAAGATAGGAACTTGTAGGCTGATTATAATAGAGCTCCTAAAAAAGATTCCGTGCTATCATATATTCTATATACACAATCATTTTAAATCGTGATTTATTCCACTAAAGATCACGACTGATCTCTCTATCATAATCCGAATATCCAATTCATTTCAATTGTCAAACATGTTAATTATCTCCCCCACGTAAAAATTAATCAAATACTCATTTATTAAATTAAATCAAATAAGTTAAGCGTAGAGGTTTAGGGATAATATGTTTATTAAATAAGAAATGAGTTAGTGATCGTGACGGATTATAAATCCACCTGCAGGGTTTACACGAACAAAACTTATAACCTTTCTCAATGGAGTATTATCAATCCCTTACGGGACGTGGATTTCTTTTATTACTAATAAACACTGATACGAATAATGTTGTCATCCAACTCATTAAGTTTATTGACTCGTGACGAATCTCAACATGTATGAATCAAAATGACAAACACATCCATACATGTCTAAATAGAAATATACGAATTAAGAGCATAAACAATAACCATGACCACGAGTTATAAATCATTTTGTCTAGTCATCCATCAAATGATTATTTTGTAACAGTCATGTTTAATACACACAAAGTGCACTAGTAAATGGAATATGAATTTATCCGTTCCCTGTAATTAAGACAGACCTACTAAAACCACATAGTACAACCCTACTGATGGTGTGCCCATTTCCATCTAAACTTTTAAACATATAACTTATATTATATTAGAACCGACATTCTAATCTTCCGTGTGCAAGTTGTACTCTACACACTACACCATCTATTAAATAGAATAATATACAGTTATTTAGTCATTCAAACAACGATGATAAATAACAATTGCTCATCTTATACTTATAAAATAGATCAATTCATAACATTATCAAATATTAATCCAATAACAAGCATATTTTTTTAAGTATATTTCTAACAATTACGTCAAATACTCACTCGAGCTTCAAGATCAAGGATATCAAGGAATATTTGTTAGGTGGTTCCGGCTTGAAATCAGTAATTTTGCCTGTTTTTAAGTAGCACTCCATTTTATTTTTAAATTTAAAGCTAGTATTTCCTTCTAGCTGTTCTGAAGTATGATAAAATTTACATGTCATAGGTTAAATAAAAGGGAAAAACAAGCAACCTTGAATTTTGAAAGACGATGATAAAGCCATTAATTAATCTGACATATGTTTAGCTTTCCCCCTAACTTTTTGTGACGTGTTAGATAATGTATTTTTTTTTTCTCAATTAATGGATGAGGGTTCGAATTACTTGTCATCAATTTACACCTTGCTTATTTTCTCAATAATACTTTTCATACACATCATCATTCCCTACAAAAGTTATCTTAACACGCATTTTACAAAAAACAGACTTACACGCATGATAATACGATAATATATGTAGGACATGGTGTTATGTACTTATGCTTTTGTTTTACAATCAATAATTAGGAAAAATTCACAAGTTTTATGAAACGGTCCTAAAATTTATTCGTATTGCTTAATTAACCCATTAGTTGATCAAAGTCATTAGTCTTCTCTATTTTATGATCTACAACTATAACCTTTATTTCCTAGCCTTGGCCAATAAAAACGTAAAGGTATAAATTACGAAACTATTATTTATTGTAGTGTTGCATCATTTGCTTGAGTTTTTTTTTTTTTATATATATAACGTACCTAATTGTCTGTTATTTTCTTTTGCCTACACTTAGAAGGTAGCACTTCAGATTATGGAACAATGTAATGGGGCAAGATTTAGATGTGCTTATGTCAATTTCAAATAAGTTTAAATAAAGAAAAAATATTTTGGAGCTAATTATTAGTAACTTTCCGATTTTATGCTGAAAAAGCTAAAGCAGTTATAGATTCTCAGTGTTAGAAATAATTCAATTTAATTTAAGTTATAATGGTTGCTCACTAATATATTAACACTAGTAATTGTTGTCATGTCATGCGTGTGCGACATGTAGTAACATATATATGATCGAGTAAATAAATGTAATATTTTAAAAAGTATATTGATAGAATAAATATATTAAATTAACAATCATTAGTAATATAATGTTAAATTTGTTATACAAAATACACGTAAAACGATTTTATTTGGTATAAAATCATAATTGTTTTGAAAATATCATGATTTTTATGTATTTTTTATGGTTTGAATTGAATAAATGTACATGCAGAATGAGGGCTTCTTTTGAAAAAATAATCAACATTTAACAGACTCAATTTATTTTTTTTAGCTTACTTATATATATATATAGTATGATGATAAATAAGTTATTAGCTGGTTTACTCATAATGTCACTGCTTTCCATATCTATGGAAATGCATATTTATTACCAGGAATGGCAGAATTTTGGTTGTACCGAAGTGGTCATTTGTTAAACACAAGTTACTAAATTATTACTGTTTATAGTTGGGGAATAAAATTGCTAATTTATGATCGTTTAGGATATTAATTGGGTATTTTCTGTTAAAAAAAATCATGAGAAGTGAACCTTAAATAAACTTTTGCTAATAGTCCCCACAGTTTCAACTAAAGCTTTTGATTGGTCCCCATGTTTTTTTCTGTGAGCAGAAGCTAATCTCAATTTCGAAAGGAGAATATTTGTACTCTTTAATTGAAAATTAACGTTATGGGTTTTCTTTTAAGTTTTATTTCATATCAAAAAACCATAAATACCTCAAATATGAGATTATATCAAAATTATTAATTGTTAAAACTCATTAAGCCTAGATAAATCATGATTATTAGTTCTTGGAAAAAAAAAGTTCATTTTAATAAATAACATTGTATAATTGTATTAGATAAATCACGACATGGTTTTTGAAATGATTTTTAGTTTAATAAAAATCATTTAATTAATGATGGGCATCATTTAGGTTTTTTGTTCAAAACATGAGGACTATTACTTCTTAGATCTCAACTAAGTGGTCAAAGTATAAATTTAGATGAAACTCAATATTTTACTTTGATTTTGTATTTGTTTTTAAAAGATCATAAACTTTTTTTAGTACATTGAGTAGAAAGTGTATGTATAATCAGAACTATAATTAAACTTTACCTTCGAGTTACAAATGGCACATGAGTTTCCACTTTCTATAGTCCCTAGGCGTATTAAACGCCGTTTGTGTCCATGATAAAAAGAAAATGCCAAATTGGCCGCTAAAATAAATATTTTTTTTTATTTAAGTTATACTAATGTTAGAGATCTCAATATATAAAACCTATAGATTCTCAATTTTGTTACCAAATCTCATATCCAGATTCATTAACGATATGATCTCTTGTTAATGGAAACATATAACGATATTATCTATATGATCTCTTGTTAATCTCAAATACCTGAAAACAAATTAATAACTTTTGTTTCGGAAAACAAAAGGTCAGCCTGTCCGGGTTTTTTTTTGCAGTTTTATAACCTAAATTATAATCATTCCACGGTTTTTTAGCGCAAACTACGAGTTTCTCTTTTTAAGTACCCAAACTAAGTGTTTACCTCTAAATCAGTACATTTCGTTAACTTTTTTGATGAAAAATTGTGTTTTACAAAAATACACTCGTTTAAGATATTTTATTACATGGGATATACATATAGATATATACAAACATATACATACAAATATTCTCCAAAAAAATATATACATATAGATGTATATATACATAGATACGTTACAAATTTCATCGCCTCCACCACCATACCGCCGCCAATCCCCACTGGAAGTAGGGCTCACAAGCGCCACCTCCGAGCTCACCAAAACGATACCGGAGGTGGGCCATATCTACAATGGATATTCGGCGATGGGGAGCTCCACCATCGTCCTTAAACCAAACTCCACCACCGCCATGGCCCATAAAACCCAACCCCTTAACCATTGCTAACCTAATCAACAACTCTCACATCGTTGGTTTAAACCTCCAGCACACATCGTCACACATTTCAATTGGCCAAAATAACACCACAATTGAATCATCAACATCCGAGAACCCAAACCCTATAATGGAATCGAGCCGATTCCTTACTAATCAAATTCCCCAATTTTCCTTATTTATATAATTATAATTGTATGTGTATGTATATATTTATATATGTAAATATAATGACGATGGTATTCATATATGTATATATGTTTTATTTTCCTTTTTTTCTTAGCCATTGGATCAAATACAATGAGCTTAGATCGAAAAAAAGAGTAAAATGACCATTTTGCCCCTGAATCTGGATGAAAAACGTTTGATGACATCAGCTTTTTCCGTTAATTTGGACAGAAGGTACTGATTTAGAGGGAAACACTTAGTTTGGGTAATTAAAAAGAGAAACTCGTAGTTTGGGTTACAAAATCGCAGAATGACTATAGTTTAAACTACAAAAGTACAAATAACCCAATATTTAGGATTGGTTTTGGCTGTACTGAAAAATTCAAGGCAGTCTGACTTGATTTTTCAAGGCAGCAAAAACCAATCCGGTTTGGATCCATTTAATATATTTTTTGCTTCATTAATAAGTGTTAGGTTTTTAATATGTGACACAATCAAAATAATAATATACTAGATTCACGATAATGTTAATCATTCGGTGTTCATTCCAAAATGCACTATTATTTAGGGTGTGTCAACCAATAGTATTTTTTAGTTTTAATTTTAAATTAATTTTAGGTTAGATATTTTTAGGTTCATTAACATGCGTTAGTTTTTAGTATTTTTTTAGTTTTAATTTTGAATTAATTTTAGGGTATATATTTTTAGGTTCATTAATATGTGTTAGGTTTTTAGTATGTGACACGGTCTAAATAATAATTGACTAGACTCACAATGATGTTAATCATTCGACGTTGATTTCAAAACATTAAAACAACAACTAACATGCAAATTTACACCGCATATCCCAATATTTAACCTTTTTTCACTATGAAAAGGTAGTTTATCTTTGTGGATATATTAGAAAACTACTAGAAATGTTCAAAAGGGAAAAAAGTTATAAAGTAGGTTCCTTTTTTAGGCATGCCTTTAGCTTCACAAATAGTTTAATAAAACTTAATTGTAAACAAAACTAGTCTAATAAAAGTGTCCATAGGGGATGATATATAGCACTCTAGTGATAAGTTGCCTAGAAAAAAGAAATTGCCAAATGAAACAAATAGTGATGCAATACACTAGAGAAAAATAGAATATATAAGAAGTTTTCGTGTGTATGCAATACTTCCATATAAAGGTAGTGCACTAGTAATCATTTTCTTTTCAAATAGATTGTATCCGGTTTATTTTTCATCAATTGATAAGTTTCGTTGAACCAAAATGGGTTTTATAAAATAATTTATGAATATCAAGACAGAGAAATTCTTAACGTCCAATAACATGGTTGATCTTCTGCAATGCTGAAAAAGGTGTGATTATTGTGTGTTTTATAAGTTTGAATACTTAATTAGAGGCAACAATCGGTCTTATGAAAATCATCGAAGCCAAAGATCTCAAAACTGTCATAAAAAACTTGTAATCACACACAAAGTCGATTAAAAGGCTCAATACACGAACACACCATCGAATTAGTTATTATGCATAGGTTAAAAAAAATTAAATACACTCATCAAACAAGTTAATGAACAAAATATCCAATTAATCTAATAAAGTAATTAATTTACACAACTGGGAATCATAAACAAACTCAACATTGCAAATCGACAAGAAATTCCAACTAATCAAATAAATCAAATCTGAAAGTTCAAAATAAAATAAGGCTAGCCACTATAGAACTTGTTATAGACTTATAGTACCGGAAGTGACTTAAAAAAAAATAAAGATAAATCACGTCGTATTGTAGGCGAAGTTAATGATGGCGGAGCACATCCAACAATTACAAATTGAGAAGGACTCCATCACGTTACTCAGTTATTACGACTACAAAAAATTACGAGTGAGAAAGAAATGTGCAACGAATACGTTCATCGGTTCATGCATGATTCGAGGGCATATATATAGCATGAGCATTTTGGTCATCATGGAAATCAAATCAAATGGAGTAATTTTTTTTTGTTGCTCAAATGGATTCTTTTACTAATTCTGACTTGCTCTCTTTGAACAATTTCAGATGAACCCTATATTTAATTATTGTGCACAATAATCAAATTCGTTCTAAAACACATGTCACTGTAATGTAAGAGTTCCATTATATTATATATATTACAAAATGTTACAGTATATATTATAAAGACAAACAGATCTTTAAACAGTCATGGTGATAAAAGTTTGATTTCTGGCAAATTAACCATAATTATCACCTTTTGTTACACGTAGTACTTTACAATGACCTAACTATAAAATTTAATTACTTTCATGGACCAATAAGTTGAAACAAGACAAAGGCATGATCCAATGCTACAAGAACTAAGAAGTAATAAGTGGATAGTTAGATCATTTGACACACGGTGCCTAATTTTCTTAACTTTTTTGACCAAAAAGTTTCTCAGTATAGATTTTATTTGTAACGGTCCTTTTAATTACAAAACACCCTCCATCCCAATAATTTAGTTTCAATGGTAAATAGTCATTGATTAATATGAAGTGACACAACTGGTCCTAATCGTATACACGATCATTTTAGATGAGAAATATCATAGAAGTGTGAAGTCTTGGATTAATTATCCACTAACATAGTTGGAAAATGCTTTGTGCACAGATATTTTACACTTGTCTTGGATTAATTATCCACTAACATAGTTGGAAAATGCTTTGTGCACAGATATTTTACACTTAATTAAAACATGCACATCATGACGTGTCCGATATTTTACACGGTGTCATATTATGATTGGTCCACTTTAAAACTTGTGAACAAGTATATTATGAGCATGGGATTAAAGTGTAAATAGACATTCTTCTATTCGATTTTTCTGTGCAAGTTTAAGTGCAAAACTTACATGCGAATATGAATGATGATCAACACAGTTTCTTTTAATTATCTATATTTTGAAATTAACATATAATATGATTGAAATACTATCAGAGAAAATACATATTTTTACAAAACTCGTGACACTACTATTATAATTTATATCACACTTTATCAATCGTAGGTGAAAGTGACGGAAAAATAGTATACAATAAACTTGTTTGTGTTAATATGTTCGATTTAACTTTATTTTGGCACAAATCCCTTGCGAATGTATGATCGTGTTAAAGTTCTAAAAGACACGAGTTTTAGGCAGAAAATGGTCACATCTAGCGCGTGATCATGCATGGTTCCGCTTAATCACCGTCTAACTTGTTAGATTTAAAGACTCCGTCTACCGTCTCGGCTCCGTCTAATTTTCCAATAGGCTCGAATTTTATAGTAACACTGATTATTAATAAGGACGTTGAAATTTGATTTGTTTGTAGTACTACAAGAGTAAAAAACTTATGAGCTAAATAAAATAACTTTTAAAACTTGGGGACATATTTTTTAAATAAATCTTGAATGAATTGAATTATTAATAATCTATTGTTGAAACCCTATTTTGTTTTCTTTCTTCAACCCCTCTCTAGAGGGGGCTTTTCTTCCATTCCAAAACCAAATAGAAAAATTTTAAAAACAAAAAACCAAATAAAATCTCACTCTCTCTCTCTTTCTCTGTTTTGGTCGCCTAAATTTTATCTGTATATATATATATACATATATACACATATACATATACATATATACACATATATAAATATATACAAATACTTTTCTACACATACCTTGGAATTCTCTCCCATAAATATTATCTTCAAATATAAAGGTACTTTTTCCTCCCCTTTTCATTTCTAAAAGAGAATAAATTTGTTTTATTCCTTTTAATGTTTTTTTTAATCCTGAATATTAATTTAAACAATTGGGTATCTAATTTTGTTGGATACCATGATGTCAGAGTAATTTTTTCAGGTTTTGTGGTTTTTGAGCTAATTGAGCTAAGAATAGTTTTTGAAAAAAGATTAAATCTTTTTAATTTTTTTATTTTGACTTGGAATATATGTGTCTTGTGTGATTCTTTGTTATTTTTGGGAAGTTTGTAATTTTTCTATAGCATTTTGAGCTTAGTGTTTTGAAAACTGTATTTAGAAACTAGTTTTCAAGTTGTTGGTTTTGGGTCTTTTGGAAAAAGGTGATTTTTTGATGATTTAATCTATTTTGGTTGCATTATTGCATCTATCAAATATGTCTTTTAGTTTTTTTAAGACTAGGAAAAAGATTGTGTTTGTCCAGTTTTAGTTTCTACCTTGTTTAAGCCAGAAAAGAAGACTTAAAAAGTCAAAAAACATGTTTTTAATATTTGCAGACAAGCAAAACCTTAATGGAAAAGAATTATATGACAATAATCTGTTTTTCTGTAGAGCTTAGCTTTTGAGATTTGTCTTATAAATTTTACTATCATGGGTCGAGATCAACTTTAAACTTGTATGGATTTCGGGGTAGTAAAATTTTAGATACCTTCAATTTGGTCTAGAAATTCTTCTTCTCTCATGCCTTTTTGAACTCTGGATAGTAATCTCTCCTGAACATTTTCACGAGGTTTTGTTTGATTACATGTATATAGCGTTAGATATGATGACGTCATAATATTTTATCAGCTGATGGCTTTGAGCTAATTGATCTGGAACATTTTTTGAAAAAAGATTTTTTGTGGGTGTTTTTAATTCCGACTTCGAAAAACTGCTTGTATGTGAGATTTTTGATTTTGGTTTTGGAAGTTTGTAATTTATTGGTAGCATTTGAGCTTAGCATATGACTAAGCTGAAAAGTTGTATTTAGAAACTAGTTCCAAGTTGTTTGTTTAGGGAAAGTGGTTATTTTGATGATTTAATACTGTTTTGGTTGCATCTACCAACTATAAAAGCTAGTTTTTCAGATCAGGAATAAGGTTGTCTTTTTGCTTTTGGTCTCTCAAATAAAAATCTAGTTCTCAGACCATGAAAAAGGTGATGTTAATCCATCTAATGTTTCTACATTATTTAGGCCCGGAAAATTAGAAATAATCAAGTTAGTGCCCAACCAAATGCACTGCAGTGTCTTAGAAGCTTCAGGCTAATAAACCCTTAAATTGGAAAATGGAACATTAAGACAATAATCATTATGTTTCTGGACTCTGGAGCTTACCTTTGTCTGATTGGTTTTGCTGTAATGAATTGAGATTAACCCATTATAGCAGTTTTAGCTAAGCATTTGTATAAGCTGATTTATAGTATTAGAAACTAATTTCAAGTTGTTGGCATGGGAGAAGCATTTTTTCCGATGATTTAGTTCTTCTTTGGTCGCAGCTCTCGAATAAAAAGCTAGTTTTTTAGACCAGGAAAAGGATGTGTCAGTCCAACTGAAGTTTCTACCTTATATAGGCCCGGAAAGTAGAAATAATCAAGTTACTGCACATAAAAAGTAAAAAACAATGACACGTAAAAGCTGCAAATTAACTAACCCTTACTGGAAATGGAACTATGAGACGATAACCAATATGTTTCTGGAGCTTAGCTTTCGTGATGTTGTCTGAATGATTTTACTATAATGGGTTGAAGCGACGGTCCGAACACTATTCAAGCCGATTTGAGGTAAATTTGAGTTTTCAGTACAAAAACTCAGAGAAACAGTAGCTTGTTTTTGGTGGAAATTATCTGGGTTAATGATTTTAATTAAAGATTACAAGGGAAATTGCAACATAAAAGTTGCAGGTATTTAGAGTGCAAATAAGGGAAACATATATTTATAAAATAAAAAGACTGCATTCATCTTTTTTCATAATTGTTGGATTTTAGAGTATATATATAATTTAGAGAGAGAATAGTATTTAGTAGCAATGTTGAGCACACTCAAATGAGTTGTGACTCCATCTATTTATAAGACAAAAATGCATTAAATGCCCCAACTTCCAACTACTAACTCCTTAACTTATAGCTACAAGCTTCTATCAACTTGTAACATAACCTAGAGCATTCTCATACATTAGACAAGCATCTACTTAATTCTATTATCCAACACCCCCCCTCAAGCTGGAATTTCCAGCTTGAAGGTTAGTCTTCGAAACACTTTAATGTTAAATCCAATCTTCTCCTTTGGATCCAGAATCCTTGTTTGGCGATTTACAATTTAGTTTCTGCAATTCTCTCTTGTATGCCTTCATTTCTTACGGTGGCCAGAGGAGGATATACTACAGCAATGAAGGCTGTAACAAAATGAAAAATAACAGCAACGAAGGCTGTAATATAGGGACAAAAAGCAGCTATTAAGGCTGCAAAGGATTCAAAAAACTAGCAGCAATGGAGGCTACTCGAGAAAGGGATAGACACAGCAATGAAGGCTGTAGTGAAAGAGTTAAACAGCAGCAATGAAGGCTGCGGAAGCGATTAAAAACAGCAGCTATTAAGGCCGCAAATAAGAGGCAAACCAGCAGCTATTAAGGCCGCAAATAAGATGAAAAAACAGCAGCAATTAAGGTGCAAATAAGATGAAAAACAGCAGCAATTAAGGCTGCAAATGATTTAAAAACTTAGCAGCAATGAAGGCTGCAATTGTGTGAAGAAATTGGCAGCAATTAAGGCTGCAAAAGTAGGGGGTAAAATGCAGCAATTAAGGCTGCAACGAGAGGTAAAATAGCAGCAATGAAGGCCGCAAATGAATTTCAAAACTGCAGCAATGAAGGCCGCAAATGAAATTTAAAAACCACAGCAATGAAGGCTGCCCAAGATAGGGAGAAAATGCAGCAATAAAGGCTGCAGAAAGAGGGAGGAAACAGCAATTAAGGCTGCGAATAAGGGACTGATATGGTGTAGCCGCCCGCCAACATAGCGGAATTTTCTAGAATCTAATCAGTATGATTCGTATTGCTCTGATACCATGTTGGATTTTAGAGTATATATATAATTTAGAGAGAGAATAGTATTTAGTAGCAATGTTGAGCACACTCAAATGAGTTGTGACTCCATCTATTTATAAGACAAAAATGCATTAAATGCCCCAACTTCCAACTACTAACTCCTTAACTTATAGCTACAAGCTTCTATCAACTTGTAACATAACCTAGAGCATTCTCATACATTAGACAAGCATCTACTTAATTCTATTATCCAACAATAATTAATATCAGCATAAAAGGAGCTACATACTGCAGTCTGCAGCTAGCTTTTTCATTTAATTACAAAAGAGATCCCTTAAATATACACTATTGACACTAAGCTCTTATAGTCTTCAGTTGCTGCTAAGTGCTATCAAACCCTTAGCCTTTTCCTTCTCCCTCTTTCTCCCTCAAAATTGTTCATTACAGTTGAAATCATCTTTCGACTTTTATGGGTCTCGGAGAAGGTAAGTCTTTGGATCAATGAGTAGCCACTAGCCAGAGAATTTCTAGACAGATATTTACAAACATGAGGTTGTGTTGTTTAGGCAGAATTCAGAGAACATAGCAGTCTCTCAAGATGTGTTTGGTGTTATAGCTGTAAAGTCAAAAATATATTTTGATGCAAGTCCCTTTGACGAGCATTTTTAGGAAAGATACTTTTGTGTGAGTATGGTTGGGTAATCCTTCTTTGGCTCAAGGCGAAGTTGATTCCTTAGGTATGATAATCTATCTATTGATTATCATTTTGAAGGGATATATTTTTCCCCAAACAATCACGAGAGAAGAGGATGGAAAAAAAATAAAGTACTGAATATGGATAACAGAAGGCCTTTTCACTAACTCCAACAGAATTGAGCTACTACAAGGCGTGAAATCAATAATCGGATAGAATTGGACCTTAATCTACACTACCAATAGATGCTATCATGGGAAAAAGTAGTTACGTAATTTTGATGAGCGCATATGGGAAGTAAAACCAACCAAAGATAGTAGACGACTTTTACAGGGTAACATTTACCCTTGGTTTCATGTGTACCAACTTATAATGTTCATGTTTGATTCATTAAAGAAGTGATATAACCTTAACCCCAAGAAGTTAGAGTCGGTATATATGGAATCAAAATGTGATATCATGCTAAATTGGAAATTTCACATCATGCTAAATTGCAAATGTGAAATTTTCCATGCCATTAATTCCTATCTAAGTTACTTGTTCATCTGTTTGCATAAAAATGCTTATCTTTTCGGGTTGCTTGCATCTTTATTTTCATGTTTTACCCCCACATTTTCTTTCATTTATTATCCTAATGCAATAACACTTCCTAACGGATGCACCCATTTCTCCTTAGAGCACTTTAGTTTTCTCTCATATTGTCAATATATATTATATTGTTTCTTATCACAGGCTGTGATCTGCCAAAAATGGGCTCGAGTGAAGATTCGGATAGCCCTAGTTGGAGTGCTTCTTTATTTATGCAAACAACAGAAGACGTTGCAAGAGCGGTAGCAGCAGCAGCTGCTGCTGCTACAGCTGCTCGTTCACCTCGACCATCTGTGATATTTTCATTAAAAGATGACAATAATAGTCCATTACAGAAACTACAAAATCAAGTTTCTAAAGTACTAAAGGGATTCTCACAGCCTCCAGAAGTGAAAATAGGAACCTACAACCCAGAAGTACTAACGAGTCAAAAGCGTCAATGGGCTAGTTTTCAGCTGCAATCCCTGGTAAACTTGTTATCTTGAGTAAAATCACTGGATTAATTTTTTTTCTTTGACGATTGCTGCAAGGAAAACTTTGGACATCGAGGATACCTTAAGTTCTCTTGTTTACAAGTTTTTCATGTTGACTTTTACCTTGACTCACAATTCTTTGGCTTAATCATTTTTGTGTAAAATGCAAATAACCCACATGTACTATAACTGATTTAAAAATTACCCACATTTACTTCTGTTACTTTTAATCTTCCCCCATATACTTTCTACGTTTTGCAATCAGCCCACATGTTCAATCTTAACGTGGTGTACTTTGTGCTCGATGTTCCATTATGGACAATTTTTAACCTCATCTATGTACTTTGTCGATATGTATGCACCACAAGCAACCTGGACTCTCAGAGTTTGAAAAGGAAAGCAGTTTTCCTCTTCACATTTCTGTTTGACGTAAAACTGCTCTAAAAGTCTTTTTTTAACCGATATTTCATATGCGTAGATATTGGCAAAAATACATCTATGGAGAAAAAGATAATCCAATCTGAACCGGTAACACAAAGTTATCTCATTTTAGATTTGGTATGGGGTTGATTGTAAAACTTAGAAGTTTACAGGATTAATTACAAGTATCACAAGTGCATCGGGGTTATTTTGCAAACACCCATAGCACATGGGGGTCATTTGCATTTTACCCTTCCATTTCTGTGTTCATATGATTTCCTCCCGTTCCAAAAGCACTTTCGGTTATATTCGTCTGAATTATCGATACTGAGGGTTTTGGTATTATTTTGCAATTTATGGATTGTAGTATAACCAACTGTTTCTCCTGAAGAAGTTGTTTGATGCCATGATTTTTCGTTAGTTAATTACTTTAACTTATGTTACCTGACTGGATAGAATTATTTTCTATAAAGATTTTGAGGTAAAGTGTGATAATTTACCATGCAGGATCATAGACCTCTGAGAAAATCATCAAGACTTTTCGAGAGCATGGTCGTTGTTGGACTTCACCCTAATTGTGATATTCTCTCACTTCAAAAGCAGTACGTGGGAAGAAAATCTGAAGGTTCGGGGAGATTTCGAAGTGCGTTTAGTGGTCAAAATCAATCACGTATAGAGCCTAACCTTGAGCCACAAGTGAGATATTTGAAGTATTGATCCTAACTTGTTATACCAGTTGATACATTATCGGCAAATGATTTTTTTTTTTTATGTTTTCCCAGGTCTTGTTTGTTTATCCTCCTGAAAAGCCTCTGCCACTTAAGTATAAAGATCTTCTCTCTTTCTGTTTTCCTGGAGGCGTGGAGGTTTGTTCAACTTGAGTACTATGCTGCCAAACTGTTTTTTGTTAAGTAACTTATTGGTTTTAGTAAGATATGCAGCATATGCTTGAACATGTTTACGGCCATGTTTCAGTTTTTCTAAGCTGGTCACTGAATAGGGTTTGAGCATTGCTATACAATTTATTTTGCAGAATACTATTATTGGTATATTCCTCATGTCTACTTGTACTAGTAAATGGAATTTCTTATTGTAATTACGTATCTTTTGCCTTTTGGTGGGGATCAAAGTCTTCTTTTGGCTAGTCTATGACTTTGAGTACTCGGAATCTGTGTATGAGAAAAGGGAAATTTTCTGGGATTATTTAATGTGTCTATTCTAGCTCGAAATAGTTTATTTTATGTTCTTATTGCTCTGTTTAAATGATATCAGGTACATGCCATTGAAAAAACCCCTTCAATGAGTGAGTTAAATGAGATACTTCTGGGGCAGGTATATACTTTGCTTGACAACTTTGCTTGACAACTTTAGAATATTTGACGTTATGTCGTTATCATTTCCAGTGTCATCATAGGTTATAACAATTTTTATGGTACATAAAGGTTGAAGCAAATAAATGTACATTATTACTTTCCTCTTCCATTTCCAACCATCTCTTGTACAAACTTTTAGCACGGAGTAAATTAAAAACTGATCTTGATAGCTGTAAGCATTAATCTAGAATCACCCCATCAAAATAATAAGGTTAACAAGTAAACCTTGGTAGACAAGGCACAGTTGCGTATTTGACTAGGTCTTTAACTGGATTGGCGATGTTCAAGTTATGTATGTTTTCACCAAGATACAAAAGAGATTTTTTTTATCTCGTTGAAATCTGCAGAAGAAAAACCTATTATCCTAAGTTATCTTTGTCTTTAATCAGAAGGGACTATACCAATTGGTTTTATAATACGATAAAAGGAAGCTATTTAATTTAAGCTTATTTTTGTACGAGGCTATGTATAAAATTATACTTACTTTTTTCCAGGAACACCTCAAACAGAATGACCTGTCATTCGTATTCCGCTTACAGGTAATCACATATATAGGACATAATATATTCCTTCCTTGTCAGTTTCTTAGTTTGCTTAGCCCCTGCATGGAACTTGGAAAACAGCTTTAAAATTCATTAATAACTTATTATTTTATTTTTTCTGTAATTTTGGTGCATTGGAGCCAATAGGTGGGGAGAAGGAAGAAAATATTTTCAAAACATTCAATTCCCTTTTAGTACAAAAAAAGGAAATTAATTCTCTTTTAGTGCTAGTCCAAAAAACTAATTCCCTTTTGGTGTAATTTTTCTCTCATTCACTTCGCTAGCATATCCTATTCACTTCGTGAATATACAAAAAAATATAAGAAAACCAAAATAAAATATATATAAATAATAAAAATAATAAATATTTAAAATATATAAAATGTGAAAAATCAAAAAAATATTTTTAAGATGAAAAAAAAAACGTTCATTCACTTCAAGATTTTAAAGTGAATGGACCAAACAAAATCTCATTCACTTAAAAAAAACATTAAAAAAAGCTCATTCACTTCAAAAATTTGAAGTGAATGGATCAAACAAAAGATAATTCACTTCAAAATACCAAACAAAAAGTCCATTCATTTAAATATTTTGAAGTGAATGCTCCAAACAAAAGCTCATTCACTTCAAATTTTTAAAATGAATGGACAAAAAATAACTCAATTCACTTCGGTATTTTGAAGTGAATGGACCAAACAAAAGCTCATTCACTTCAAAAAATCAAAAACAAAAGATCATTCACTTCAATATTATGGAGCAAACAAAAGTTCATTCACTTCAAAATAACAAACAAAAACTCATTCACTTCAGTTTTTTCAAGTGAATGTATCAAAAAAAAACTCAATTCACTTCAGGATTTTCAAGTGAATGGGAGAAAGATGCACCAAAAGGGAATTACTTTTTGGGAGTATGACTTTTTGGGAATTACTTTTGAAAAGATACGCTAGAAGGTAATTTGCTCAACTTTCTTTTGGTATTTGAGGGGCACTTTATCTCTACTAATTATGATGCAAGTCTCACTACAGATGATACTCATAGTTTCATAATCTACTAGATTGTAGTCTGTTGGCAGCAAAAACATAAAACATTAGAATTTTGATAATACAATATTAACACTTAAAATATGGCCAGTCAAATGTTTCAAAGAGTGTGGTAGTTTTGTTTATTAAAATGCAAGTACTTATTGAGTGCTGATAATTACATTATCTGTCTGCTCAAGTTTCTCTAATTCTAGACCATATTATCCCGTTATGTCAACGGTATATCTGAGTTCAATGTTTTGCTCCTTTTAATAATTCAAGGAGTATGCAAACAACTGGTATCAAGAAAAATGAAAGATGGAGAAAGAAAAATCATTTCCATGCATAATACTATGGAGTAAGTTAAAATCCAAACAATTAATTTGACAGTGCAAAAACCCGCTGAACATGATGCTGAATTGGTATAGTTATTACTTTGAACTAAGTGTTTAACTATTATTCTCAAAAACTTTCCTTTCATTTTGCATACATACGTTATATAACTTATACTCCCTCCGTCCCTTTTTAAGTGTCCACTATTCCTTATTGGACTGTCCCAAAATAAGTGTCCACTTTCTCAATTTGGTAATTAAAAAGTAACAAAATTACTATTTTACCCTTTAAATAATATTAAAATAAAAAAGAGAACATAAAGGAAATAAACATAATAATGTGACAGACTTACCATTCATGAGATATTCCATCACCATAAATGAATTTAATTATGCTTTTAATAAGGGCAATATAGGTAGTTTATATATCAAATTTTTAACTCTTAAAAAGTGCCAATTTTCAAGGGAGACACTTAAAAAGGGACGGAGGGAGTATATGATTGCAGATGCCAAAAAAAATTGCTTGAATTTTTATAACTTGATAATTGCTTTTGTTTCAAGTCAATGTGATTTTGGTTCTCGTACTCAGTCTTTTGATTTAATCAATCGAAATAAGTAGAATAAATACTTTGTTTTCCAGGTTGCTGATGATTCAACCTTGTATGGGTGTTGTATGTTAGTCGAGGAAATAGTACAAAAACCATCTGGGTTGCTTTCAACGGTATCAGATGGGAGACCGTTACAATCAGGTTTAAGTCGCCATATACTAACCACACGACGCTGTTATTGTATTCTTTCAAGGCTTCCATTTTTTGAGCTCCATTTTGGTGTGTTAAAGAGGTAATTTTAAACTAGTTTTAACTTAAGTGTCATATTTTCAGTAGACATTGTTATTGAAAGATGCCTGATGGACTGAGACAAAGACTTATTATTTTGATAAAATTGGAGATCTTTATGCTTGCTTAAGTAATTAAATAATATGATGTACATCCTGTGAACTGGCTTTTGGATAAGCCTAGATTTGAACCCTGGACAAAAGTTAACTTCAATACAAATTCACCTTTTCGAATCTTTTTGTCATTAGGTGTGTACACATTGAGGGTGTGTATCAAGGATGTTTTTTTTTCCTCTGAATGTTTTGTCCAAGTAAAGAGACCTCATACAAATTTGTTTAATGAATTTAATTTTTGTTACTTTTTCACATATGATCTGTTACTCTGGTCATCTTTTTGGTCACTTATTTTGGCCTCCTTGTCATCCTTTAGTATTTTCATTGAGGAAAGATTGGAACGGTTAACTAAAGGTCTCAATGATCTGGATCTGGAATCAGAAGAGTGTGGAAGTGAAGAAAGTACAAATGAGAACTCCGAAAATATTTCAGAAAATGGAGAAGATAATATTATTAATGGAACAGAGGATACTATACTCTCAAGCCGTAATGATTTCATCTCTGAAGAAGTCGCTGATGATGCTAGCTTGGTAAAGAATGATATGAATGCCCTTTCCGATCTTAGAGTTGATCTGCCAACAGAGGAAAAACTAGATAAAGTCGATGACGGTGTTGAAAGTGAGTTCAATGAAACTTGTAAAATCTTTGTTAATGTTCTGTAGTTTTGATACTAACTATTATATTTTTGCAGGGAATGAACCTGTCCTGGGAGAACATTTTCCAAATATTCTTCGATATCAACAATCTGAAAGCTCTGAATCTTTGTCAAGGTACTTTACTTTTCTTCTTCTCGTTCTAGTCCTTTTGGAGCGTATGTGATACAAAAGGCTCGTTAGGTTGTACCGTTTATGCAAATATGCCAGCTTAAAGCTTCTAGCTTTTTCATGACATAAAAAAAAATCTTAGCTTTATAGCTAAGCGACCAACTGCAGTCCATCCTTTTAAACAAAAAACTGAGCTAAAATAAGTTGCGAAGTAACAAATCAATAAATGAAAATTGAGCTTGTTAGATGGCAGCTTTTAGCAAATAAGTTGGCATATTTGAAACTGTTAAATGCTGGATTCATGCAACAGCAAAAACTTATTATTTACAAGTAGGATAGTAATAATAATAGCAAGGGGACAATTACAGAGCCACTGATGTCCTTTAGGATTTTCACGGTTCTACGTTCGTGCAATTCTTTGGCCTTGTTTTTTAAGCACAGACTACAAATTAACAATAGATTCTCTCGCTTAGTTTTTGGACCTACTGTCTACTGTGGCTTTTAAACCTACTGTCTACTGTCATAGTACCAGTGCTGATATTTAATAATTTATTCTTTTGTTTTCTAGAAGGAAAAGGAAGGGAAAAAAGTGCTTTGATAAGTTGCGATCCGTGTTGCGACTTTTTTTGCAAGTAACTCCTGTTGTGATTTGTGATCCCATTTTATTGAAAAGACTTTTGAAATACCACTGGTATATTGCATTTAGTGCTTACCCATACATGTTTCGTTTTGCTCAATTTTTAACTGAATTATTATTCAATATCGAGTCTGCAAAAAGTAGACTATCAATAATCTGCTATAATAGTTTTCGCTATTTCCCTAATTGAGCTTAGTGTTTGATATGGAAATAGATACCTTTCCAAGTAGGTCGCGGTTTGCGATCATCACAAATGGAAATGTTTATACTATATACCGTGTATATAGCACTTATGCAGTATTTATGGTCAACTCTATTTCATTCATATAGGTTATGCCATGTGACGTGGTAAATAACTAGGCAATTCTAATCAATATTTGTTTATTGCTTTGGTGCAGTTTTCATGATTCTCCTGTTACGGACAGAATCTTTAGGAGTAATTTCGATGAAGCAGAAATAGAAGAAGCATCTACGTCTGGACATGAATATTCAAGTGACCACAGTGATATTCTCGAGTGGGCTAAGGTATTCATCTTCTTCAAAAAGTTGCATATAAGCCCCATGTACTTCTGATTTTTGCACTTATTCCATTTCCCCTCATATACTGTCTGATTTTTGCAATTAACCTCGATTGTCCGATTTTTAAAATGGCATAAATTTGCAATCTATGGGAAGTCTAGGAATTTCTTCTTGTTCTATCTTTTTCTTGCAATGGCACACTGACAGACAAAGACAAAATTTGGAAATGGGGGTTATTGCAAAACTTAGATTGTATAAGGTTGTTATTTGCAAGACATCCGAAGTACATGTACATGGGGTTATGTAAAACCAGCCATAAAATGGGGGTTATTTGATTTTACCCCGAAACTTTTGTTCTCAGTCTTTGGGTCTACAGTTTCCTGGTTTCGTATATAACTTAGGTTTAAAGTGAAATGTTCTCTTCAACCTGCATTTCCTCTATTGTTGTACGTAGGCAAATAATCAAGGATCTCTGCAAATATTATGTGAATATTACAAATTGAACTTTCCTGCAAGGGGTTCTACCCTTACATTTCACCCTCTGGAGCACCTTCATCCTTTAGAATTTCACAGACCTGACGAAAGAGCCCTTTACATAAATGGGTCTACAGTTAATCTAAACTCATGCCGCAGTAGTTTCGAATTTTCTGAGGTACATCCAATGTCTTTAATGGTGGCAAAAAATAGCGTGTTATTCTTCAGATAATTTAAGTCGTTATGTTTTTTCGATATGTTGAGCTACTTAAACTTAAAATCCTTTTTTGAAGGTTCATAATGCGCTTATGGCAGAGGAGGAGGCTACTTCTTTATCTGTGTGGGCAATAGCAAGCTTATGTGGCTCATTGCGACTTGAAAATGTGAGTCTATGGTTCAGGTTTGAAGACATATTTATGTTGCCCTGCATGGAGAAGCTTCTCTGTATCATTGTGTAATTGATGTTATTAGTTATTGAATTATGTGGACAATTTATTGAGAAAATTACATATTGGTGAGCATCTTTTTACAACGTCCCTTCCCTTTTTAAAATTTATTATCGGGACAGCAACAGTTTTATGTCTATTTAATGGCCAAGTTGATTTTAACATATTAGTGTAAATAAACATGTGGAATTTTAAACCGTTTAGAAAAAAAAAAACTTGTGACTTCACCCAGAGCCCTCATGGGATTATGTTTGGGCCAACATTTTTTAGGAAGGTTCTATTTCCCCTTCATGCTTTGGGAACTTCCTGTCCAGTTGTTGTTAACAATTTTTCTGTGTTTTTTTTTTTGTGGGAAGTTCACGTGTCAGGAGTTGCTTGATTCTGACTTTTATGGTCCCTTTCTCATTTTATCTTCCTTTATATTAATTGAAGATTAGTAAAAATCATACGTGAGTTTCAAAAATTTTGAGCTGCATTGGCCATGGAAGAGAATGGATAAGGGTTTGACATGTGCTTAGTTAGTTGGTTCATTTGTACATATGTTTTAGGCGTATGTCATTGTCACCATATCTCACCCTTCATTGAATTCCTTATTACAGTATAATTATGTGTATTACAGGTATTAACTTTGTTCGCTGGCGCTCTGCTAGAGAAGCAAATTGCTATCGTCTCCTCCAATTTGGTATGTTTCTTAAATCGATACTTGAATGTGAATGCTTTGCATCTTTTGTTGCAGATTGTCTGTTAAACAATCTCTCGAGTGAATCTTGAATACCGGAGTAGGTAGAACTAATAAATTTTCTATGAACTGTTAGTGCCTCTACGAGTCGATATAAGTCCATCTGGTCAGGCTTTTGTCTCACTATCTAAAGATATGCAGGCTAAAAAATATGAGGAACAGTTTAAAGCTCCAATTATTTCCTTTCTCTTGTTTATGAAATAATCACTTATCATGTTCCTTCTCTGTTAGAACATCTTAGTTGTTAGATTGGATAAAGGTGAACAATATCAAATATCTTAGGAGCAACTACCAGTCATAGGCTTACTACCACCATTGAAATCTCGAAAAAATATTATTTCAGTAATTAAAAAATGAAGAGAGTTTTTAGGGCAAGGCATACACAATAGCATTGGCTTGTATCTCATTTGTTATTCTTAATTCGATTTTCGTTTATGCTGGATTTGTTTGTTGGAATGGAACACTAATAATGTATACTCAAATCCCTGAGATGTTTAATTTAATTTAATTTGTTACACTATAGGGTGTATTGTCTGCTTCGGTACTGTCCATTATCCCACTTATACGTCCTTATCAGTGGCAAAGCTTATTAATGCCGGTATGTTTCCTCAACCTTGTCAGGATTTTGAATTTAGCTTTCTAAGATCAGTTTTTCTGTATTAGGCATTATTTGATATGGCTGTGTTGTTTTCTTGATGTTCATTAAGCCTAATAATCAATTTCAGATTTTGCCAAATGACATGCTTGACTTTTTGGATGCTCCAGTCCCATACATAGTAAGTCCTTGCACCTTTTTCATTAGATGGAATATTTTCCTTGAATGTTCATATAACTTTTGAAACTGTCAAAGGCGACCACATGGTATGATATTTTTTGGAATTTCTTTTTTGTCCTTTTACGTTGTTGCTCTTACCCCGAAATCTGACTCCACAAACTCGATTCCAGCTGTAACCTTAAAAAATTTAGACTTTGCGTGTGGACTAAAATTATTTCCCTCCAATAAATTGAAGAAAAGTCACCATCCACGTCTTAC
Source organism: Primula veris (assembly GCA_963682055.1). Lineage (NCBI taxonomy): Eukaryota > Viridiplantae > Streptophyta > Magnoliopsida > Ericales > Primulaceae > Primula > Primula veris. The sequence continues at coordinate 27,428,928 of OY821750.1, read as the reverse complement.
CTATTTTAGTTTAGCAATGTATTACTATGACATGTTACATTCTAAAAAGGCCAGAATCTGTCACACTTGCTGGCATGATTACCATTGGTGCCATTTGTTCATAATGTTTGGAAATGTTAATGTATTTCTCAATTTTTGTGAAAAATTTTATTCAGAAAATTGGTATCCCGTAGGTGATATGTATTTGTTTAATCAGATAAGGTTGTACATTAGTTTTCTGATCCTTTTTGGGAGATCTTGATATTTATTTAATGATGGACGAGTATTTGCTTGTATAACCTTTCATCATGGGTTTGAGGAGCTTGTGGTAGCTTTCTGATACATTATATGTGGTATCTCTTTTTTTGCTAGTAATGATTTCTTCACTTAGTGGTTATGGGTAATTTTTGAGTATATAGTGAGGATAAAAGAATAAATTCCACGAAATTTAGCATTAATGCTGATTCTGGGCAACTTTGTAAAACATTCCATCTGTAGTCCTAATCCTAAGCTTGGTTCAAGTTGTTCCGTTTCCTTTATTTGACCATCATTCTTTAAGCTTACGTTGGGTGCTATTTCATATAAATGAAAACAAAGTAGGTTGGTGTAAAGAGCAGAACCATGGAAGTGCAATCACCAAAGCTAACTAACGTCATTATGGTCGATACAGACAAAAACCAGGTTAGCATATTAATTGTCTATGCCGTTTTTTTTCCTTTTAACATAACTGCTTCAGTTTTTAATTGTTCGATGTGCTTTTGATGATTTTTTAGCGCGTTTCTCTAATTTCTTCTAAACCATATGTGGATTAGGTGAAATCGCCAACTATTCCTCAACTGCCTCAAAAAAGGGAGTTAATGTCATCCTTAAGTCCATACCATGCGAAGCTTGTTGGTGAAAGTTTTCTTGGCAGAAAAAGGCCTGTGTACGAGTGTACGGATGTGCAGGTATGTTATACACAAGTATTTATTTTGTCTAAAGTTATTTAAATGATGTCTGGTTCTTCGATATGTGGCTTCCTAGTTTGTTTTGGAAACATATTGCGTTAAAATGATTTGGTCACTGTTTTTAGGAAATCAAAATAGTTATTTACTTATGTTGTGTATAATTATGCTTGTATATGCATGTATATGCACGCTGCGCGTATGTCTGCGTAATGTATATGTGAACCATAGGATGAATCTTTGACTTTGTTTTGTTCTCCCAGTTTGCAGAAAAACCTTTTTGTCTGTTTAGATTCTTTCAGAATATCTAGTTAAAAGGTGGATACAGAATGTTTGGTTCAGTTTTAGTATTGTTTATTGCTAATTTACTATTATTCAGAATATTCATTGTTTTACTCCGTAGCCTATTCACGCAGTTTCAATTTTCCATACACACCAACCTCAAAATGTTTCTTTTTTCCTGTCGAGTGTTGATTCGCTAATCTCCTATTCAATTGCTTGTTTTGTACACTTGTTGGTGTTGGAAAATGGCAGTTTGCTAAAATACCTCCACGCACCTTTTTAAACCCTTATGAGTAACACTAAGCTTTTATTCTCTGCATCAGTTGTTTATTACAATAACGGTCCTCAATAGTTTAAAAAAAAATATTTTTTACCTATATTTTAAAAATGAAGTTGTTTGGCCCCACATTTTATGCTTATATTGATCTTTATTTGTTGCTACTTATGTATAATATTAAGATCTGTCCATGTAAATTATACTAATAAATTTAATCAAAATATAAAGTAAAAGCCAATCTGTAATGTGTATATGACTATATGTACCTGTTAACAAAGTTATCTTAATATTTTAACAAGTTACTGTTGCTATTTAAAACTGAAACTCCTGGAAGGTTGGAAAGCAAGTGTAACGTCCATGATGTAGAAGCCAGAAGGAGTTATTTACAAACACTTAAAAAGAACTAAATCTTGCAAATTGGTTATTCCTAGAAGCCTGTTTTGATATTATGAAAGGAGTCCCTATAGCTTTCACCAACCAAGGTTCGTGGAACCGTAGATGCCGCCTATACTTCTACTGAAATGATATGTTCTATTTTTATTTCGAACAATTATCTTTTAGCTGTTGTGATCCACACTTGATAGACACACTTAGACAGGACAAAATGACCAGGTTACCTCTGAGACAGTTGGGAAAAGTTTATAATGTTATTATTTTATCCATTTAAGTTGATGAAAAATCCTGAGTCAGTTATTGATAGGTTAGTGTATAAAACAATAAAGACAATATTTTAAGTAAATTTGATTTTTCAAAGCATGTCGGTAGAGAGCGATTAGGAAGTTGGCTGGATCTCTTGTTCTCACAATTACCGAACGAGAGTTTCACATATCCAAATTCTTGCTTTGGCAAGTCAGTGGCCTCCATATGTAGGTCGTTGAAGGCAGTAAATCACAAAGAACAAACGAATTTGGTTTCATGAATGTATAATTAACAAGGTAGAAGCGCTCTCCTACGTACTTTATTACTCTCCACCCCGGCATACCACAAACTGAGATAGTATTTCCAAGTTTCAACTATGCATATTCCCTTTTATTGCGTACTGAGACAACTAGCATACCATGTTCCGGCACCCATAGCAAGTAACATAACGAGCCACAAAAATATTGTCTTACTTGGGAGGAGTATAATTTTTTTCTTGTGCAACTTAATAGTATACACTTATCTCCTAGCATCATATCTAGGGTTTCATTTTTCTAATTATTGTTACTCTTATTGTATTAGGTCGAAGCTGCCAAAGGTTTTCTTGCTGTTTTACGATCTTACGTGGATTCTCTTTGTTCTAATCTCCGTTCTCATACAATCACAAATGTTCAGTCAAATGATGACAAGGTATATTTTCTCACTCTTATAGTTTATAGGGTTTGAATTAGTGTATTACCATGTTATCAGTCCTCCTTCCTCCTTCACATCTGATGTCATGTCCTTTTATAATTTAGGTATCATTGCTTTTAAAAGAGAGCTTTATTGAGTCATTTACTAGTCGGGATCGGCATTTTATGAAGGTATTATTTTTCCCTCGTCTTTCTTCTGTGTTTATATGAAAATAAATCACCAGTGTTCAATTTCATATCATTCACTATATCTCGTGTCAAAGTGGTAGATTGATATATTTTTGTATGTTAGAATTTAGATAATTTGCCAAACTAGCCTATAAAATGAAAGATGCCTTTTTTACTATTTTCCTTGATAACTTACATTCTCTTGTTTTTCTGTAACAGCTTTTCGTGGATACACAACTCTTCTCTGTGCATACAGATCTTGTTCTCTCTTTCTTCCAAAAGGAGTAAAAAGCTGAATCGAGTTAAGCTGGATACGCAAGTCTGTAACATATATGTGCTTAACTCGATGCTTTAACCTTTTTTTTTTTTATCCCTTTTTGGTTTCGGTGTGTTGTGTATTAGCTTTGAGTTTTCTCCGCAAATGTTCTTGTTGTAATTATATAGTAAATTTAAAGGATAGAGGGCTTTCTCGGCTGTTAACTCGGTTTTTAGATATACGAGGAATGATGAAATCCGGGAGAGTTGTATCAACATTGTATATGATCTGCGACAACTTTTATGTTATAGTGAAGGTGTAATTTTTTCTGTTCACAGTTTAGTCTTGAAAATCTAGATTCTGGATTCTCTCTTTTTTTCTTCCTTTCATCACAACCTTGATTATTATGTCATGTGTGCAATCCAAAAAACATGAATTTGAACCCTGATAAGTATATTTTGAAGCCTGCAATTGATAGACTCAGTGGGGATTGCAGTTGAGCTCTTAATAGGGTAGGTTTCATAGTATTCTTTTAGTGCTTTGGTTTTTTGTTACCAGTTTGTCAGTTGATAGCATTTTTCAAGTTTTCAATCCATATTTAGTCTGTACTATATACAAATTACCTCCTCGGTGATTATGTTTGAAATTCGGATGACAATTTTGTCAAGCCGTTTTTTAAGTTTAACACTATGATTCAGTTTCTCCCCTTAGATCATGGGTTTACTGATGGTTTGTTTCTATGATTATTTGCCAAAAGTTAAGACCACATGTTATGGTTTTAAGTCCAGACATTTACCTTTTGTAGTTGGAGCACAACTATGTTCTCTGTTCGACTGGCTTAGGGCTGTTTTTGCATTTTGTTTACTACCTCTTTTATTCTGAAGTTTACAGATGTGGTAAGGTAAGCTCCAGTAACTTTGAGCTTGCTTTAACATCCAAAAAAAGGGCATAATTGATCAATGATTATATGCTGGCCAAACAAATTTCTAAATTTATTTTTACTATAGCGACTTCTTGTGGTAATGAAGCGCTTAAAAACTATGACATTGAGGTCACACTCCTAGGAGTCGAAACGAAATTAAAGCAGATTCATCGACACTCGAATGTATCTGGTGTTAGTTTGATTTGGTTGCTGACATATAATATATTGACGACGTTGATAGTTTAGTCATGAGTGCGTCGGTTGTGAACTTATCATTTCCTGGTCAAATTTCCGAGAAGCTAGCTAAAGCTTCAGGGTATGTTTTTTCCTTTTAAATTGTAAATCATTTGATTAAAAAGCTATTAAAAAAAACTATAAACTTTGAACAAAATGAACCTTTCATTTTACAACCAACCTATGTCCTTTAAATCTAAGGCTCTCTTTTGGTGTGAAAGGTATGTAAACAAACATTTATGGGTAAATAAGATTTTTCGGATGATTGGTTTACCGCAAAGCATTTTTTTTTGAAATTTTTTTTCCACAAATCTAGTAAAATTGGGAAAAACAATTACCCTGCAAATAAAGTTGTAAACGGTTTACGAAAACTCTCTCTTATACTATTTATAATACTAGTATTGTAACTATTATTAATTATATGTATACTCTTTCAAAATTATTTAATAAGTAGCCTAATTCTATCTAATTAACCAATAAAAAATTAAAAAAATATATGAGAAATTCTAAAAAAAATACAAAAAATGGTAAAATAAAATAAAATTTCCGAAAAATCTAAAAAACCCAAGAAAATTTGAAAAAGGTAAAAAAAAAGTCAATATTATTTTAAATATATATCTATATTATTGAAAATAATTTATAATATCTTTTATACTAATTCTATGAGTTTATAGGTTGAAAATTTATAAGTTATTACAAGTGACATATATGAAAGAAAATATGTGTTTAGCTAAAAAAATTATACATGCTGAGGTTTTTCTAAATAACAATTTATTTGTTAAAATGCATTTATTTTTTGTGTTTTTATAAAATTTTAGGTGAAAAACTTTGTATGCACCAAATACCTTCAAAAAAAAGGAAACAATTTTTTTGAATGTAAAACTTTATCATCAAAATATTTACTAAAACATTTACAAACAGAGGCTAAAATGCAAACTTGATTGACCTATAAAAATAAGCTTGTGTTGTAATACAACTATTAGCTAGGTATTTAGGGAGACAGAAGTAGAGAGAGGGGGAAACAGTATGATCTTTATTATGAATGAATATGTGAATGAATGATAAAATACAAGACCCCTAGCCCACTTTATATAGATAGAAGTTTAGAGTTACAAGCCCACTTGGGCCCATAAAATAAAAGCCCAAGAGTCCAATAATCTTACAACACTCCCCCTTTGGACGTCTTGAATTCTTCGTCTTCATGCAGTCGATCTGAGTCGAGTTTATTCGCAGTGCTAAACACATAAAGACCTTAGGGCCGGAAAACCCGGTGTGGGACAAAACCGGTACCTAAGAGAAAATGTGTAGCCGAATGATATATGCCAAAATACTATGTAAGTAACTAACCACAAAACAGTGTACTTCATCAAAACCTTGCCAGAGTAAACCCAATGAAAAAATCTCTGATAGAAGGAAAAAGAGTGCAACAGTGGTAGTAGTATGGGATCAACCACAAAACAGGTGCCTCATCAAAACCTTGCCAGAGTAAACCCAGTGGGATAAAAACTCTGGTCGAAGGACAAAAGAGTACACAGTGGTAAGAAGTATACGACATGATACTCCCCCTAATTTCGGCAATCCTTAGTGAGGTATAACAGGGAACGTGTCTCGCTATAACCTTGTCAAGGAAAACCCAGTGGGAAAAACCTTGTTCTAAGGACAAAAAGAGTACACATGCATACAACATGATGCTCCTCCTCACTTGCACACGACAGGGTGCGAGGATTTCGACTCCGACATAAAATGTCACTCTAAGGTAGCTCAGATAGCCTACGTAGGCCAATCGCCCGTACGTGCTTCTGAAAAGAATGCTTTGGCAGTGACTTGGTGAACAAGTCAGCGTGGTTATTCTCTGAACCAATATGCTTCACTTCAATCTTTTGAAGCGTTTGTTGTTCATGTGTAAAGAACAACTTTGGCGATATATGCTTAGTGGCATCACCTTTGATGTAACCATGCTTCGCTTGATCAATCACAGCAGTGTTGTCCTCATAAATAACAACTGGTTCATCATGATCGTAAGCTAGATAACAGGTGCTTCGAATATGGCCAATAACTGCTCGAAGCCAGACACACTCTCTAGTCGCCTCATAGAACGCGAGTAGCTCAGAGTGGTTAGTCGAAGTGGCCACTAGAGTCTGTTTACGAGACCTTCAGGATATCGCCGTGTTCCCAATGGTAAAGACATAACCAGATTGGGAACGTCCCTTGTGCGGGTCTGATAAGAAACCAGCATCGGCATAGCCGACAAGGGTTGCGTTATTTCGAGGATCAATGGAGCTAGATCCACTCGACGCAAAGGGATAGAATAAGCCCATGTCTGTAGTACCTCTAAGGTAACGGAAAATGTCTTTTATGTCAGTCCAGTGGCAGCGTGTTGGCGTGATGCTGTGTCGAGCTAGACAATTCACAGCAAACGAGATGTCTGGTCTAGTACATTGGGCCAAGTACAATAGTGCGCCTATTGCACCCAGATATGAACACTTAGGGCTCAATATCTCTTCATCGTCCTCCTTTGGATGGAAGGGGTCCTTATTAATGTCTAGAGAGCGGACGACCATGGGAGTAGAGGACGGCTTAGCATCACTATGACTAAAGCGCCTCAACACCTTTTGGGTGTAGCTTTCTTGATGGACTAAAATTCCATCTTTACGGTGCTCGATCTGCAGGCCGAGGCAATACCGTGTCTTCCCAAGATCTTTCATCTCGAATTCCTTCTTCAGGATGTCAGCAGTTTCAATCACCTCTTTCGAGGTTCCTATGAGATTCATATCATCTACATAGACTGCGATAATCGCATATGCTGAAGTGGATTTCTTTATGAACACGCATGGGCATAGTCCATTATTAACATATCCCAAGCCGATCAAGTATTTACTTAGACGGTTATACCACATCCGTCCGGATTGTTTCAATCCATATAGTGATCGTCTCAGTCTAATCGAGAACGTGTTCCGTGGACGGGAACTACTTGATTCAGGGAACTTAAGTCCATCAGGGACTCTCATGTAAATCTCTATGTCCAGATCCCCGTAGAGATACGCTGTGACCACATCCATGAGCTGCATATTCAGTTTTTCAGAAACTACTAAACTGATTAAGTAGCGGAATGTTATAACGTCCATTATGGGAGAATACGCCTCATCGTAATCAATTCCAGGGCGTTAAGAGAAACCTTGCGCCACAAGGCGAGCTTTGTATCTAACAATCTCATTATTCTGATCACGCTTCCTTACGAAAACCCATTTATGACCAACTGGTCTAACATTGGGCGGTGTTAGAGCGACAGGTCCAAACACCCTTCGTTTCGTTAAGGAATCCAATTCAGCCTGGATTGCTTGTTTCCATTGAGGCCAATCCGTTCTTTGCTGACACTCAGCAACGGTACGAGGTTCCATGTCATCATTGTTCATAATGTCAGTGGCCACTGCGTATATGAACACATCATCGATGATAGTCTCGTTTCGCTTCAAAATATCGTCTAAACTAGTATAATCGACAGATATTTCGAGGTTATCGTGATGATTAGGAACTAGTGTTTCATCTGGAACACGCTCCTCTAATACATCACCGTGATCCTTAATGATCTCGTGTGGCAAAATAGATGCGACATGATTTCTCCTCTTTCGAGGCAGAACATCCTTGGAACCGGACGGTCTTCCTCTTTTTTTCGGAAGGGTGGCGGACTGAACGGCCGACGGCAGCGTCCTTTGCTCGGTGGGTACAACCGGAGCAACGTGTTCAACCGGAACACGGCGTCTCACTGGGACGTCTATCTTTGCAGGCACATTTGCAGCAAGTATATGTGATCTCGTGATATTCGCTAGGTCATTAAATGCGTCTGGCATTTGATTTGCAACATTTTGCAGACCTATGATTCTCTGCACTTCCTTATCACTATGTGCAGTTGGGGGATCTAGATGAGACATAGTGGGTACATGCCACGTTAATTCACGTCGTTCTTTATCAACGTTAACGTACATTTATCCCCCTAACGACGGGAAGAGTGTCTCATCAAAGTCACAATCCGCATGTCTAGCGGTAAAGAGATCGCCTGTCAAGGGCTCTAAATAGTGTATTATGGACGGGTATTCATAACCGACATATATGCCCCGTCGTTTTTGAGGTCCAAATTTGCAACGCTTAGGCGGCTCAATTGGAACATTGACTAAGCACCCAAACACGCGTAAATGTGAGACATCGGGCTCATATCCAGTTACCAACTGGTACGCAGATAGTGGTTGGGTGGCCATGGGCCTTAGACGGACCAACGTAGCAGCATGCAAAATGGCATAGCCCCACGCAGAAATAGGAAGTTTGGTGCACATAACCAAAGTCCTAGCAATCATTTGCAATCGCTTAATGAAAGCTTCTGCAAGGCCGTTTTGGGTATGAACATACGCAACTGGGTGTTCAAGATTAATTCCCAAAGTCATGCAATGTAAACTCCGCGGCATTATCAAGTCTAATAGACTTTATCGGATAATCCGGATGATGAGCCCTCAATTTAATGATCTGGGCTAGGAGTTTTGGAAACGCTGCGTTTCTTGTGGACAACAAAGCTACGTGTGACCATCTTGTCAATGCATCAACCAAAACCATGAAATATTTAAATGGTCCGCATGTTGGTTGGATAGGTCCACAAATATCTCCTTGAATTCTTTCAAGGAATTGGGAAACCAATTTCGTAGGTTTCACACGAATTGGTTTGAAATTAGTCTTTCCAATCGAGTATGCTTGGCATAGGCTTTTCGGATTAATCACGAAATTCTTTCCTCCAAGAGGATGCCCATGAGATGCGTTCATCGTTCGAAGCATCGTATTTTGACCCGGGTGTCCCAGCCGGTCATGCCATAGTATAAAAGTGCTCTCATCAATCGGCGCCCGCCGAATGATTAGATTGCTTTCAAAGTTTTGGATTGTAGTAACATACAAACCACTTGAAAGACATCTCAACTTCTCCAGAATACGCTTTTGGTCGTATTGAGTGGAGGTAATGTGAAGGTATTCAATACCATTTTCACGAGAAGTTTCAAGATGAAACTTATTTTCTCGGATATCCTTAAAGTTCAACAAGGTACGACTGGACCTCGGAGAATATAAGGCCTCAGATACTTCAACAGGAGTACCATTTGACAACGTGAATTTAGCTTTACCAAAGCCTTCAACAAGGGTCGACGGGTCCGAAATTGTTGTCACTGAGGTTACTTTAGGCGTAAAGTTGATAAAGACGATTTATCTTTTAAGATAGTGTGTGTAGTGCCACTATCAACCAGACAATCAACTGCCCCACAATACATGCCTAAAAGTAAAATAATTTAAAGTCGGTCACACGAATAAAAGGAATTGCTCAATGAAATAACTTTAAATTATACGAGAAATGTTCAAAACATTATCCATATAATCCAAAAGAAATGAACAATATCCAAAGGAAAAAACATAATCCGAAATGGAATTGAAATAACATAATCCAGGAGCAAAACAACTCAATTATTAAAAGAAACGAATAAAAAAAACTTTATTTTTTCATGTGAGCCTCAAAGTCAGGGGTCTCAAGAGTTTCTTTTGCACTAGCTTCAATCATGTTGGTTTCGACCCTTCTACCCTTGTGGTAGTTTTCGACTTCTTGGGGAGTTGCCCTACAAGTCCTTTGCATATGACCATTTCCACCACATTTATAGCACAGAGTTGGCATATCGGCCAGTTCTCTTGCTTTGGGACGACTGGCCCGGTTGTTCCTACCACCACGAGACTGCCTAGGAGGAGCCACAGGTCCTCGGTTCGGACGATTGTCCAAATCTCGCTTGGCTGGACGAGCATTACACTCACCCATGTTCCTTGGCTGACGGGACGACTAGCCCTTTTCTCGTTTCCCATATCGTGGACGAGGTCCACGAACAGCATTAGCATCAGGCATTGGAATTGCCTTTGAACCAGCAGGACGAGAATTATTGTTCATCATTAAAATGAGACTATTCTTCTCGTCTAATAACAACTGGATGATGAGCTCGGGAAATTTGGTGAATTTAGACTGACGATATTGCTTTTGGAGCAAGATGTCAGAACTAGGAAATGCGGTGTACGTTTTCTCCAATAAGTCACTTTCGGTGAGTGTTTCACCATAGTATTGGAGAGTAGCACGAATTCTGCATACTTCAGCGTTATATTTTTCAACGCTTTCAAAGTCCTGAAATCGCAGATTCAGCCAATCACGGCGGGCTTCAGGAAGCCAAATGGTCTTTTGGTGGTCGAAGCGCTCTTTCAGAGAGTCCCACAATGTCTTTGGTGAGGTGGTCGCTATGAACTCAGATTTCATGGCGTTTGATAAGTGGCGGCGAAACAGAATCATCGCCCGAGCACTCATTTCGCGCGTTACTTCCATTTCACGCTCCTCCTCATCATATATGACATCCAATAGGCCTTGGGCATCTAAATGGTTTTGGATATCCTGACTCTAATCCAAGTAGTTTTTGCCGGTAGCATCCAAAATTGGAAAGTCAAGTTTGATTGACATTTTTCTACAACAGGAGAAAAGAAAAGAAAGACTGGATTAGTCATCATATAAAACAACGGGTTTATATGTTTATGGTTTGTACAAACACAAACTTTATTTCGAAACGACAGGTTCGAAAAACAGGTTTTGCTTTTAAGTGAAGTGGTTCTCTTTCGACAGGTCGATACTGAGACACCAATTCGGCGAATACATATCTATATAGACACATTCGGGGAAATTATTATTTACTCAACCCCTTTCGGTAGCTCTATTTGAACACGACCAGGAAAGACGGTGAGGGGGGTGGGCACGAATGCCTCTTAAAAACCGACCTCATTAGGAGAACGACTTCCGTCTTTATCTTTCCTAGACATCGTATCCAAATAGGTGAGGCTATTTGCGGAAGATTCATAATTTTTCCAACTTAAATGTGAATATATACGATTTTCGCTTTTTATATATGGCAATAATATTAACAAGCATAGAGAATATCTAATTATGAAGTAGATTTGGTGTTATCAATATAAGATTATCAATCAATCCATGAAGATTCTAACATATCAAATCAAATCAATTTAAGATTATTAATCAATCCATAAAGATTCTAACATATCAAATCAAATCAATTTAAGATTATCAATCAATCCATGAAGATTCTAACATATCAAATCAAATCAATTTAAGATTATCAATCAATACATGAATATTCTAACATATCAAATCAAATCAATTAACATGCAATTGTTTTATTCGTTTGACTTTTAATAAAATAAAAAAAATGCATGTGTGTGTATATTTACCAAATATTGTATCTTTATCAAACATATGTACTGTTTTCGTATAAGTTATACTACAAGACCATGCGTGTAATTTCAGCAAACTATATATATATTTACAGCATTATTACATATACAGTCCAGAATTTCAGACAAGTTTCAGTTTAGTCCTTGAGTAATTTACAGAATAGTTTACAACTTTCAGAGAATTACAAATCAGTACATACGTTTCAGTATATAACATATATAGTCTGACAGATGCATATTAGTATGTTTAATAAACAAAATTATAACATAGGTCATGTTTCTGTTTATACATAAGCTTTTAAACAAGGTCACAGTGGTGGCCTATGCAGGTCACGGTACAAACATGCAGTAACATACAAACATGTATATGGTGGATACAGCAGTAACATACAGTACTAGTACAAACATGCATATGGTTGATATAGCAGTAACATACAGTACTAGTACAAACATGCAGTAACATACAAACATGCATTAACATATATACACATGATAGGTTTGTTTAATACTTTTACATGCGGTTGATATAGTAAATTTAGTTGTCAAGCCGGAATTTAGAATTATTTACCTTATGCACGGTATGTTGGTGAAAATCGATATAGCAAAATCCTAAAAAAAATCCGGATAAACCTTAAGGTTTATTGAACCCAGAATTCGTACTCCAATCTCCGAGAGCAGTGCTGATAACGTGTTATAATACAACTATTAGCTAGGTATTTAGGGAGACAGAAGTAGAGAGAGGGGAGAACAGTATGATCTTTATTATGAATGAATATGTGAATGAATGATAAAATACAAGATCCATAGCCCTCTTTATATAGATAGAGGGTTAGAGTTACAAGCCCACTTAGCCCATAAAGTAAAATCCCAAAAATCCAATAATATTACAACAAATTGCTTGTTAAATGAGATTAGACAGTGCTGAAAAGGAATTTGTAAAAGGGAAATGGTTTGAAGTCCAAATGGACCCCTACTGACTGGCCTTGCTTCTGAAATGGACTATAACAGTAATAATTGGATATCTGACACCAAATTTTATATATTGAAGAGGTGCATCTGGGTATAACTAGGATTAAAGTTTTCATGTACTTATATCATTATATTACTATTATAATAAAATAATCCAAATCAAATAAAACTGTCCAATTTAGTCATTTTTAAAAAAAAATACATGTACATCTTTATATTAATTACAATAATACCATGCTGCCATAAAAATATAAAAACTAAAATCTAATAAAACTATTTATCTATTTTTAACAACTAAACATTCTTGTAAATGTTCAACTATATTTTTTATTTATTATACACCTATTTATATTATAACTATAAATATTTTCTATATTTTTATTATATTACGGTATAAACGTGCACAAAGTGCATGTGTTTGAACTGCCAATGGAAGGGAACAGCAAGCGTTACTTCTGGAACCATCACAACAACAAAATCAATGAAAACCATAACTAAGTCATTTTTATTATGTTAGTCCATCTTTTCTGCTATTGCTTTTTTTGAACTATTTTTTATGATCTTTGATAGGAATCTGCCTAAATAAGCAGTATATTTATGAGTAAATGTTGAGGTAATTTCTTTCACTTGTAATTCAATTAATGTTAACTTATTTTGAGGAGTAGTTTCATAGTCATACGCATATCTTGTTACATAAGCGACGGAACTGGAACAATAACTTTAATTTGTATTGGATGGTTTAATGCTATTTTTTTTTGTTTTTTAATCAAAATATATAGAATATATTTACTTTTTTTTTATATCATTTCTTTCTTGGTTGCACGAATAATTAAACTAAATTAAAATTCTTCAATTTGAACTAACTGAGTATTACTCAGAGCACTTCCCCTTTTGAAATATTTAAACAAGTTGTATATATATATTCTCGTCAAGACTCGATTCGCTTGTACATCATTGAGTTTTTGTAAATCAATCCAGACGTAAATATTTGATGAGCATCCAGTTTGTATCTAGACGTCACACTATTAACGTATGTTTAACTTGTTTGTATAAACTTGTATAATATCGGAATTATTACCAATTTGTTACACTTACATGTATTGTTTTATGTCTTGCATATATAAAGGAATTTTTCTGGAGAATGTTTGTTTTAATTTCTATCTATAAGCTAACATTGACTAAATTTGGCATGCCTATTAGAGATTTGTGACAAGAATGTTTTCTTTTAAGCTTTTAATATATCTTGCTGAAGAATGAATTAATTACTCATGACGTTGAAACTTTCATAGTAGGAAACCAAAGCGATAATTAATAGGAAACCAAAGGCCGACCAATTTAGACTTTCAAGGTGGTTTGCTCCCCTTTTTCTTTCTTTCTTTATATTTAAATTGACGAGAGAATATTTGTATTTCTTCTTATCTCGAATAACTCATCCAGATTAGATATAAAAGCATTAAGGTGAGACATGCCAGTAAATGGACGGGCTGTCCACCTCGGATCATTTTGGGTGTCCATCTCGACGAATACAGAGCTATCTCAGAAGATAATGGTATCCCATCTCAGGCAAGACACTCACCCCGATGTAATATTAATGCAACGTTACGTGGCGTAGGTGAACCCTAGTTAACTGGGCGTCAAAAGAAAATAGGTTTGACGTCACAAACCCGTGTGGTGCGTTGACTCTACCAATAAAAGCAAGCCACGTGTCTCTGACATCGCATGTGGCCCGATGTACGCGCTCTACCTTCAGATGAAAATTGATATTAAGTTAGATCTAATGGTACTTAAGCAAACTAAAACACTATAAATACAGCATTCATGACTCTTGGAATTGAATTGTTTCTTCACACCATGAAGGAGAAACATCATTAAATACTAAACAACACTCTCTAGATAGCCGACGTAAATTAAGCCAAATACTTGTAAACCGTAATCCGGGATAGATAGCAAATAGTGCATTTACTTATATTTCCAACATTAAACGATTGTAATTTGTAATCTTATCTCATATCAATAAATAAAGAATCATCTCTCACTCATATTGGCATTTCTTTATCTTCGTAATTACAAAAAATATACGTATCGTTTGTAAGTTTGTGTGTGTTTTTCACTATTAAATTAACAAGTCGAGTGGAATGAAAAATTACGCCCGCCACAAATGACCTTTCACACTACAAAATAATATTTGATTTAGTGAGAGTCAAAAGCTGTCACAAGCCTGTCGCTAATTTAAAAAGTTGTCACAAATCTGTCGCAAATTGACTAAACTGTCACAAAACTGTCGCAAAAACCGTCGTTAATAAGCTCGTAACAAAAAATACCGTCACTAATCCCGTCGCTATTTGAGTATTTTTTTGTAGTGTCATTACAATGCTATTAACTTAAAATCAAATTCCAAATTTAAATTCCGAAATTATCTGTATTAGCATGTTTCCATTGATTATCAAAAATGCATGTTTCCATGGGACTGAAAGTTTGGGTCTCGTATGCCATCACTCTTTTTCCCTAATATAATCATCTAACGCGACAGAATATCTGTCCGTTGAGATTGAACTTCAAACATTAACGTGTTTGGTCGACTGGTCAAGTAATGTAAGTCGAAAGTATAAATAATGGTCATGCTTCTTATATGATTTAAATTTGATGTTTCTTTGAAGTTCATGTACGATGGGTATTATTAGTTCGTGGACTTGTAATAGCTCGACCATGCATGTTTTCAAAACCTACTTCTTCTTTTTTCAAACGGAATTGTCAGTCCCGATATATATTAATACTACAAATCATTGATTTGTCTCTAAGCGGCAAACTTAGAGACAAAAACAGTACTTTTGTCTACAAATCTAATTCTTAATTAAGGATCAAATTTTTTAAAAGAATTGTCTCTAAGACAATGGCATATCAAGTTTACCAACATATACACACAGCAAAATTACTTTTGTATATCCCTACAAAAAATTACTATTCAATGACATTTTGATTCTCTCTAAATAATTTCTCATTAATTATAATTTTTTTTGTAGTGATAGTACGATTTTACTTTGGGCTTGACATAACATATTAGTAACGTTATGCTCAACTTAGATAAAAGGTAATATACGTCTTACTCCATCCGTTTCTATTTAATTATTCATTATCAAACTACGTGTAATTTTGATCGGTTAAGAACTTGTATCAAAAATGTCGGAATAAAATTTTTTAAAAGTTGATCATATAGTTCAAATGTTAAATTTTATGATTAGATTTAAAAAAAAATTATTTCGATAATTTTAATACAAATGTTAAATTTTATTATTAGATTTAAAAAAAATTTATTTCGATAATTTTAATACAAATTATAAATCGATTAAAATTACCCCTACACTTAAAAAGGAAAGGGAGGGAATACATTATTTACATATATTGGAAAAGGTAAGTGGAAGATTTTTCTAAATGGTAAATATTGAAGCCTGACAAAAAAACAAAAGGTGAATTAAACTCTGAACTCGTGAGTGGCAGTGTCCTCTAAAGTGGGTCATTGCAGTTTGAATGCATGAGTGGCTCTTTTTTCTGAATGGTGATTTTTTTAACTGTCATTTCTTTGCTAACTTTGCAGTTGAAATGCATTAGTATCATTTGCAAGGGAAGCTAAATAGGGATGATCGGGTGCCACGGCACCTTCCATAATTTTAGAAATCCCAAGTGACGTAATTTTTTTTTAGTACAATTTCTTTTTAGGTGTAGATTTGGCACCCCCATAAAAATATGTTAATTGTACATATATTTTGGCACCCCCATTTACACATCCTGGATTCGCCCCTGTTTGCAGGGTTAAAGTAACATAGTTTAAAACCTGGTAAAAGTAAAAAGGCTGTAAAATTAAAGTTGATAAACGCCGTACGGTACTTTACTCATGACCTTTCTTACTTAATAATTTTACTAAATAATGTAGTGTAATTACATTCCCAGGGATAGATTTTATTGTCAAATAAGTAAAAAATCATCAATTAGCTTACATTTATACAAGTTAATTTTAATTTACATTTTTTATTTATATTGGACTAACTAGTTTTGGCTATCAAGAGTATATTTTATTAATATATTGATACTAGTAAATGATAAATTGATTGTCACCTCACCCATCATATCAGTGTGATTGCTAAGTTTAGTTCAAAACTTATCAAGTGATTGCTAACATGACATTTAATGAGTGTGTTATCAAGTATAATATGACTAAAATATCATCCACTAGCTAACAAGTGACACTAAATAATAAGATATCTAGTCTATTGTAGTTGCTCTTATAAGTCTTAACATATCTACCATAGTCCCAAAAACTGAAATAAAATCTATTGATATTTGAAAAACTAAAATAAAAAACCCATCGGTCATTTCAATTTGTATCCAAGTTGGCAATATTCTCTACATATTGCCTATCTACAAATGGATGCAATACGTTTAAAGTTACGTATTTTCGTTGATATCATCTCATACTTAATCGTATGTGGTAAAAAATTATTTTTCCTAAATCATTGGACAAGAGTTGTCACGTTTCTAGAACGTGACAAATGTTAATGTTGTAATTAAAACTACTGGGATCGGTTTGAACTTTACTTGAAACTACAGTGTGTTTTATGTAAACTAAAATCAACTTATTTAAAGTATTTATGGAAAAACAGTAGTGGGTTAAAAAAAAGTTTTTTTTTATGGGAAAGTTGTTTGATACATACTTTTATCAAAAACCCAATTCGTGGAATTTGCATAAGATTTGGTACATATGAATGTAAGATCGGTAAACATCAAAATAAAAAGCAACGAGTAAAAAAAAGTAGCATCATTATATTTAGCATATTCACCTAATTTAAAAGAGATTTTAACCATACTTTTTTTATAATTAAGTCTCAAAATAAGTAGTACTAAATAGTCATTTTTTTACACCATTTTTAGCAATATTTTAAGTAGTACTTTGAAAATCGACCGATATCCTAACGAATCGAAAATCATAACAATTTTTTTGAAATACAAACTTTTTGAACTTTGTTCAATTCATCGGTTGTAAGGTTAGAACTAGAAAACTCGTTTATTTTGAATTCAATTTACTACTTTTTTTTGGAGGTGGTTAAAAAAAATGTTGTTTTTTGCAAGAGATGTTTAAACAAAAAGTTACAGTTAATTATATTTCATAAAAGATTTGTTTTAATTTATACGTGTGAAACTAGAATGTTTTACGACAAGCAAACAGGGTCCATCTTACATTTGAAAAAATATGAACATTTGACGTATCTTCACAATGCTGTGAACACTTAATAAAATACCTAGATAAATGTATATGATTGATAGTAAGACAAAAATAAAATTATAATTTTTATATTCTAATTTAATGAGAGGACAAAGTGATCTAAAATACAAAATGTCATTCTAAATTTGAATAAAATCAAATCGTCATTAACTGATATGTGACATATGTCTATCAACCAGTTCCTTTCCTTCATGCTCCTTAGTACACTTTTATAATTATTTTACAACTTTTGTAAAATATGTAAAACTTGTATCAAAATTACAAGTGAGGGGGAGTATTATAATATGAAAGTTTGTATGGGTTTCCGTATAGATGGCAGAGACAAGAGCTGCCACAAAAGTCAGGCCAGCATAATTGCAGTGTGTCAGATTAATTCAGAGAAAGTGAAGGGGTTGCAGTCATTATACGTGCACAGTAACAGTAGAAAATAGATACATAGAAATAACCATAATAAAAACAAAACAAAACTCAACAAACATTGCCTCAGTTTTTTCTATCTTTTCATTTTTTCCCATTCAAGGGTGATTTACAAATATGGTCACATAGTTTAGAATCAGGATTTATTTAATTTAAGTCTCAAAAACTAAAACAGTACTAATGGTGTCCATGTTTGGGTAAAGCAATAGATTTTATCCTAGTCCTTGGAATTTGTAACGATTTTATTTCATTTTCAACTTTCTAAATGTGCAATTTAGATTGCTATCATCATCATAGTTAGAGAATGAATCAATGTAAATGCATATAGATTATCGAGTAGAAGTCCTCATGAGCAGTGTAGAGAATTGTTTGGGATAATTAAGTGTGAATTGATATACACAATGGTACTACCCCGTCTCTAAATAATTGTCCACTGTCAAAATATATTACGAAATACTTGCAACGACATGGAAAAATCACTCATCTAAATTGCTAAAATCGAATTTTTAAAAAGTGTAAGGCATAATTTAAATTTTAAAATATAAAATTAAGTTTTAAATATTTCATTTAGCCAATCTAAATACGTGTTGTTTGCAAGTCAAAGTTGCACGTGAGTTTATGAACACGCAACGAAAAAAAGTACTAAATAAAAACGCTAGATACATACTTTATAAGGGGATAGTTATCATTATTTTGGCTGTATAGTTC
The DNA here is from genome assembly GCA_963682055.1 of Primula veris. Classification (NCBI taxonomy): domain Eukaryota; kingdom Viridiplantae; phylum Streptophyta; class Magnoliopsida; order Ericales; family Primulaceae; genus Primula; species Primula veris. Next base: position 27,409,870 of record OY821750.1, on the reverse strand, counting down.
CTTTCCTCAGGTCACTTGATATGATCCTTTAGAAAGTCTTTTTATCCATAAAATTACTACTCTTTTCGAAATCCATAAAATTGCTACTCTTTCGAAATACTGGGACCATTATTGTACAATTCATAGCATATGGACCAAAAATAGTTTCATTGAATTTTTAGTAACCTTTACAGTAGTTAACCATCTTACAATAAGTGGTGGATGGCAGTAAAGATATTGTATGAGAACCATTATTTTTATCAAATGTACAGAAGATTCTGCAACTCAAATGGTCCTGAATTAAATATACCTACCCTGGCTACCCATCTATCATATATTCATATCATATTACTATCATGTTATTGTATGTATCCTTCTTCTTCCAACAGCAACATCAATAAAAACATATCTTCCCATTCTGATATTTCTGCTATTTTTCCTTAAGCAAAAATGCTGAGTCTTGGTGGTAGTAGTATTAGTAACAACAATAATAATAGTATTAGTAATATTAGTAAGTTTCCATTCACTGCAACTCAATGGCAAGAGCTTGAGCACCAAGCACTGATATATAAGTATATGATATCAGGTTTGCCTATTCCACCTCATCTCCTTTTCTCTGTTAAAAGGAGTTTAGAGTCTACTCAACATGGTAAGCACACTAATTAATCACTTTTTATTTTATTTTATTTTATCTCATTTACTTTGTGTATGTATGATGCATTGGAAGAACGTTTACATAATTATTCCATTTCAAGAAGTGGTGTTTTAGACTTTTAGTTATAGAGTTCATTTTTTATAGCAGGCCTTAATGAATTTTTTTGTATACTGTTGAAGAAACTAGTTTGATTTAACTGCCTCCATGGGAAATAGCAAAAGACCAAACCTAAAAATAAAGTTAACAAACACGTTTTTTTTGTGTGTGTATGATAATTGGTATTGCTTTTATTATTCTTGAAGAAGATTTTTGTTGGATATATTTAATGGGAGATGTTTTGCAAAAAATTTCTAAACAAATTTTAATGGTTCACAAAATAAAAGTTTTCTTCCTAGGCGTTCTGTAAAGATCTTTGGATGTAAAACTTAAGAAAGAGGAAATTAAGCTGACATAAAGGGTTTTTTTAGTGTCAAATAAAATTAACAAATAGCCAAATCTAGTGATAAAGCTACTCAATAGTCAATAAACATGTGTTCTTTTAGTTGGTGATAACTTTTAGTAGGTGATAACTATTGAGCAACCTTTAAATTTATAGTTGCATCATATGTAGTATATATGCTATTATATAAAAAAAAATGAAATAATCAATTATATCACAAAAGTTCTATATAAGCCTTTAGTCCATTTTGGCAAAAAAACAAAAACTCCATATTTTAGTTTCTAAATATGACCATATTTCAGACTACCAAATAATACTAATCAATAATATCACAGAAATTTTATAAACACCCTTTAGAGCATTTTGGCAACAAAAACTCCCATCTTTTAGTTTCTAAATATGACCATATTTCAGATTACCAAAAAATATATTGACGCTAAATTAAGTTTTTCCTTTGTTGTTTATTGTTACATTCCTAACGATAATGCTCCTTTATTTGTGAAAAATTAAGCTAAAACAACACAAATCAATTACTTGTACTCGAATTCAAGACCTCGGTCTAAATTATGTATGTCATCATCCTCTCATCTAAAAGTTTAATTTTAGAATAAAACACTAAATCTTATTTCATGATCTTAAACATTTCCTGGTATTTTTTCAGAATCTAGAAAAATATTCAACTGTCTACAATTTTTTTTTACTGCAGGATGGAATTGTTTTCCAATGGGCTATGGTAGGAAAATAGATCCAGAACCAGGGAGGTGCAAAAGAACTGATGGTAAAAAATGGAGATGTTCAAAAGAGGCTTACACTGATTCTAAATACTGTGAAAGACATATGCATAGAGGTAGAAATCGTTCAAGAAAGCCTGTGGAAATTACAAGTAACCCCATTTCATCATCATCAACAACTTCAGTAATTACACAAAGCCCCTCATCTTCTTTGTATTCCAACAATAAGTCCTCCTCTTTGTCATCAATGACATTTGTAGACACCCTACCTAGCTACGATACTCAACTTAGCCACCCTTTTCTCCACCCTAATTCATCATCTTCAAGGTCCCTTGGGTTTGATTTTTCTTCTCAAGATAGAGACAAAGATTATAGGTAATTGATTTTTTTTCCTTTCTTATTTCGCGAGTTAACTTGTTGGATACATTTTTCCTTTCTCCGTTGCTATTTGAACAATTTAGGCGCTTCTGACTGCATAGTTTAGGAGAATATGCTACTTTTTCTGGGACTCGGATAAATTGGGTTGTCGAAGTTTAATCTCTTTGCTTCTTCATGTTGGAACATCATCTCTATACTAGCCAACTTTTTTGTACAGTTTAAGAAAAAACTAAAACCGATGTGTTTTATAAATGGAAAAACACATTTTTATATTATGTTTTGGCTTTTCATCTAGCTCTTTAAATTAAGTTAAAAAACATATATAACATAAAGAAACTGAAATCTGCTATGAAAGTTTGGGACTAATCAGATCGGTGATCCATGTAAAATAAGCCAAGCTTTGGCCTTCAAGTTGCAACTGAATCAAGACTAAGTAGATGGTTTTCGTCTAGCTAGTTTCTATAATAAATTGGAAAACATTGGTGGATATAGCAGGCCGAAACATGATACGGAAGCTAGGGAGTAGGGAGTAAAGTGCTCATGTTTACTTAAATCCGACGGATGCAAAGTATGATTTTATTAGATGTGTTTAAGCCTTTTGTTTTCTTATTTTTACTTTGGTGCAATCAGGTATGTGTATGGCATGAAAGATGCGATAGATGAGCATCCATTCTTCTCCGAAAGCTCAGGTGCTGCGAGGGACTACTCAGATTCTCCTTCTACATTGGCTCATTTGAAACAAAACACCGCTGATTTAAGTTACCCTTTTCTGCACCTTAATGATTCGTCAAAGCAGCAAAAGCAGGACCAATATTTCAACATCATGGATAGTGATTTTGATAAAGAAATGCCTATGAAACTAAATAGAGACGACATTAAACACCATCAGGTGATGCACAGTTTCTTTGAAGAATTGCCGAAAAATAGAGAGCCGTGGAAGGATAAATCTTCGAATTATTTAAGCTCTTCGACAACTCAACTTTCGATGTCGCCTCCTAATTCTTCATATAACTTCTTCATGTCCCATAATGGTAAGAAAATATCAATTCGTAATCTATGTTAATCTCTTGAAATATGATTTATTTAACGAAAAAATGAAATAACACGAACTACAACTATTAGAGCCTCCGATATATTACATGAACGCATATGTTTCATGTTTGAAATGTGATCTTTTTATAACATACGAGGCTGGAGTGGTAACAGTCTGTGTCATTATATGCATTCCCTGAGATTTTGGTTCAGTGATTTTTTTGTAAAAAAAATAAGAGAATTTGTTTTCACACTAAATTATCAAGAATTGGATTGTGAATCTTTAAATTAACACTTTCCGATCTTTTGCTCTTGGGGATTAAAAAGTAAAAGTGGTAAATGAGGGATTAACTCTTGTTTGTAGAACTTATAACCTCGACTTCTTTTATTTATATTGCTTCTAAACAACTTTGTCTATTGGTTTTTTTTAGCTCTTAAGACCCAATTTGCTACTATTCATGCGCAGAAAAACTAGAAGTTGTAGCTAGATCCATGTTAACAATTTTACGTGGTCAGTTAAAACCAGATTTCCGCTTAAACGATTTAACCAAGCAAACCTTGATACAAGAGGTTTTTCAAGTGGAAGTAGGGTTAAATTAGAACCATTAACTTTCATGTGAATTTCATCTCTTATTGCAACAGTTGTGTAACTAAATGGTTCTTGAGTTGAATACATTCCATTATTCATCCAACTATTTTTTTTAGCAAGTTTCAAGAACAGTTGGTGATTGAAATGAAAGTTTAAATTTTCAACTACTCCTATAGTAAAAAAGCATATTTTGTTTTTGCAGATAAATGAATTCTCTGACAAATGCAAAGAGAGTACTTGCAATAGGGGGGCTCCAGAGTTGTTGAGTTGAATTAAGTCTGTGTTTTTTAATTGCTTTTTCTTGATTCTAATTTTCTTTTGCTTTATTCTACAAGTTGTATTGAATGGTTGAAGCTGAAAACACTGGTTTTTGTCAGGTGTTGGCAAGTTTTTGTTGGTAGAAGTTATGTTTAACATGTTTTTGGTTGCTTTTCTTCAAAACATATTTGATGGTTGTGCTTATTTACAATGCACAAATTGGGGACCCATTGGACTTTGGCTTTTTTTTCTATTTTAACATTTGAATCAAAAATGCTATTTACATAACTAGATTAGTTTTAACATAACTATGATTTTATGTTCTATGACGTGTTTTAAATAGGCTTCAACTACTTTAGTCCCAATAAGAGCAATTTAATGTTAATGTTTAAACTATTAAAAACTTCAATTTGTGTTTTTTTTTTTATCAATCAATAAGCATCAAAGTTAAAAACGAAGAGCAATAACAATCAATGCTATGTACCTAACTTTAAAATATATTTAACCATGAATTCTTAATATTTAGGTCTCGAAGTATGTGTAACTAATAATCATTTTTACTTTGATTAATCAGAGCAGAAAGCTGGGACTAATTAATATACAAAACTGGTTAGTGCTGTATGAACAATTCCATCGAAACACATATACTCCTACAGTTGATAAAATTATTTCTTGCAACTGTGAGACCAAGGATTAAGAATCCATGCCTTGAGAAATTAGCTTAGCTCAACAAACACAATGCAAATAAAGGATAACTACATTACGTGTAAGTAGGGGTGATAACAAAAAGAGCAGTTCTTGAAATTTGTTGTCTCCGGCTCGTAAATGCTTGGTTCATGTTCATTTCGTTTCTGAACGAAACAAATATGAATTAGAATTCAGAAACCATTTAGTAAACGAGATGATTATGCAAATATCCGCCCAACTCCGGAAGTTCCAAATACACATATATAATATATTGTATATTTGTATATATATTTAATATAAATATTTGTATAATGTATAGTAATAAATAAATCATAGAATAATGGTGAGTGAAGTAAATCTAAAGTTCAAAATGAGATTGTTATTATAATGTAGTGACAAACTAATTGAGTTTCACGATTATCCTTGCATAAAAAAGTTTGGGATAGTGATATGTAACTTACATTGTTATAAGTTCTATCATTATTAAAATGAAAAATGTGCAATCTTTGTTTAAGGTTTTTAGTTAAATGAATTGTTCGTGAAGGATTTCATATTTGTTTCGTTAACCGTTCGGTTCATCATCGTTCTTTAGTAAACGAACAAGACCGAACATAAACATGAACATGAACATGAACATGAACATGAACATGAACATGAACATGAACATTGCCTTTTCCGGATCGTTTATCTTCATTAACAACCCAACATGCAAGTGTCAAAAAGTTCATTACAATAGTTATACTACATGTACTCCTTTATTTTCATCCCTCTTAATCCGTTATTCCTAAATAGGTGATGCATTTCTAAAATATACTACATAATCTATCATTGAGACACTGCTCAGTAGTACAGGTTCTTTCGGGACCATAACTTAAAGTTCCAACGTAATTCCTACCATAAAATGATACGTTTGGTCGCACAAAGTACAACCAGACAATTATTACGAACCAGACTAAAAACTACACACATTAAGTGTTGTGTACAGACGATACATGTTAGTGCTTTCGTAATACCATCAGAGCATGCATGGTACAAGATTACTTTACTAACCATCCAGATCTCTAATCAGACCAAAACCGCTCACAGTCATCACCCGTCAGTCAGTCCCGGGACCAACAATTCCACAACCATTCCAACCAAAAATGTTGATTATAGCATTTCAATCACGGGCATGTTATTAGACTAGTTAAATTACCGCATGGATTGCTAATTAGACCAAAAACTTTCATAATCCTTCAACCGTCAGTCAATCCCGGGGACCAACAGCTCCACAACCGTTTCAACACACTATCCAACCCAAAATGTTGATTAAATCATTTCAATCATGAGAATGATATTAGACTAGTTAAATTACCGCTTGGATTGCTAATCAGACAAAAAACACTAACATTCCTCACCCGTCAGTTAGTACCAGAACCAACAGTTGCACAACAGTTCCATCATACTACCCAACCCAAAACGTTGATTACACCGTTTCAATCACAAGCATGGTATGCAATTAGTTAAATTACCGCCTGGATTGCTAATCAGACCAAAAACGCTAATATTCCTCACCCGTCAGTCAGTACCATGACCAGACTAAAAACTACACACATTAAGTGTTGTGTACAAACGATACATGTTAGTGCTTTCGTAATACCATCAGAGCATGGTATAAGATTACTTTACTAATCATCCAGATCTCTAATCAGACCAAAACCGCTCACAGTCCTCACCCGTCAGTCAGTCCCAGGACCAACAATTCCACAACCATTCCAACCAAAAATGTTGATTATAGCATTTCAATCACGGGCATGGTATTAGACTAGTTAAATTACCGCATGGATTGCTAATTAGACCAAAAACGTTCATAGTCCTTCAACCGTCAGTCAGTCCCGGAGACCAACAGTTCCACAACCGTTCCAACACACTATCCAACCCAAAATGTTGATTACATCATTTTAATCATGAGCATGATATTAGACTAGTTAAATTACCGCTTGGATTGCTAATCAGACAAAAAACGCTAACATTTCTCACCCGTCAGTTAGTACCAGAACAACCAGTTGCACAACAGTTCCATCATACTACCCAACCCAAAACGTTGATTACACCATTTCAATCACAGGCATGGTATGAGATTAGTTAAATTACCGCATGGATTGCTAATCAGACCAAAAGCGCTAATATTCCTCACCCGTCAGTCAATACCATGACCAACAGTTCCATCATACTACTCAACCAAAAACGTTGATTACACCGTTTCAATCACGAGCATGGTATGAGACTAGCTAAGTCACCGCCTGGATTGTTAATCTTACCAAATCCGCTCGGAATCCTCACTTGACTCTCGGTCCCGGATCCATAGTACCACAACCAAATGAGTCAATGTCCCCCCCCCCCCCCCCCCCCCCCCCCCCAACACACACACACACACAAACACACACAAGCCCAGGATCCATAGTACCACAACCAAATGAGTCAATGTCCCCCCCCCCCCCCCCCCCCCCCCCCTACACACACACACACACACACACACAAGCCCATCATATTATCCAAACCCAATACATAATCCCAATACGAAAGCCCATTTATCACATCCTTCTAATATTTTATATATATATATATATATATATATATATATGGGAAGGATATATGAACATCATGAAGAACACCCAAATGGACATTTTTTTGTAAAAACGCTCAAATCAAGATTTGGTTAATGCAAATCTCAATGGTTTCACGACGGGAACACAAATATGCGTTTTTTTTCCCTGAGATGTATAATGACATGTTTTGAAATTTTAAATTTTACCATAATTTCGAAAACATGTCATTATACATCTCGGAAAAAAAAACAAGACACATATTTGTGTTCCCGTCGTGAAACTATTGAGATTTGCATTAACCAAATATTGATTTGGAGCGTTTTTACGAAAAAGTGTCAATTTGAGTGTTTTTTATGATGTTCATATAACATTTTTCTCTCTATATATATACACGTATATATACTCGGAATTCTCACTTGACTATCCGTTACGGGATCCATAGTACTGCAACCAAACGAGCCCAAAGTCTCACAACTTAATTGGGCCTAATAAATCCTCCCCCACAAGGGGCTCATCGGCGGGGGTCACATTTAAATAAAAAATTTGTTCATATGCCACCACTCTCATGCGATTTTTAAGTTTAGATCATCTTACAAGTGATAAAAAAAATATTATTTTCGTAGATTTTTAGTATTTTTTTTACTTAATAATTCAAACAAACAATATAAAAACATTTTTTAAGTTATTTTTTTACATTTTGATATCTTTCTCGTGTAAACTATAATATCTTTTTTAAGATTAAAACAACCTTTTAACATATTTTTTATATTTTAATATATTTTCTGTATATATTATAAGTTATTTTTTAAGTTTCAAAACAAGTTTTAAACTCAGTCAGAAAAGTTTAAAAAGTTTACTAGCATGACCTCAATTTAAAAAATACATAACCTCAATAAAAAATAAAAAAAAAACCATTTATAGCATCCTTATAATATTACTTTTACAAAGCCAATTCACATAAACCCTAAATTTCATTTTACTCAAAATCTCTCTATCTCTCTCTAAATAAATCATGGCGACAGTGACTCAGATTAGCAAAAAACGAAAAGTTCGATTAAATCTCTCTCTCTCTATATATATATGTATGTATTTGTTTATAATATGCTAATATATGTTCGAGTGGGCATTTTTTTATGTATTTATTTGTGTATATATGATATTTCATTTGACATGTTTTGATTGTTGTTCCAAAGGTTTACTTATTTAAGTTTGCAAATTTGATTTTAGTTTAGAATTATATTTGTATAATTGCATGTTAATATATGTTCGAGTGAACATTTTTTTTAATGTATTTACTTGTGTTTATAACATTTGACATGTTGTTATTGTTGTTCAAAACGTTACTTATTTAAGTTTGGAATTATGATTTTAGTTTAGGATTACTGTTACATTTAAATTACTCGATTTTGGTTAGATATAAGTAAATATTTAATTTTAGGTTTGTCTATATTTGTATCAGCTCATGGATTATTTCTTTATCTTTGAAAACTGTTCTATTAATGATTTGATGTAATTTCACTTGTAATTCAACAAAAAAAACAAAATGCTACAAGTGTCAATTTGATATGATTTTAACTGCTATTTTTAAAAAGAAGAGAAAATCTATTAATTAAGAAATTTGGACACTTATTTTGAGACGTCTTAAAATGGAAAGCATCAGGAGAGAAATTAGTAGTGACTAAAAATTGGATTTTTTTAACACCAAAATATTGATAATAGTATTTCAAAACCCTGTTAAAAATAAAAAAGGTTGTTATGGAATTTAGAGATTGAACTAGATGTTTCTGTCATCACATAGGAATACTCGTGTCGTTTTATGATAATTTCATAAAAATAATTGTGTTGCAGTTTATAGCAGATGGAGTATTCTTTGCAGATCTGCATGAGTTTTTGACGAAGCAACTGTCCGAGGATGGATATGCAGGTGTGGAGGTTAGGGTTACTCCCATGAGGATCGAGATCATCATTAGGGCTACCCGCACCCAGAACGTATTGGGTAATTATATAATCACTACTTTATGATCTTTAAATGATTTGGTTTTATATGATTTTTGTTTCGGTAGTTGAATTGCTTTGTACGAGATTGGAATATTTGGGTTGTATTCATCACATTTTCTTACTGTTTGGTTTTATTTTATCTATTTGAGTTGGGTTTAGTTTGAGTGTGTAGCAGTGGTGATTATTCACTTCAATACTTCTTCGAGCTTACTTCATTTGATCCTCTGGGTTTTGTTTCATAATTTGATTCGCTTTAGATGAAATTTGATACATTACAAGGTTTGACTTATGGTTCTCTCATTTAGTTGCATTTCATGGATTTGTAGATTGGAGCATTTTTTTTCAATTTAGTCATGTGATTTGTTCTTATTTCGTCAGTTTAAAGTTCTGTATATTAACTAAATGTCCACTATATAGTATATATTTAACTAGGGTTTATTTGTTTGACTTGATTTATTGTTTTCTTAGCTAAAGGGACAATTTTGTTTGGTTCGATCACTAAATATTAGATTAGTTTTATTTTTTTGAGGGGTTTATTTAGCTTTCCTGATTTATAATTTTAGTTCGATTTTATTTTTGATCCTTTGTTTTATCTGTCTTAGTTTTTATAAAAAAATTTAACCTTTTGGTTTTTGTTAATGATGGATTTGGATTTGATTATTAGGTGAGAGAGGAAGAAGGATCAGAGAGTTAACTTCTGTTGTGCAAAAGAGGTTCAATTTTCCGGAAGGGAGTGTTGAGCTGTATGCCGAGAAGGTTAATAATAGGGGATTGTGTGCCATTGCGCAGGCCGAGTCTCTCCGCTACAAGCTTCTCGGTGGCCTTGCTGTCCGTAGGTTAGTTTCTAGATTTTATCTTATTTCAATTGTTTTTTTTTTAGGTGTTTTCATGTTTTATTTATTGGATTAATTACCCGAAGATGAATGAAGAAGAAATTATATCTGTATTGCTGAATTGAAATGCTTTATTTCTGCTTAAAGATTTTATTGGCATGCTATTTCTTTGGATTTTTATGTAGACATGGTGACAATATGTCAATAACTCTAAAAGTCTTCACTGATTTGATTCCTTGGTTGAATCGACATTGTCTCTGTACTTGTACATATTGTCATCTATAAAGCAAATAGGTTCTATTCTACCAAGTTTGTGTCGGAAGATGACAAAATTTATTTTGTTTCTCTCTGCTGTTTTGCTACTAAATTTTAGTTAGTTGCATCAAGCAAAGTGGAGCAACATGTTTTGTTAATTGTTCTTCTAAATTTGTTAAACCTCTAGTGTTTTTTAGTTTGCACTCACAAAGCAAACAAGCGTTAGAATATGAATATTAATGTTGTGTTTTTCTGTTTGCTAGTAAATGATCTAATAGTTACATGAAGTAAGTTGAGCTACATAGTTTTGCCCTCATGAACTGTTTTTGTCAAGTTTTCTACATTTCTTATAAATTTCCTCCCTGCTAGCACATAGTTTAAAGTCATCTGTAAATCAAATAGGTATTTTTGCACCAAGTTTGTTTTGGAAGATGACTAAATTAATGTTGATTTTGTCTTGTTTTGCAACTGTATGTAAATTAGTTGCATCTAATACTGGAAGCCATCCGTTTGTACTTTTTAACCATATCTTCTGTTTCAAAAGAAGCATATTTCATCGTATTGCCTTATTTTTTGGATCCAGTCCAGTTTGCAGTTTGTAACTTCTGATTACTGCTGCTTATTTTGCATTTTCTTTCCTTTCTGCATGAGAATTGTTTGTTTGATTTGATACACATGGATACAACATTCTTCTTGTTTTTGCTTGAGTATATCAGTTTAGTTTCCTACTAATCTCAAAATTAAAATAACTTTATTGTTCGTCTTTTCTCCAGGGCTTGTTATGGTGTTTTGAGATTTGTCATGGAAAGTGGTGCCAAAGGGTGTGAAGTACGTTTATAATTGCTGCGTCTTCAGAGCCGCAGTTTGTTTTTTCTCAAGGATTTGAAAATAATTTGTTAACTACTTGGATTTTTTATCAGGTTATTGTCAGTGGAAAGTTGCGTGCAGCTCGTGCCAAGGCTATGAAGTTCAAGGATGGATACATGATCTCTTCTGGACAGCCGGTAAAGGAGTATATCGATTCAGCTGTTAGGCACGTACTTCTTAGACAGGTCTGTTCGATTTACTTGAGCATTTTTTTTTTTTTATTATATGGGATTGTGAGATTTAGCTGCTGGACAGGTTTCTGCTATGCTGCATTGCAGTTTAACAAGTTTTTATCTTCGCTGAAATCTAACATACAAATATACAATCATGAATCACGTCCTAGAGGCACCACACATGTAATTTGTTTGCAAATGTTAATTCATATTCCTCCACGGCCTCAATGCGTTATTCTAGCTTTTTATCAGTTTACGCCTTGAAAAATTACCAAGTTCAAAAATCATTCCCCCTCTCTGTTCACACCTCTCCCTTTCGTTGCATCTTCGATTTCAATTTTTTCTGTGTGGTTATTCTGCATTGCAGGGTGTACTTGGTATTAAAGTAAAGATCATGCTCGACTGGGATCCCATGGGTAAGCAAGGACCAAAGGCCCCTCTACCTGATGTGGTGACTATTCATATGCCTAAAGAGGATGAACCTTTACCAGTTTATGTCGCCCCAACGACAGTGGCCATGCCATTGTCAGCTGAAATTCCCGTCGTTTAGACTCATGACCCAATCCTTCATGGATTAGATTAGATAGCAATCAAACATTCTACTGAAGCTGCTTTGGTTTATTTTCTGCTTATTTCAAATTAAGTAAACAAAAACTAGATTTTGCTTATTTTTTCTGCCTTCTGTTAAAATAGATTTTGCTTCGCTTTTGAATATTTTAATTTTTGTTGAAGCAACTCTCTTTTGAGAGATTATATGTTTGGCGATGAAGACTGAGTTTGGCTTACTGTTCATAAATGCAGTTTTTTCGGATTCTTTTATGCCGTTATCCAATTACTTACAGTTTAATTTGAATGACTGGTGCAGTAGAGACAATTTATTTTACGGTAAATTAACTTTTATTGTCTGATTATATGAAACTTGAATATAAGTTTTGTTAATGCAGTTCTCTTTTATGCTCTTAACTTGCTATATCTAAATTTTATGAAAACTCAGAATTGTCATGAGTTTAGGAAACTTATACCGTCTTGTAATGTTTGTAAATTGTGTACTTACGTATATGGTCATCTATAAAGCAAATAGGTGCTTTGTTAGGAGATTATCAAGTTGGATACATTTTCTTGAAAATGTATTTTATTTGCCTATTTGTTGTAAAGTAAAAACACATGGTCGTTCATACACCAGAAGCAAGAATTGTCATTATTTTAATTAACTTCGATAAAATCACCATTACAGTTGTCATGGCGACCGGCATCATCACTGCTTTCTTACTTGTCACTAAAATCTTCTTTGGGATGGTTCGTGGTACTACTGTAAATCTGCAGAAATCGAGCGATGATGCCACTAGGCACTGTGTGTTTCTTTTTCTTGTAGTAGTTCTTTTTAATTCTGGGGTGTGGTTCTTTATTAGAATTATGATTATGATGTTATGGAAGGCAGAAAATACTAAGCTTGGTTTATCGCTTATCTTCTTCTGCTGACATTCTAGTCTATACCTTATAGACCTGTCTATTTTGTTATTAAAAAACTGCATTTTGCTACCTAAGCCCAATTGAAAAATTGGCTATGACAAATTTTAGTGAGGTTCCATTTAGCTCTAATGTTCTATCATCTGGAAATTCGAATGCTGTCTAAAGTGAATGATGATAATTACGAGCCAAGTCATCTCGTAAGAAGATGTCTATACATTCGGTACTCTTAAAAAGTGTATTTTTGTCATGAAACCACTATGTTAGTGGTATTTATAGAGAGTATTTTCAGATTTTGTACATAACATGATTTAGAAGAGTCTATAACAGAAAAGAAAAGGAAACCAGAACGAAGACGGTGAAAAGGGAGCTGCTGTTCTTATTTCCAACATATTTATATCACACAATCACAAAATGTTATACGACCTGTATTCAGATATAGGGATTAATCACAGAGATGTTTGATTCTCTGATACCGGCAAGCAATGAAATGGAAGACAAAAAGGGAAAAAGACAACGTATCACTAAATAAAGGCTGCTTCGCATACACTAGATCATCTTCGTGTATAACTTTGGCCCTGGCATGTGATTTTTTATTGGACAGGTCATGGTTAATCTGTCAAACACCAGAAATAAGTACTGTGTTTTAATCAAACAGAAATTGCTAACGTTGCTCGCAAAATAGACTGCGAGGCCAAAATTGTGATAATAGCACAGGTAGAAAGATCTAAAAACTACATAAAACTAAACGGAATGTGAAAAGATTAGGAACTCAAAGCTAGTCTGGTTCACCTTGTTGAAATGGCATCGCCACAGAATAAACGCAAATGAAATTATCTTAAAACTGTGATATCAGATTTATTGAGAATCTTAACCTATCAAGTTAAATAAGTCCCACTCGAAAAGTCAGTCACAAAATTTCTCTCAATGCTAAGGTGAGCAGGGTTAGTTTGGAAAAAAAATCATTCCTTAAAATGGATTTTGGGACGTAATTCTTGAATACCGCTTCTTTCCATAAATAAGACTCATGTGGCGTTTTCCCTCGGAAGATTACAAGTCCCTTTTGCTTAAAATTTTCTAAATACTCATATCATTTGTACCATGGGATTTTAGAAAACCAGTTATCTAAAAACTGAAAGTCGGAAGAAGTTAAAAAATAACTCCATGTCCTGAAAACTAAAAAAATTAAAATATTATATCCAAATTACCAAATTGTAGGTGAGTTATTCGAAAAAATATATTTATCTTCTTGCACTATTTCTGGGGATCTTGGCAATCACATCCGAGGGATTTTCGATTTGGTTTATTGGTTGTCAAAAGCTTTTATAAATTAGTTTATTTGTGTAAAATGCATGTACTTTTATTTGTTCAGTAAACCACAACATCAAGGGGAGAAGTTTCTAAAACAAGTACTGAAAAGATAAATAACTAATGTAAGCAATGGAACATACTCGATCAATTCTCCGTTAATGACCATCGGATTCCACATTGCTGAGGTGAACTTCTTAGGGAAGATAATAATATTTAATCTTAAGCTCCTCAAATATTATTTTCAGCTCACGGAGGAGTTCAGGTTTGCGGTTGCTAGTTTCTCCATAGTCTTGAAATTTTGTTACTGGATTAACATACAGCACCATTTTCAGCTTGTTTTCATGTTTAATTTGCTTAATCTGGTGATTAGGGTTCCAGTGCTTGTCATTTTCATGAATGTACCTGAAATAGTTAAAAACAATCCATAGCTAGAAATAATAACTAACTGAAACAAGTAACCAAAAATCAGGTTTCTGTGGAAACATAGCACATATAGCAATGCTGTTTCCTACGACACTTTGGTAACGATTTAATATGACATTAGTGTAGATAAATATTCCATATATAAGTCTAACTTCCCTAAATTAGTTGCACTAATCTGCTTAGAGTGTTGGTAATACCTCTGGAGAAAAACAACTCATTTTATGAGACTGAGAGGAGCAGAAAGATACCACTTTCATTTTATGATGCTAAATATTTCACAAGATTTATACAGTATAAATTGTCTACTTTAACACTAACATTTAGCTTCATAGAATTAAAGTATCATTTGAACGTAATTTTTTACTTAACATACTAGAAGAAGATACCATCACTTATTTCTATATTTGTGTTTTAACTTATCAATAATGAATATATGAGTAGGTCAGGAAAATAGCCATGGCTTACGCTTGGATTTTACTTTTGAGCTTTGCAATAGTATCGTCTGAAGTCAACACATCAATGACAAACTCCACACTCTCGGACAAAACTGGGGTGCGATAAAAGTTGCTTATTGGCTTGATAGCCAAAATTGAGTTTGGGTACACTACGGTTTCTTTGCCACTTTTAAAGATTGTGGTCAAAATGTTCATCTCCTCCACAGTCATCTGCAAGTTTCACAATAATCAGAAAAGGGTAACAAAATAATAACTACTAAACACAAGTTCCTGGGTGATGACAAACAAATTAAATAAAATAAAAACTGGAAATTAACCTCGGTGCAATTAAAAGACACGAAAGGCTCGTTTGTTAGTTTTTTTTAGAAATCTTCTGAAATGCATCACTGTTTAAAAGACAAAACGAGTAATTTACCTTTATGAAAAGTCAATACTGCGCCTTCAATCTTTATACAACACATCATCACACATGACAACTTCTTAAGTTAGTAGTTTGACAAAACCATACATATATATATTTATATTTATATTTAGTTAATAGTTAATCAGTTTTAAGTATTTCTAATACCCTACAAGCGGCAACAACTTCAAACTCATTTATAAAGTACGTTTCTCTGCGTAAATAAGTTACCTGTACTCCATCTATAACGCAATTGTCACCAATGTCATAAGGATGCATCACAAATATGTAGACAATACATTCAAATCCAGATCTGCAGCTGTTGCCAAAAATAAACGACGCGACTAAAAGCTGAGATGAAAGAAACACGAGCATTTGGGTAGTTGCCAGTCCCATCAAAACTAACCAGACGACAATAATCACAATAAGTGCTATTCCTGATAAAATTCTACTCATATTCTCAACAGCTGTTTTAGCATCCTTTATAGATTGTGCCAGCAACTCCCGTTCTTCGTAAGCTTTCACCTTAAAAACAGATGAAGTTGTTAGCGCCAAAAACTGTAAAAGTACACTTTCTTTTCATTTGAGTACATACACATGTAGCTGAATGGTTATAAGATAAATGCAGTAAAGCTTTTTAATCATTGGTAAAGAAGCTTTTTCAGTTGGTTAAGAAATTAAATATGCAAGCATGGCTACTAAGGATGCATTTGAGCATAATACTTGTAATAACTCAGTCATTAAAAACTCAAAACTGTGCAACAATTGACAAATGATCTCACCACCCAATTCCTCATAGCTGTTCTTTTAATTTTTCTCGATTCTGCAGAACACTTGAACATATCGAACACCTTCTCAACATCCTCCTTTTTCAAGAATTCTAAGAGGTTTTCCTCTTTGATATACCTGACAATAATGCACAAAATGAGAGCATACCAAAACACACAAACTCAAGAAAAGTATATACATACATAATGTAGGCAATATTCGTACCCAGAATTACACCCTTTAACATTTGCTACATTTGTGAATACAAGATTTCCAGCCCTTTTTGCATCTTCCTTATTTGTAATATCCACACTCCCAGTCCCATCCAGTGTACCAGAAATTGTAGCAAGCTCCGATCCCTGTATGACATTAATCAAACCAGAGATAGTCCAAGCGGAAACTGTTGTCTTTATCAACTTACTGAGTTTATCTATGTCAACTGTTTGCTTTTCTATGATCGTTCCTTTTATCAACTTCTGAAAAATCAACATGAGCTTTATTTTAGGATCCAATCTTTGGGTTTTTTTCGACGGAGGCTCCGAGAGGGTCAGAAGAACAAACTGATGAAATATAGAATCTTGTATCCTGTCAAAAAATCTCTTCACATGAAAAGAACAAGCTAATATCTTCACGAGTAAAGTCTTCACCACCCACAGTCCGGCCCCAAAAACACTAGAAAGAAGAAATCTTGTGACATGTCTTAAAACTACAGTAGTATTCTTCGGTTCCTTTAGCCTCTTTCTTATCAAAATGACCCAAGTGAGAAGAATCAAGGCTAACCAAAAGAAAACTTGGACACTCCTTTTTAAACTATGAACAAAGTATAGCACCTTCTTCTTAAGTACCCAGTTTCTCTCAATCAAGAAGACAAGAACGTTGGTGAAACCCTCGGTCCAAAGTCTACCACAAAAAAATATAAATAGTAACACACACCATCTCCAAATCTCTAGACCGAAAAAACTGATGTAGCGCAGTTTGGTAACAGCTAAGCTAGTTATGAAAACAGCCACTATGCATAAGCATAATGTGAACTCGATCATGTAAATGACCTCCCATTGACCGTCTGTTTTAGGTTTAGTTTTAAGTTTTTTTGTGTCATACACACCGCCACTATCGACTTCTTGTTCTTCTTCGTCCTCATCCTCATTGCTAACATCTCCATGTGGTACTTCTTCAATCTTGACGGTTGTCCAAACATTTCTTTTCTTTGTTTCGCTGTTAGTTTTACAAGTAGGTGATGCCATACCTGGTGAACTTGGATGACTTGGCAGCAAACTATCTTCAGAAACAGTTTGAAGTAGAGTTTTAGAAGGCATGTTTAAGGTAGCATCGAAACTTGACTCGGAAGTTTGAGCAGAAGAAGAGGCGACATGTGTATTCTTATGGTCTTCTTCAATACCTATAATGGAAACTACAATATCACTAGTACTCCCTAGCTTCTGCTCCATTGGAGCAAAACTATCACCGGCTTTTTTCCAAATATCAAGCCTTTTCTTATTTTGTTACTCTTACTGCTATACCTTGCTGATACCGTAACCATATATAGATCATAGGCAGATATTTCCATAAAGGTCAAAAAAACTCACAGGTTTTGGTGCTTTATTTCTAATTCTTTACTGGGTTCCAAAGTTATTCTGTCAAATATACTTAAAAGCCGTCTGGTGCAAAGAATAGAAAAGAAAAGAACTTCTCAAGAAAAACTATGAACAGTAACAGAATTTCATCCCATTACTGTCTCCCAGAGTGATATTTTTACCCAAGTATAGTTCACATTGTGTATTATTAAGGAAGTGTATTATATATGGGGGGTAAAACATTAGATTTAACTCTAATATTTCTACATTAGGTATATCACTAAATAATGAAAATGACATATAATCCATCCAATTTTCTGGATACTCGGATACTGAAGTTTTGAATATAACTATAACGATAAATTTTACTTTTTGGTATCTCAGAACAAATGTTAAAAGAAATGAAATGAAGCCTTTATAAAGTTCAAATTCAGTTTTGTTGCTGGCAATTGACAGTGTTCCAATAACTTTTTCTTTTTGTTTCTTTTTCCTTTTTTCCCGGGCAACAAGATAGTAACTTTGAATGTATGGCCAAGGGATGATACAGAAATAAAAAAAGGGTCCCAACATATCTGATTTCTGGGTACTTTAATCTGGGATGACAACAAATGTATATACATATATTTATCATGAGAGAGAGACTAGAGAGAGCTTCCTAAAGGGAAAATTTCTTGTATTAGAGAAGCTTTCTAAAAACTTGTTAAATGAATAGCATCATATGAGCTTGTAAAGAAGTAAAAATATTTCTAAATTTTTATGAACTAGCTTGTTAAAATTATATTAGCCAGCAGAGAATTAGGCTGTGACATAGTGAGACAAATAGGATATTGGAAAAAACATTTAACTTGATGCTTTGAAACTGTTAGTTTAAAGCTGAAACATTGACCAAGAGTATCTGAAATAGTGTAGAAAGTAATTGGTAACACAAGGCGACAGAGGTTGAGCAAAAGTGGTTGGTCCAAGTGGTTGGTACTCGAGTATACCACGCTCACCACCACGGTTCAAACCCTGGCGCCTGCGAAACAGGTTTACCTCCAAAGGAAGGTTTCTAATTATCAAAAAAAAAAAGGCGATAAGTGGTTCACAGACTTGTGTTGGAAAAGGTTTTCTTGTGCTATTACCACATTTCGCATCCTTCTTTTGAAAAAAAATAAACTACATTTTGCTCCTACCATAATGTTCAACCGAGGTTGAATCATTAAAAATTTAAAACCATTTTTGGGAAATCAAAAAATCTGTGAAAATTGATTGGCGTCGGAATAAATGGGCTTAAATCTTTTAGTGAGAAGACCCCTAGGAGTTTCAATATTTATGAAGCGCTTTTATGTCATGAAAGGGTTTTAGCTCTCACACCAATATGTTAATGAACAATGATATTCGCAAAAGTCGTTAACATTTGATAAAAATTGGGTAAAGAAGCAGCATGTAGATGATGAAAATGTTCTACTTCCAACCTATATGCCGTCATAGAACATCAGAACAATGTCTACAAAATCTACATTTGTATTTAGCAAAAGATCAGAGAGATGTTTGATACCCTGATACCACCAAGGATACTAGAAAATATACACAACGAATATACAATAAAATGCATTTCACTAATTAAATGCCGGTTGTCTTACATTTTTTATTTAGGGATACTCTCAAAAATTCCCATTGGTTATATATTTGCATATAACATTGGTTAAATAAACATAAATAACCAATAAGCCACTTTAATAGATAGAGTGACAAATAATAAATAAGGTCGTGTAGGCCAAATAACGCGTGCTGATCATTACTTCTTTCTTAAAAGCAAACTTGTCCTCAAGGTTGTAGGCACGAGCTCGGATGAACAAAACAGCACATGCGTCCTGCTTTCCACGATCCGACGTCAACCCAAAAACACCTCTCCAGCCTCGCAAGCACCTTCGACCCCTGTCGAAAATAGAACTACCCAAAATCTTCCACAATGTTAATCGGATCCCTTTTCGAATTTTCGGCACTCTTCCGAACCAACAACCCCAAAATAAGATTTCAAAATCGCACTCCCTAATAAACCGACTAACTCGAGCGGCCCAATCATATTTTAAAAATTTACCATAAGTAACATAAACACCCGCACCAACATTCACTCGTATACCCAACCTCTCAGTAGCTCTATGAAAATGGTCATCCCAAAACGGGTCGACATAAATAATCGACGGGTTACCAAAAGTATGAGATACCCTTCAATGTTACCAATGCACAATAATATAAAAATAAAAAGAGGAATCATTATAATCGTTTAAACAAAGAAAATGAGTCATCTTTCGGAAATTATATCTCACTAAACCGTGCATCAGAAAATAGGGAGTTTGGTGGAGAAATCTCCCTAATAGTACTAGGTATTTCCTCATAAAATTCGGAAAACTTGTAAGCAGCGCCAAGAACCTTTTTCTCCATTCCATTAAATCTGCCCAGGTCATGTTTGGACAGCCCAGTTCACCAAAATTTAAGAATTCATAAATAAATCTCTGGTTATTCAAATCTTGCGAATTTAGCTTACAAATGTCCGTACACGAGTACCCTACCTTCCCACTGAATTTGGACTGAATCAGCTACCATTTGCTAACCCAAACAATTAGTTTTCTAAACAACATCGTATCTGCCATAATATAAAAAACTGCTTGCAACACAGAGTTCACAAATTCATAACTCGGTCGATATTGATCCAAATGTATCGATTTTAGTGTCCAGACGATCGTATACCGGTAATCTACCAACCCACAAAGTTTAAAACAATTATAAGTCTGTTTGCTATAAAAAATAAATACTTTTCCGGCCAGCAGTATAGTTACCCTAGTAGGAAAAAAACAGAATGGCATTGTCGACTTAAAAAATCCATATCTCATTATCCATGAAGCAAAACAAAACAAAACTTGTTTTACAATTTCAATAAGTGTATGGACAACCTTTACGCCAATTTTAGAAATTTTACGAGACTTTCTACTAGACCAGAATTTAGGATATGCCATACAAGTCCATCTTGGTGATTCTAAAAAGTTAAACAATCACATATCAAGTACTCCATGATTTAGCCAGTTTTCGAACAACAAATCCACCAACACAATGAAATGATCACGACATACTAGATATATGTAACGATGGCAGTGGAAAATAACAAACTCTTTTGTTCCAAAATCACCACTTCTTTTAGTATTTTCATCGAACCTCGAACATAACTAACATCTTTGAGTTCTTTAAATTTTATTCTCTTTTTATAATCTCAATAAACGGTTGGCACAACAATTTGATGTGGAACAACTATATTAAAATATTTTTGACAAATACAACCCAAATATAATTGCATCATATAATAATCCATAGGTCCAATAACAACTGATTTATTATACGAATAAATTGGATCAATAAAGTTATTTGTCGGCTTACCCATCAAAAAGATTTCACCCAGGGGCGGCACCCCCATATGACCAGGGATTGTCACGGTAACCCCACAATTTTGAATTTTTTTTTTATTAATGTTTTTCATAATAATTTATATATACAGTGTTCTGCCAACCCCTTAAATATTTTTTTTATAACCCATTCCAAAATTATATATTGTTAGTACAATAACATACCATAATTTTCTATGTACTGATAATATATAAGTAATACTTACAAAATTAACATATGCAAGTGATTATAAAAGACATTTTACACCAACTTATCATGTTGACACGTAACACACATATTTTAAAAAATTAAACAAAAATAATAATTAGAGTAGTGGTGAGTAGGACTCTAAATGAAACGAAACGAAACAAACCGAAAAAGGCACTGTTCATGTTCAGTTTATGAACTAAAACCCTTGTTCATGTTCAGTTCATGTTCATATAAATACGAACGAATATTTGACGAACATGAACCTAACATTTGACTAGCCGAACACGAGTTGTTCATGAACATCTAATTTTTTCCAAAACATTTAATAATTTCTTTTTTAAATATATTTTAATTTTATCATATATTACTATATTGTTAACTAGGATAAACTAGTTTACATATAACTTTAAATTTATATATTGTATAAATTCTTTTTTACATACGTATGATTATTTTAACGAGTTGAATACTTAACGATAAAATTGGTGACTATATTTATTGTACGATGATATAAATTACCATAATAAATTCGAAATAATACAAACATATCATTTATATTATTATAGCATAAATAAGTTTATTAATTGTGTAGTGATATTAGTTTTAGTTACATCATTAATAGATTTATTTTTTTATTTTATCAAACTTTATATATAGTTACACGAACACGAGCTTAGACGAACCGAACAGAGCCATGTTCATGTTCAGTTCACTTAATAGACGAACACTATATTCTTGTTCATTATCGTGTTCATTTATAAATGAACGAACATGAACCGAGCACTAGCCGAGCCGAACACGAACGATTCCACAAACAGCTCATCTCATTTACAGCCCTAGTGGTGAGTGCAAACAAAATTTATAAAAGAATTTTTGGTGGTTTGTATTTTAATTGAAATGAATATATACTGAAATTGTGTAATAGATATTTAATTGTTCGTATATATCTATTATTTAATATATGTTTGGTTTTTTCAGGTTTTTTTAATTTTTTTTTACTTTCGTGTCTTAATGTTTTTACTTGTTATAGCTTGATTTATTAAATTTAACTTTTGTATCTTTTGTGTTTCTATTTTATTTATTTTTTAGTCAATTTTGAAATGCCAAAACTTTCGACACATGACTGCATGTGACATTACTGTTATGAGTTTTTTTGGAGTTTGAAAGGAAAGTCGAAATTGAGTGAAAAAAAAAAAATAGAAATTAAATGCATTTTAATCAAGAAACAAAGGTAAAAAAAAAAAAAAAAAAAAAGAGGGTAAAAAATGTACAAAAATCCGGCTTTTCCAGTTTATACTTTAGAAAATATTATGCACTTTTATTAATTTTGGTAACCCCACACATTTGGTTCTGGTTCCGCCCCTGATTTCGCCTCTAGTCTGTTTTTTCGGTGATGGAGGCGGTAGTGTCGCTAATGTTGTCAGCGGCGGATGTGCTCTTGGTGGAGGCGCCGCACGCGGTGTCCATGTCAATAAACAAAAAGCATCACATAACCATTTGTTTCTCACTTACGTTTCATATCCAGGTTTGTTTTTCTCAAAGTGATTATTTAGGCTAAAACAATACCCGAACTCGATACTCATTCGACAATCCTCACCAAATATTTTTTTTCCTTCCAACAAATTTTTGGTTAAAATAGAACTTTGAAGTGACTCAAATTCTATCAACGCCTGAATCCCAAATTTTCCAAATATGGTAACCGCCTCAACGTATCCATAAATTTCTAAAATTTCATATAATATATCAACACTGATCGGAGAGATTTTGTAATTTACATCAAGCAAGAGGAAGCGTGACTCATCCATTATATATATTTTT
Organism: Primula veris; assembly: GCA_963682055.1. NCBI lineage: Eukaryota > Viridiplantae > Streptophyta > Magnoliopsida > Ericales > Primulaceae > Primula > Primula veris. Next base: position 27,386,565 of record OY821750.1, on the reverse strand, counting down.
TTTGATAGAAATAAAAGGAGAAAAGGACAAACTACGGCTCCCACGATATATAGGAAGCACCTGCTCTAGATATCAATTATGAAAACCGGAGGTTTCCTAGAAATATAGGAGAGAAAACAGAGATAGATATCATGCCAAGAGGCACGATCAACCGAAATAAATAAGAAAACAAAGATAAAATTAGGATTCAACCCTTCTCACAAATCCAGTAGTCAATAAGGTAATATCTAAGTAAAAAGTCTTATGAGTATTAATAATACCCGTAACTAAATAAATAACAAAAGTAGTGCTCAAACATAAACATAAATAACCAATAAGCCATTTTAATAGATAGAGCGACAAATAATAAACAAGTTTGTGTTGGCCAAATAACGCGTGTTCATCATTACCCTCGCATAAAACTTAATTTGGCTCTGACATGCCACTGCTGTTTTACCAAGACATGGTTTATCTGTCAAAAACCATAAACAAGCACCGTAATAAATAATAATCAAATGGAAACTGTGAGGCCAACATTCTGAAATGCACTAATAGTTAAGCTAGACAGAATTAAAATTAGATAAATTAATTGCAATGTCGAAAGGTTGAGGACTTTAAGATAATCCGATTCACATCGTTAAAAATGGCTTGTCCACAGATTATGCAGTAACGAAAATATCTTAGTTCTGTGATTTTAGATTTGTTGAGGGTTCCCATCTACAGGTTTTTTAATTTTCACTATGAATTAGGTTGTCACATAATTCGTCTAATGTTTTGGTAGAAAGGGTTGCTTTGGAAATTTTTATTTATCGAAATGTGTTCTCATGCTTAATTTTGGAATATAAATTCTTTACTGAAGACAAAACGACTCATGTGGTGTTTTCTTTTCATACATTACAGGATCTCTTTTGCTTAGATTTTTTGAAACACTCACATCATTCGTACCATAAAGTTTCAGAAAACCAGTTATCTACTTATATGCTGAATCTGGAAGAAGAAAGTAGAGAAAGAAACTCGGTGTCTTGAAAATTAAATGCTTAAATAATAAATAAACCAGTTGGTATGAGCTCTTTGAAAACATACATTTACCTTCTTGCAATACTTTTAAGAAATCACAAGGTCATATCAGTTAGTTTTGTTTATTCTTCAGGAAAATAAAGAATGTGATTTACTTATCTGATCCAGAAATCAGAAAATCAAGAGGAAAAGAGTAATTACTTAAAACGGGCTTTTACGTAGTTCATGAAGAAAGTAGTAAAAACTTATAAGAGAAATAACCAGAACAGAGCAAAAACGTAAAGACACTAACTTGAGCACTCTCCATTATTGGCCATGGGATTCCACATTGCTGAGGTGAACTTCTTGAGGAAGATGATGATATTTGATATCAAGCTCTTCAAGTATTTCTTTTATTTTGCTAAGTAGTTCAGGTCTTCGGCTACTATTTTCTGCGTAATCCTGAAATCTTGTTACTGGATTAACATACAGCACCATTTTCAACTTGTTTTCATGTGTAATCTGCTTAAATTGGTGATTTTGGTTCCAATGCTTGTCCTTTCCTTCAATGTACCTGATGTTTGTTTAAAGCAATTAAGGGGTAGAAATATAAACAAAATTGATGTGTTAAGCTACCCTACAAAAGTTCAATCTTATTTATGATGCATGGCTTAGATTGTGAAACCAAATCATAGTAAAAAGAGTCATATTTTTTAATTGAGGGTCACTGCACAAAGGCAATAACAGCACTAGTTAGTACAAGATCCGAAGGGCAAAATTTTACAAGTTTAACAGTAGCAAGGACACAATAGCAGAAGTAAGAATCCTAAGTTTGCAAAAATTAGAGAAAACTATCACTAGCTACAAGAAGAGAGGAGGTACTACTTAGTGTTACCACAATACTTTTATACATCAGTAGGAGATTTTTTGTTTTAACTTTAAACACTAACCTAAAGCTTCACAAAAACAAAGTCATTCTAACATAATTAAATAGCCAAGTTGCGAAGAAGATACCTGACTTGTTTCTGTATTTCTTTTTGATTTATCAATAAAGAGCTTAGTTTAGTAATAGTATACTAGTTAAGAGGCTAATAAGAGTAGAGATGGCTCACGCTTGGATTTTGTTCTTCAGTTTTGCGATAGTATCATCTGAAGTCGAAACATCAATAACAAACTCCACACTCTCAGACGAAACCGTGGTTCGATAAAAGTTGCTGATTGGTTTAGTAGACAAAACTGAGTTGGGGTAAACTATAGTTTCTTTGTCACTTTTGAACACTGTGGTCAAAATATTCATCTCCTCTACAATCATCTGCAAATTGCAAAATAAGCGGACAAGTGAATTAAAATCCTAATCATGACGAAGTACAAGTTCATGAGGGGTGCTCTGTTAGTATTGAAATTTGGTGGTTAAAACTTAAAAGACACCAAATGTTTGCTTATTATTTTTTGTGAGAATTATTCTGAAATGCATTAGGACTGCTAAAAAGAGAAAGTCAAACAATTTACTAAATCACTTCTTAAGCAACTTTTTATTCTCTACAAAAGTATTTTTTTTAGCGCGATTCCTTTACCTGTACTCCTTCTATAATGCAATGGTCACCAACATCATAAGGATGCATAACGAATATGAATAGAATACATTCAAATCCAGTCTTGCAGCTATTTCCAAATATAAATGTCGCGACCAAAAGTTGAGACGAAAGAAATACGAGCATTTCGGTTGTCGCCAATCCCATCAAAACTAACCACACTACAGTTATCACAATAAGTGCAATCCCTGATAAAATTCTATTCATCTCCTCGATGGCGGTTTTAGCATCCTTTATGGAATGTCCAAGCAACTCTCGTTCTTTGTAAACTTTCACCTTAAATAATCGACGAAACTGTTAGTGCACAAAAATTTTAAAAGTATAATTATATATATTTTAATGTTTCTTGGTTATTTGTTGTTCCGAATGCACATCTTATCACCAATTAGCACGGATATATAGTTGAATGTTAATGAAAATATAGTATCTGAAGGCAACGCTTTTCAGTTATCCGTGAAGTGTGGTTAATTCAGAGATTATATATGTTTCTTAAACGAGGGAAATTGTTTTATAATGTAAGCATCGCCATAGAAAAGGCACTGAAGCTTTAAACTGGTAGAAACTCAAAAAACGATTTATTTGCAAGAAAAGTAATGATCTTACTACCCAATCCCTTATAGCTATTCTTTTTAATTTTTTCGAATTTGCAGAACACTTGAGCATATCGAACAACTTTTCAACATCCTCCTCTTTCAAGAACAGTAAGAGGTCCGCCTCTTCGATATACCTAAAAGAACAGAATTAATGAGTGCATTCCAAAGAAAGAAAAACACCGAAAGTACAAATATATGTATTATAAGTGATATTTCTACCGAGGATTGCGACCTGTAGCCTTTGTTACATTATTAAAAATCCGATTTCCAGCCCTTCTTGCATCTTCCTCATTTGTAAAATCCACACTGCCAGTCCCATCTAAGGCACCAGAAATTGTAGCTAATCCCGAGCCTTGAATAACATTAATCAAACCGGAAATAGTCCAAGCTGAAACTTTCTCTTTTATCATCTTACTAAGCTTTTTCACATCGATTACTTCCTTCTCTACAATCTTTCCTCTCGTCAACTTTCGTAATGTCAAGACAAGCTTCATTTTGGGAGCTATGCTTTTGTTTTTTTGCAACGGAGGCTCGGAAAGAGTTAGTAAAACGTATTGGTGAAATATAGAATCTTGTATCCTATCGAAAAATCTCTTCACATGAAAAGAACAAGCTAATATCTTCACGAGTAAGGTCTTTATAACCCATAATCCGGCCCCAAAAACACTGGACAAAAGAAACTTCGTAACATGTCTTAAAACCATAATGGTATCCTTAGGTTCCTTTAGCCGTTTTCTAATCAAAATGACCCAAGTGACAAGAACAAAGGTTAACCAAAAGAAAACTTGGACACTCCTTTTCAAACTATGAACAAAATACAACACCTTCTTCTTAAGCACATAGTTCCTCTCGATTAAAAAAACAAGAACGTTAGTAAACCCTTCGGTTAATAGCCTTCCACAAAAAATCACAAACAGTAACACACACCATCTCCAAATCTCTAGACCCCAAAATCTGACATGGCACAGTTTGGGAATAGCTAAGCTTGTAATGAAAACAGCTACAATACACGAGCATAGAGTGAACTCAATCATGTACATGACCTCCCATTTATCGGTCTTTTTTTGTTTTTCATTAGGATTTTTTTTGTCATACACACCAGCATCATCCGTCTCCGTATCATCATCCTCTCCCTCACTATTTTCTTCTCCATGTGAATACTGTGGTACCACTTCTATCTTGGAACTAGTCCTCACATTTCCTTTTTTTTTACTTGTGAGTGATGTCTGTTGAGTTGTGGAGCCAAATGAGCTTTGGCCATGTTTTCTAATTATCCCACATCGCCTAGAATTGTAATATGACCCATGTTGGGTTCTATTTATATGCCCCAATATCTTGTATTTTAATTACACCTACACAAACACCTCTACATTATAAAGAGAGAGTTCTATTTGCGAGAGAACCATAGCTTTGTGTTTAGCTAGATTACGTTTGTAATCCTCTTAATAATATTAAGTGCCACGTGTAGCGGCCCGGAGACGTAGCCAATTTGGGTGAACTCCGTTATCAAAGAGTGTGTGCTCGGTTTAAGTTTTCTGTCTTTCTTTGTGTTCGCCTGTATCGACCCTAACAAGTGGTATCAGAGCTCGGAACATCGATGGCGAAAGAAGACAGAACCGCGCACGGGATCGAGAAGTTCGACGGGAAGGATTTCGCATTCTGGAGAATGCAAATAGAGGACCACCTCTACGGGAGGAAGATGCATCAGCCACTTCTCCTTGAGGAAAGGCCGACCACGACCACCGAGGAGGCGTGGAAACTCTTAGACCGACAAGTGTTGGGAGTGATCCGCCTAACACTATCTAGGAGTGTAGCACATAACGTCGCAAGAGAGACGACGACGATGGGGATGATGAAGGTCATCACCGACATGTATGAGAAACCATCCGCGAACAATAAGGTACATCTCATGCGTAAGTTGTTCAACCTACGCATGGCTGAGGACACACCTGTCGCAAATCACGTGAACAAGTTCATCGACACCGTAAATCAGTTGGATGCGGTAGAGATAACTTTTGCAGACGAAGTGAGAGCCCTTATACTGCTAGCCTCTTTACCGAACAGTTGGGAATTCATGCGAGCTGCTGTTAGCAACTCAATTGGAAAGGAGAAACTGACTTACAACGGCATCCGAGATCAAATACTCGCTGAGGAACTCAGGAGATTAGACATGGGTGAATGCTCAAATGATGGAGCAGCCTTGAACGTGGGTTCAAGAGACCGGGGTAAGGCCAGGGTATGGGACGTTAGAGGACGTTCGCAATCCCGAGGTAGAAGAGGGCAAAGCCGAGGAGGCAAAGATAGCGATCGAAGTAAGAAGAATCTTCGGTGCTATAACTGCCAGGGTATGGGGCACTTCAGTCATGAGTGCAAGCAGCCGAAGAAGGGTACCGGCCGTGATCACGTGGCTAATGTTGCGAGCGACGAGGATTCGGGTGACTGTTTGTTGCTTGCCGAACAGAGAAATATAGAATCGTGGATTCTAGACTCTGGGGCATCATTTCACACGACCGCTCAGAAGGATTTATTGGAAAATTACCATGCGGGTAATTTCGGTAAAGTGTATCTAGCCGACGGAGAAGCGTTGGATGTTGTTGGAACTGGCGATGTGAAGATTCGCATTCCAAACGGGTCGGTATGGAAGCTAACGAAAATGAGGCATGTTCCGAGGTTGACCAAGAATCTGATCTCAGTAGGTCAACTCGATGCCGAAAGGCACTCCATTTCGTTCAGCAGTGGAGCTTGGAAAGTTTCACGAGGAGCTATGGTGATAGCCCGAGGGAGTAAGGTCGGTACATTGTACATGACGACCGATGAGGAGCGTACAATTGCGACAACTGTGTCGCAGAACTGCTCGGAACTATGGCATCGACGGTTGGGTCACATGAGTGAGAAGGGGATGAAGGTGTTAGCGAAGGACAGCAAACTTCCAGGCTTGAAGTCTGTCAACCTCGACATGTGCGAAGGTTGCATCTTCGGGAAGCAGAAGAAAGTGAGCTTCCGGAAAGGTGGAAAAGCTCCCAAGGAGGAGAAGCTAGCACTGGTCCACTCAGACGTATGGGGACCATCTCCAGTAACCTCACTGGGAGGAGCTCGGTACTATGTGACCTTCATCGATGATTCGACGAGGAAAACATGGGTCTACTTCTTGAAACACAAGTCTGAGGTGTTTAAGAAATTCCAAGAATGGAAGGCCATGGTCGAACTAGAGACCGGGAATAAACTCAAGTGTCTGAGGTCCGATAACGGCGGAGAGTACATTGATGCGAAGTTCGTAGAGTTCTGTGCTCGGAGAGGCATTCGAATGGAGAAGACCATCCGAAGAACGCCACAGCAGAATGGCGTGGCCGAGCGAATGAACCGAACAATCAATGAGCGTGCTAGGAGTATGAGACTGCAAAGTGGGTTGCCCAAAGCCTTGTGGGCACATGCAGTAAGCACGGCGGTTTATCTCATTAACCGCGGACCCTCAGTGCCCCTAGAAAGGAGGATTCCCGAGGAAGTGTGGATAGGAGAGCCTATCTCGTATGAACACTTGCGAGTGTTCGGTTGTCTGTCATATATCCATGTCGACATAAATGAACGTACCAAGCTTGACTCGAAATCCAAAGTGTGTTACTTTGTAGGGTACGGTGGAGCTGAATTCGGATATCGCTTCTGGGATGGTCAAGCAAAGAGGATCATTCGCAGTAAGGATGTCATCTTCAACGAAAGCATTTTGTACAAAGATCATCAAAATGTAGTGGTGGAAGAAGATGCGCTCCCGTCCGAGGAAAGTGGTATGGTCGACATGAATGCGTTTCCAAGAATGTTGGAAAATGACATTGAAGATGAGCCAGTGGTGCTCGACAACCGACCAGCAGATGCTGAAGAGGCCGAGGAACTGCCCCAAACTCCCCGACCTGAATTGGGCCGAGGTCATCGTATGAGGAGACCTCCTGCCCGATACTCTCCTTCCCTGCATTGCATATTGCTCAGTGATGCAGGAGAGCCCGAAAGTAGAGAAGAAGCTCTGGAGCTGAAAGACTCGAGCAAGTGGGAGCTCGCGATGAAGGATGAGATGAAGTCACTTGAGAAGAATGTGACTTGGCAGTTAGCCGAACTGCCCAAGGGGAAGAGGGCACTGAGCAATAAATGGGTGTTCCGACTGAAGGAGGAACAAGACGGCACGAAACGGTATAAGGCACGCCTAGTAGTCAAAGGGTTCCAGCAAAAGGCAGGAATTGACTACACCGAGATCTTTTCACCAGTCGTAAAGTTGACGACTATTCGGCTATTGTTGAGCATTGTTGTAAATGCGAATCTTCATCTCGAGCAGTTAGATGTGAAAACTGCCTTTCTCCATGGAGATCTCGATGAGGAAATTTACATGCTTCAACCTGAAGGGTTTGCCGAAAAGGGAAAAGAGAAACTGGTCTGCAAACTGCGGAAGAGCTTGTACGGGTTAAAACAAGCACCACGGCAGTGGTATAAGAAGTTTGACAGTTTCATGGCGGATACCGTGTTCGAAAGAAGTGATAGCGATCACTGCTGTTTCGTGAAGAGATTTGAGAACTCTTCTTATGTCATACTACTGTTGTACGTAGATGACATGTTGCTCGCCGGGTCGAGCCTTGTTGAGATTAATAAGGTGAAGCAACAGTTAGCGAAACAGTTCGAGATGAAGGATTTGGGTGCCGCAAATCAGATCCTCGGTATGAGTATATCTCGAGGAACAGATGGGTCCCTGTTTCTGTCGCAAGCCAAGTATGTGAAGAAAGTGTTGGCACGTTTTAGCATGAGTGATGCCAAAGCTGTAGGCTCACCGCTAGCCGCACACTTTAGCTTGTCGAAGGAACAATCACCCTCGGACGAGGAAGGAAAGGATCGTATGTTGAACATACCCTACGCTTCAGCAATTGGTAGCTTGATGTACGCTATGGTGTGTACAAGACCAGACATTGCCCATGCAGTGGGAGTTGTCAGTCGTTACATGAGTAACCCAGGAAAGCACCATTGGGAAGCTGTGAAGTGGATATTGAGATATCTGGCGGGTACCGTGAGTTCGACATTATGTTTCCGAAAGACCTCGGAAGGCCTGCACGGCTATGTGGATGCTGACATGGCCGGTGATCTGGACAGCCGAAAGAGCACAACGGGATGTGTTTGTACCTACGGTGGTACTGCTGTGAGTTGGACATCGAAGCTGCAAAAGATCGTTGCACTGTCGACCACAGAGGCTGAGTACGTCGCGATGACGGAAGCAAGCAAAGAGATGATTTGGTTGCAAGGTTTCTTAGAGGAGCTCGGTCAGAGGACCGACAAGGGAGTTCTGCACTGTGATAGTCAAAGTGCAGTTCAGCTAGCTAAGAACCCTGTATTCCATTCACGCACCAAGCACATACAGATTCGTTACCACTTTATCCGGGCTGTTCTGGAAGATGGAATCTTCGTGCTAGAAAAGATTGAGGGCGCTAAGAACCCCGCCGATATGCTAACGAAGACTGTTACAATCGACAAACTGAGGCTGTGTGCAACCTCAGTAGGACTCCGAGCTTGAGACTCAGGGTCGCCGCTACACTGGAAGAATGGGTACTCACCGACGACGGAAGAGTATCAATTACTATACAAGGATACCGATGGGAGCATTCTGCTCGGTGGAGCACAGTGAGTTCGGTGGTCGGGGATGATTAGAGTTCTTTTTGAAGCACTCGACATTTGACTCCAAGTGGGAGATTGTTGAGTTGTGGAGCCAAATGAGGTTTGATCATGTTTTCTAATTATCCCACATCGCCTAGAATTGTAATATGACCCATGTTGGGTTCTATTTATATGCCCCAATATCTTGTATTTTAATTACACCTACACAAACACCTCTACATTATAAAGAGAGAGTTCTATTTGCGAGAGAACCATAGCTTTGTGTTTAGCTAGATTACGTTTGTAATCCTCTTAATAATATTAAGTGCCACGTGTAGCGGCCCGGAGACGTAACCAATTTGGGTGAACTCCGTTATCAAAGAGTGTGTGCTCGGTTTAACTTTTCTGTCTTTCTTTGTGTTCGCCTGTATCGACCCTAACAATGTCACGCAAGTTGAACTTACCGAACCCTCAATTTCAGTTTCAGTTCCAAAAGAGGTTTCAGAGAGCATGTTTGGATTAGGAATAATGGAACTTAGTCTATGAACCTCTTTTGATTGAGATTCGATATCTGCGCTTTTATTGTCATCATCAATACGGATAATGGAAACTACAACTTCATTGCTATTCTCTAGCTTTTGCTCCATCACTTTCTTACCTTCAATTGAAGCAACACTATCACCACCTAGTTTCTTAATATAAAACTTTCCCTAATCTAAACCTTACTTATACCATAAATAGAGCACTATCATAGGCAGATATTTCCATTGAAAAAAGAAGCTGATTACCCTCTAAAGTTCAGTGCTTTATACCTTACTCGCCACTGCAAAGTTAATTCTGTCGAGGGATACAGGCTAAAATAGACTATAACACTCCCATATTGAGGAAACCCCGGAACTTTTCCATGACGATTATAGTCTCTCAGCTCATGATTAAAAAAAAAAACATTAATTCAGCCCCACTCATATCCAAATACTGGTTCTTTCACTGTACTGACTATGTCAAAGAGACTCAATGCACATGTATTCTCATGAAAAATGTTTACAAAAAAATTGAATTCCTCTAAACATTATTAAATACGAAGAGCATTTTCTTTTCAATGATTCATCTAGCAAAATAGAGCGTTATGGCAAAATAAACGGACGAGAATACCAAGATTTTCTTTTTCTAAAAAAGGAATAATTTTATGAACAAAAACGTAAATGTTAAATTATGAGTAACATAAGTACTATATATCTCAATTCTCAAATATTCTCAGACCAAATTAGTGCCCACTCATTAAATGCAGCATCTATGATTGTTCTTGCTACATGGCAATAATGGGGTTGATGATACTGATAGCTACTGTACTGACACTTTGATTTTTTCTTTTATTTCCCTTTTTCATTTTTTATTGCTACACAGTGACATGACTTTTGAACATGTGGCTTAAAGATGAGACATCCCTATATTTGAATTATGGGGTCATGGGTCCTAATTGAATTATTAAATATGACAGATTTTTTTGGAATCATTTGGCAAATATACTCCATATTATTAGAGTGTATTAGTAAATAGCGAGTACAAATTTTCTATGCCATAAGTAAGGATGTTAAAAAGACCAAATAAATGAAAAACACATCGTAAATATTCAAAAATAGTAAGATTCGATCCGTCACAGAACCGTTTTTGGGTCTACCCATCTCGACCCCGCTGGTTCTTGGGACGGTCATAGTTATCAACTCTATATCATGGACCCGGCCTACGAAACTGACCCGCATACCCGAATTATAGAACCACAATATATACCCATATTTTAAATATATATATATATATACACACACACCTTATGTATGTGCAACGAAAATTGGATAAATACACGAAAAATAATACAAGAAGAACTCATACAACGGCGAGTGAAAAAAGATGAAACATTAAGATTTAATATTGAACAATTAATTTTTATGATGTTTTTATACTTGTTTTATTTTTCATTAGTATGTCCAAATGGAAAAATCATAATCCAAATGGAAAAACATAATCCAGATGAGCGAAAAAAAAAAGGCTCAATGATTTATCAAAATCTATAAAAAAAAGGTATCAAACTCATTTGAGCCACAAAATCGGAGGTCTCAAAAGTTTCTTTTCAGTTAGATTTAACCACATTAGCATCGGTTTTTTCACATTTATAATAGTTGTGAACTATTTAAGGAGTAACCGTGCATGACTTTTGTCTTTATAGCATAGAGTTGCCTCATTGAGCATTATCTCTTGTTTTGTGACAACGGGCCATATTATTCCTTTCAATTACTGTCTTGCAGCCACAAGTTTTCGATTTTGACGATTATCTAAAATCTCGCTTGGCTAGGCGATTCATCAGGATCACGACAGTTCGAGACAAATAACACTTGTCTCGGTTCTCAATTCGTGGAAAAAAAAATGTACACGAAGAGCATTAATATCAGGCAAACAATTCGCCATTGACCCAATAGGATTAAAACTACTCACCGGGGTAATTTTCTTATCCAATAAGAGATGGGCGATAAAGGAACATGGTGAATATAAATTCACGATACTGCTTATGGAATGCAATTTCCAAGCTAGTATTTTGGTGAAGGATTGCTCCAATATGTCAATTTCAGACATTTGTTCACCATAGACGTCATCACGTCTCAAATGTAGCGGCGGAATAAAATCAACGCCTTAGCATTCATCCTGATGGTAACAATAAATTTGTGTTTTACTCATCAAAGATGGCATCCAAAAAAAATTGGGCATCATATTTTCACACATCAGGATGAGTAACATGTGGTGACGGATTAAAATCAATATTTAAACAGTCATTTCGCAAGTATGTTTTACGATTTTTCTCATCATAGATGGCATCCAACATGTGTTGGGAGTTCTGGATTATTTATCATATAAAACGACTGGTTTATATTTTTATGGTTTGCACAAACACAAACTTTTTTTCGAAACGACAGGTTCGAAAACATTAGTTTTTCTTTTCATGTGAATCGGTTCTCATTGATCGAACGACAGGTCGATACTGAAACACCAATTCAGCGAAACATACATCACTATATAAACACACTCGGGGAAATTATTATTTAGTCAACCCCTTTCGGTAGCTCTATTTGAACACGATCAGGAAAGACGGTGAGGGGGTGGGCACGAATGCCTCTTAAAAACCGACCTCATTAGGATAACGACTTCCGCCTTTATCTTTCCTAGACATCGTATCCAAATAGGTGAGCCTATTTGGGGAAGATTCATAATTTTTCCAACTTAAATGTGAATATATACGATTTTCACTTTTTATATATCGCAATAATATTAACAATATAGACAATATCTATTTAGATTAACCACATATATATAAACAGGCAGTAAATATATTTTAGGATCTATCTAATCATGCAGTAGATTTGGTATTATAAACAAATCAATTTAAGATTATCGATCAATCCATGAAGATTCTAACATATCAAATCAAATCAATTTAAGATTATCAATCAATCCATGAAGATTCTAACATATCAAATCAAATCAATTTAAGATTATCAATTAGATCTAATTCAATAATTTACTGGCATATGTGATATTTATATATATGATAATATCAAAAATATATGATTATGCTAACAATATATCAATCAATTATCTATGTTTATCGCCATATTAATAATTCTATACATGGTAGTTTTAACATGCAAGCAAACAATATATTTTTAATTTACCAATCAATTCTATATATGGTAAAAAAAAAAAAAAAGGGTTAAATTTACATGGAAACATATCAATTTATTCAATTAACATGCAATTTTTTTATTCGCTTGACTTTTAATAAAAAAAAAATATATGCATGTGTGTGTATATTTACCAAATATTATAACTTATCAACCATATGTACTGTTTTCGTATAAGTATTATAATACAGGACCATGCGTGTAATTACAGCAAACTATATATCTATTTACAACATTATTACATATACAGTCCAGAATTTCAGACAAGTTTCAGTTTAGTCCTTGAGTAATTTACAGAATAGTTTACAACTTTCAGAGAATTACAAATCAGTACATACGTTTCAGTATATAACATATATAGTCTGACAGATGCATATTAGTATGTTTAATAAACAAAAATTATAACGCAGCAAAGATGTAGATTAGATTGGCCTCAGGCCTCAGTCCAATAATATCCATATTAGTGACACATGTTTTAAACAAACAGTACTAGTAACTTATTCAGGCACTTCTTCTAATATACGCAGTACTAGTAAACAAACAGTACTAGTAAACTATAACGCAGCATAAGCAATTTGTAAGCAAGGTCATTGTTTTACTATTATCAAACAATTTTACAATTCCAGTAATCTATTCAATGTTTATTACGTGGCTGACTTTTCACATAGTATTACAAATTTAGTTGTCAAGCCGGGATTTAGAATTATTTACCTTATGCACGGTATGTTGGTGAATGTCGATATAGCAAAATACTAAAAAAAATCCGGATAAACCTCAAGGTTTATTGAATCTAGAATTCGTACTTCGATCTCCGAGAGCAGTGGTGATAACGTGTTGTAATACAACTATTAGCTACGTATTTAGGGAGACAGAAGTAGAGAGAGGTGAGAACAGTATGGTCTTTATTATGAATGAATATCTGAATGAATGTAAAATACAAGACCCCTAACTCTCTTTATATAGATAGAGGGGTAGGGTTACAAGACCACTTGTGCCCATAAAGTATAAGCCCAAGAGTCCAACAATATCTTACAACAATAAGTGGACGATTAATGGAATAAGAAATGGGGTATAGTTGTGAGATAGAAAATGTGGACTCATACATAATAAGTAAGAAATCACACAGTTTGCATATACGGAATAAGTATAATTGTATAAAGTAGTATATATATCATACTATTAATATAAACCAACCAAGTATTTTGAAACTGTCCAATTTTGTCCAAATTTTCCAAAAATACCCTCATTCTAATATTGTAATTATTCTTAAATGTCATCACTCAATTCAAATACATAAATAATTTAAAAAAATATTATTTTCCACACATTTATATTTCAAACAAAATCGTTGTGTATTTTTTATAAGAGTAAAACATTATGTTACTCTTTATATACGATTGTTAATTATATTTAATCATTCGATATTTAAATTTTTAAAAAAATATTAAGTTTATTTGTCGGGATCAAATCTATGTCATTACGTATCGCACACGCAACACGCAACACATGGCCAACGATTACCAGTATATATATATATATATAAAATATGGATATATATTGTGGTTCTAAAATATATATATTTAAAATATGTAAATATGGGTATATATTTACATATTGAAACAAACTATTAGGTTTGATTATGTCAAATTTTGATAGTAGGGGGGCAATGTCGCCCTCTAAAATTAGGTGTCATTGTTTCTTTTTCTAGTTTTTAATCAAATTAACTTATGAATATATTAGTTATCTTTGGTAATTTTACTTTTAAAATATATGTGGTTTTCATTATTTTTTTTGCCATTTTGGGTTTTAAAAACCTCGCAAAACGCAACTAAATTCAAAATTTTTTATAAGAATGTAAAATATTTCGAAACTAAAGATATGTACAGTTAATTAATGTATATGTTACTTGATATTGCAGTGAAGATGAACAATGAGAGGATTAAATATTAATCCACAACAAATTGAAACAACATGTTTTACTTAAATATTATTGTTACTTATGATTTAATGTCTTTATCAATCCGGGTAATGATATATATACTAATTCCACTCATAGTCACACTAATCTCGTCGTCAATCATATGTCATAGGGACCAAAAAAGATTTATATCAAACATGTTTAAGTATTAAATTTTTTTTGTTATATTTACGTTTTGACTGTAGTGGAAATATACATATCATTACCCAATTACCCAATCCGTTGTTCACAAAAAGATTTCATCACATTTGCTACAATTCTCCAACAATTTATTACAGCATTTCCTGGAGAGAAAAAAAGATCTAAGGGCCATAATTACACCTAATTTGGAGGTCTTAGTAGATTGGAAATTTGGGATTCTCATCCATAATCAAGCTATGCTGCCAAAATAAAATACGCTGAATGATAATATGAAAATAGACCTTATAAATAGCAGTGAAGTACAAATTTTTTTTTGCATATAACCAAACATCCAAACAATTAATAGCACATGTAAACATTTACTTTCCAATCATTTTTATATTGAAGCAAATATAGACTAAACAAACAGATCGATAAGGCGATTACGATAAAATTTGGGTGCTTATTAGGTTGTAAATAAAAAAATTAAACTGAAAATATAAGGGCCTTGTAGGCCAAGGTTTATTCCGCCCCTTAGGTTAAAAACAATTAATAGTGAAAGGAAAAAAGAAAAGCAATAAGATCTGTTGGATTAAAAAACTACAAAATCCGATGGCTATTAGTAACAGTTTCATAATTAGGGGAATAAAATACATATAGTTAAAGTGTAATATATTAATTTTTAATTGATAAGTAGAACTATTTACTCTTTATTTGTATAGAGTCGTAGTGGTATTCTTCAACAATAGAGAGTTGATTATAAGTTTGAATTATAATATTTTTTAAGATAAAACCGATCAATTATAGAGAAATTAAAATTTGGCGAGCGAGATGTGAATGCTCTTATAAAACTCTCTCTTAAACCCTCACTTCTATTTTATTCTTTGTTTTATATCCACAAAACCCTAGAGAGAGAAAGATAAAAGGCGTCAAAAATGCTGAAATATAAACATTCATCAACATCGAAATTCCGATAAACACAGCTCGGGGAATAGAAAAAGCCACCAAAGAAGAGTATATTAAAAATAAACACACCACTAAGAAATTGCACAACAGCTCATTTCGGAACGCCCTAGTCAGTTTCTCCGCCATAAGGCCCATTATATCGTTAAATATCCCACCAATAAATATTAGTTTTAACTACTTTCCTAGTTTTTTGGGATTATCATTAAACTCTATCTATTCATTTAACCATCAACTATAACTTGTATGATCGGTCCATAAACATATAGTTTTGAGTCAAGTATTTTCTGAATTAAATTTCGACAATAGAAAAAATAATCTTAGTTCCTTTTAGATTTTTCTTATGTGAAATTTTCTTTGATATAAAATTTATAGATTTGCCATACCAGTGATATATTTTTTATGAGAATCATCGAGTTTTAATCATCTATATTCTATAATGCTACCCATTGCTCTATAATGCTCTAATTTTATTTTTTTATTGATGCTATATAACATGATGTTGCTTTATTTATAATTTTTGCTATTATTTTTCTTAGTATTTCATTTGTTTGTTTGAATTCTATATGTTTTCTTTGTATTTTTCATTCTAATTATTTGTTTGTCTCGGTTTTTTTATTATTTAAGTTGGTATTTGATACTTTTTCATTGATGCTATGAGATATTCGGGTGATGCTATTTGATACTAATTACCTCTTTAAATAATTTTTGTATATCATTACTTAATTATTTTCTTCTCTGTAGATTTTTTGTAATTGTTTCCCCATTGATGCTCTATAATGCTATCTATTTTTATTTATACATCTTTATTGATGCTTTCGATTTTGTCTCTTTAATTTGTTTGGATCTTTTTTTAAGTATTTATCCTATACTCTTTTGTACTTCACCGATAATCATTAGAAAACATCTATATTTTTTGTTGCTATTTTGTATATTTGTTTATGTATGTTTTATGATGTTATACAGTTTCTTACCTTTTTCCCCCCCTCTTGCTTGATGTTTTATATGCTGTATATTTTTTTATTTGATGCTATTGTCTTTTTTTCTTCTCGATGTATATTTATCGTTTTTTCTACAGAGGTTGTTGCTTGATGCTATAATTTTTTTTTCTATATTATATTTTTTTTTTATGTTGCTCTAATATGCCTTTCTTGTTACTTTCTATATTTTCTTTATTATTTTTCTCGATGCTATCTTTTTTGTTTTTTCTCAATGTATACTCTACCTTTACATCTCTCAAAGATTTCATTTGATGCTCTATGATGCTATGCTTTTTTTCCTATTATGTTTTTTCTTTCGTTCTCTGTTTTCATAAAATTTGTTTGATGATTTTTTATTTATTGTTATTTGTAAATAATTAAGAGTGGGTATTTTAAATTTAAATAGAAAGAGTTTAGTTGGAAATAGAGAACATAGGAGATATTTAAGCACAAGAGAAAATTAAGTAAGAAGGCGTCATTGTACAAGAAAAAGTCATGTGTACTAACACTACAAAAAAAATAATCGTATAGCAACAATTGGTCTGTTACTATACGACTTGTTGCAGAAAATTCAGCAACAGTATAGTAACAATTATCAACACTTAGCAACAGAAATTGTTGCTATATTATTGTTAAATTGTAACTAAACTGTTGCTATATGAATATTTTTTTGTAGTGTAAATACTAAATAAGAAACAAGAATATACGTTTTTTCCATATTAAAACTATAGAATCGTACTAAAACCATAGCAAAATAGCCCCCGGCAAGGCCGGGTGTCTTTCATTTTGGTATAATTTTAAAATGGATCAATTCCCAAAACATACAATGTGTTATGAAATATTACCAAAATATACAACCCAAACAAATTATTACCAAAACATACAATTGATCCAAAATAGAAAAAAATATATATTTCTCCTCACCTATCAAAAAAATTTTCTTTCTCCTCTGTCTCCTCTTTCTTTCTAAATCATTATTTTTTTCCCATAAAATAATACATCATTTAATGTTAAAATGATTTCTAAACCGAAAAAAATAAAATTACAACAAAAAATAAAAAAAATTCAAAAAAGTCGAAAACCCGAAAAAATCCAAAAAATGCTGGAAAAACCTTTAAAAAAGTCGGGAACCCAAAAAAATCAAAAAAAAATGTTAAAAAATAAAAAAAAAAATAAAAATCCAAATTCACAAAAAAATGAAAAAAGTTCAAAAAAGTTGAGAATCCGAAAAAACCCAAAAAAGGCTGGAAAAACCTTTTAAAAAGTCGGGAACCCGAAAAAGCCCAAAAAATGGTTAAAAAAAAAGTAAAAAAAAACAAAGAAAAATCCACAATCACAAACAGAATGAAAAAAGTTCACAAAAATCGAGAACCCGAAAAAACCAAAAAAGTGCTGAAAAAACCTTTAAAAAGTCGGAAACCTGAAAAAACTCCAAAAAAGTGGCAAAAAATAAAAAAAAACAAAGAAAAATCCAAATTCATAAAAATATATAAAAATAAAGTTCAGAAAAATCGAGAACCCGAAAAAAGCCCAAAGATATGGTAAAAAACAAAAAAAAAACAAGAAAATTACAAAAAAAAAATGAAAAAAGTTCTAAAAAGTCGAAAATTCAAAAAAACCCAAAATATGCTGAAAAAACTTTTAAAAAAGTCGGTAACCGAAAAAACCCAAAAAATATCCAAAATCACAAAAAAAATGAAAAAAGTTCAAAAAAGTCGAGAACCCGAAAAAACCCAAAAAAGGCTGGAAAAACCTTTTAACAAGTCGGTAACCCGAAAAAACCGAAAAAATGGTTAAAAAAAGTACTGTGTATGTCTGTATTGCGTATTTCCGTATTAAAAAACATGTATAAATTGTGTGTTGTGTATGCATGTATTAAATAACATGTATAAATAATGTATTGTGTATGTCCGTATTAAAAAAAACATGTATAAATTATGTATTGTGTATGCATGTATAAATTATGTATTGTGTATGCTGAAAAAACTTTTAAAAAAGTCGGTAACCGAAAAAACCCAAAAAATTGGTAAAAAACCAAAAAAAAATCCAAAATCACAAAAAAATGAAAAAAGTTCAAAAAAGTCGGAAACCCGAAAAAACCCAAAAAATGGTTAAAAAATGTATTGTGTATGTCTGTATTGCGTATTTCCGTATTAAAAACATGTATAAATTGTGTGTTGTGTATGCATGTATTAAATAACATGTATAAATAATGTATTGTGTATGCCCGTATTAAAAAACATGTATAAATTATGTATTGTGTATGCATGTATTAAAGAGTATATATAAATAGTGTATTGTGTATGCCCGTATTAAAAAACCATTTCATATCGAGGAATAGAATATGTCAACAACACATCACTTTTAGCCAAATGCCGTCAAATTATTATTAAGTATATAAATTTAATTACAATAATTTTTAAAAAATAAAAAAATACCTCGAAAATTGACGGATGAACTTATGACTATTTACGAGAAAATTGACACATATTGCCCAGTGAATTGTTGAAGATGATGATCAAAATAACCGAAAATTGACGGATAAACTGATCGGAGAAGACAATACCGAGACCTGTGAATTGATCGGAGAAGAAGATTGAAGTCGGATAGAGACTTGTGAACTGATCGGAGAAGAAGATTGAACTATTTTTAAAGAAAGATAAAGAAAGAAAAAAATAATTATTTATACACATATTTTTTTAATACGGGCATACACAAATACATTATTTATACATGCTCTTTAATACAGACATACACAGTACACGGTTTATACATGTATTTTAATACGGGCATACACAATACACTATTTATGCATGCTCTTTAATACAGACATGCACAATACATATTTTATACATGATTTTTAATACATGCATACACAATACATTGTTTATACACGTTATTTAATACAGTCATACACAATACATTCTGTATCATTTGACACTGTCTATTTTTTATGTTTTTCTTATTATGCATACACAATACACTTTTTATACATGCTCTTTAATACAGACATACACAATACATAGTTTATACACGTTTTTTAATACGGGCATACACAATACATTATTTATACATTTTATTTAATACATGCATACACAACACATAATTTATACATGTTTTTTAATACGAGAATACACAATACAGACATACACAATACATTGTTATACATGTTTTTTAATACATGCATACACAATACACTATTTATACATACTCTTTAATACAGTCATACACAATACATATTGTATACATGTTATTTAATACAAGCATACACAATACACAGTTTATACATGTTTTTTTAATATGGGCATACACAATACATTATTTATACATGTTGTTTAATACAGACATACACAATACACACTTTATAGATGTTTTTTAATATGGACATACACAATACATTATTTATATATGCTCTTTAATACAGGCATACACAATACATATTTTATATATGCTCTTTAATACAAGCATACACAATATATAGTTTATACATATTTTTTTAATACGGGCATACATAATACATTATTTATACATTCTTTTTAATACAGACATACACAGTATACGGTTTATACATGTATTTTAATACGGACATACACAATACACAATTTATGCATGCTCTTTAATACAGACATATACAATACATATTTTATACATGCTTTTTAATACATGCATACACAATACATTGTTTATACGCGTTCTTTAATACAGTCATACACAATACATTCTGTATCCTTTGACACTGTCCATTTTTTATGTTTTTCTTATTATGCATACACAATACACTTTTTATGCATGCTCTTTAATACAGGCATACACAATACATAGTTTATACACGTTTTTTAATACGGGCATACACAATACATTATTTATACATTTTATTTAATACATGCATACACAACACATAATTTATATATGTTTTTTAATACGGGAATACGCAATACAGACATACACAATACATTGTTATACTTGTTTTTTAATACATGCATACACAATACACTATTTATACATGTTCTTTAATACAGTCATACATAATACATATTTTATACATGCTCTTTAATACAGGCATACACAATACACAATTTTTATACATAGTTTTTTAATACGGGCATACACAATACATTATTTATGTATGCTTTTTAATACAGACATACACAATACACAGTTTATACATGTTTTTTTAATATGGACATACACAATACACTATTTATACATGCTCTTTAATACCTATTTATACATGCTCTTTAATGCAGGCATACACAATACACAGTTTATATATATTTTTTAATACATGCATGCACAAAATATTATTTATACATGCTATTTAATACAAACATACACAATACACAGTTTATACATGTTTTTTTAATACGGGCATACACAATACACTATTTATAGATACTCTTTAATACAGGCATACACAATACATAATGTATACATGTTTTTTAATACGGGCATACACAATACATTATTTATACATGTTATTTAATACATGCATACACAACACACAATTTATACATGTTTTTAATACGGAAATACGCAATACAGACATACACAATACTTTTTTTAACCATTTTTTGGGCTTTTTCGGGTTCCCGACTTTTTTGAACTTTTTTCATTTTTTTGTGATTTTGGATATTTTTTGGGTTTTTTTACCAATTTTTTGAGTTTTTTCGGTTACCGACTTTTTTAAAAAAAATTTCAGCATACACAATACATAATTTATACAGGCATATACAATACATAATTTATACATGTTATTTAATACATGCATACACAACGCACAATTTATACATGTTTTTTAATACGGAAATACGCAATACAGACATACACAATACTTTTTTTAACCATTTTTTTAGCTTTTTCGGGTTCCCGACTTGTTAAAAGGTTTTTCCAGCCTTTTTTGGGTTTTTTCGGATTCTCGACTTTTTTGAACTTTTTTCATTTTTTTGTGATTTTGGATATTTTTTGGGTTTTTTCGGTTACCGACTTTTTTAAAAGTTTTTTCAGCATATTTTGGGTTTTTTTGAATTTTCGACTTTTTAGAACTTTTTTCATTTTTTTTTTGTAATTTTGTAATTTTCTTGTTTTTTTTTTTTTTGTTTTTTACCATATTTTTGGACATATTTTCTATTTTTTTTGTTTTTTTACCATATTTTGTTTTTTACCATCCCAAAAAAGATTTCTCTTATTTTTAAAGAGAGAGAGAGAGAGAGTAGAAATGATTTATTATTTATAATTTTAATTAGTTGTATGTTTTGGGAATAAAGTGTTGGAGTATAATTTTTTGGTAATTAGTTTAAAATAGTTATATATTTTGGTAATTTTCTCTTTTAAAATATATAACTATGTTTATATAGATAATTGTAATTGATCACTCATGTATTTTGGTTAAATAGATAAATTCCTTTTAGACACCAAGCTCATGTTTTTTTGACTATATGTATAACATCGAAGAAAATATCAAAATATCGCATGTCAGATTAATAATAAGTATAAGTGACAACTAATATTAGATTAATAACTATGTTATGAATATGTTATAAATTGAAATTTGAGTATTGTTAGTGTAGCATTGAAACCAGTAGTTACAATATTTTTATAACTAAGAGTGCAAATGACTATCCTTGTTATTATGCAATTCATATACTAAACCACTGATTTTTCTAACTAAATTGGAGAGAAATATATTTCACATGTAATCTTTACCACACGGTTAGAAATTTAAGTCATTCCAATTACTAATTTTTGAAATATGCCTAATTTACCACATATTTTATGCTATTGATGATTAAAAGGGTTAGGTGTAAAATAAATAAACCACCAAAACTTTTATCATAAATTTGTGTTTCTTAGTTCATATAGCAGATGATACCTACAACCTACACTGAAAGATATAAAATCAAATTTGATAGCTTTATAGATGTGCATTGGCTATGTGTCAACTTCTAATCAAATAAACTAAATACCGCCATGGTATATTGTGTAAAAAAGAAATAACATATTAAACCTCAACTACTATAATTGATTAAATAACATATAGTCCATAACTGTACAAGTATATTTAGAGTAAGTTTGGTATGACGTAACGAATTAATAAAAATGTAAAAAAAAAAACATATCAAAACTCGACTGCTACAATTGAGTTACTTAAAACTTTGAATACCAAATAACAAATGAGCTAAAATTTTGAAAACAAGTGATGCATATCCGTTATACAATAAAGTATAAACACCAAGCGAAAATATGGACTAAACTATACGGATCAAGAGAACAAATTAATAGGCTGTGCTGTTTTGGTTTATACGGCAAGCACGCATGTTAGTAATCTACCGCAGGAAATCAAGCAGGAATTTATAAGGGCTATTAATGTAAATACCACTATGAAAAGTTGTGGGCTCAACCCCTCCTTTTTATAAATAATTGGAATCCGGTATTATTTTAAAATTGTTGTAAGATTATTGGACTCTTGGACTTTTACTTATTGGGCCCAGGTGGGCTTATAACCCTACCCCTCTATCTATATAAAGAGGGCTAGAGGTCTTGTATTTGATTATTCATTCATATTCATTCATTAATAAAGACGATACTGTTCTCCCCTCTCTCTACTTCTGTCTCCCTAAATATATAGCTAATAGTTGTATTACAACACGTTATCAGCACTGCTCTCAGAGATCGAAGTACGGATTATAGATTCAATAAACCTGATTTTGCTATATCGACCTTCATAAACATACCGTGCGTAAGGTACCCGGATATAACTTTTTTTTAACTGTACAGCTATTACTAGTGCATGTTTGTATGTTACTATTGTATGTATATAACAATTCCAGTAGTCTGCGTATGATTTAAAAAAAATCTTATGCTATTACTACTACTGCATGTTACTAATGTATAGAATTGCATGATTACAATTCCAGTAAATAAAAAAAATCTCATGCTACTGGTACTGAGTATATAATACATAACAAATGAAATTAGTTTTTTTTGCGTTTGATTGCTTCACTGTTTACATGTATATTAACAAATAACGTGTTTGCTATTTTCCTGTGAACATATATGTAAATTGGTAGTGTAGAAAACACACATATACCCGGAAAACATGTATTAATCTGAAGGATTATATCTGCAACAAACTGAAACGTATGTACTGAATTGTAATTCTCTGAAAGCTGTAAAATTACTCAAGGACTAAACTGAAACTTGTCTGAAATTCTGGACTGTATATGTAATAATGTTGTAAATAGATATATAGTTTGCTGTAATTACACGCATGGTCCTGTAGTATAATACTTATACGAAAACAGTACATATGGTTGATAAAGATGCAATATTTGGTAAATATACACACACATGCATATAATTTTTTTTATTAAAAGGCAAGCGAATAAAAAATTGCATGTTAATTGAATTAAATTGATTTGATTTGATATGTTAGAATATTCATGGATTGATTGATAATCATAAATTGATTTGATTTGATATGTTAGAATCTTCATAGATTGATTGATAATCATAAATTGATTTGATTTGATATGTTAGAATCTTCATGGATTGATTGATAACCTTAAATTGATTTGATTTGATATGTTATAATCTTCATGGATTGAATAATAATCTTAAATTGATTTGATTTGATATGTTAGAATCTTTATGGATTGATTGATAATCTTATATTGATAACACCAAATCTACTTCATAATTAGATAGATTCTAAAATATATTTATTGCATGTATATATATATGGTTAATCTAGATAGATATTGTCTATATTATTAATATTATTGGCATATATAAAATGCGAAAATCGTATATATTCACATTTAAGTTGGAAAAATTATGAATCTTCCCCAAATAGGCTCACCTATTTGGATACGATGTCTAGGAAAGATAAAGGCGGAAGTCGTTCTCCTAATGAGGTCGGTTTTTAAGAGGCATTCGTGCCCACCCCCCTCACCGTCTTTCCTGGTCGTGTTCAAATAGAGCTACCGAAAGGGTTTGAATAAATAATAATTTCCCCGAGTGTGTTTATATAGTGATGTATGTTTCGCCGAATTGGTGTTTCAGTATTGACCCGTCGTTCGATCAATGAGAACCGATTCACATGAGAAGCAAAATTAATGTTTTCGAACCTGTCGTTTCGAAATAAAGTTTATGCTTGTGCAAACCATAAACATATAAACCAGTCGTTTTATATGATAAATAATCCAGAACTCCCAACACATGTTGGATGCCATCTATGATGAGAAAAAATCGTAAAACATACTTGCGAAATGACTCTTTAAACGTTGATTTTAATCCGTCACCACATGTTACTCACCCTGATGTGTGAAAATGTGATGCCCAAATTTTTTTTTTTGGATGCCATATTTGATGAGTAAAACACGAGTTTGTTATTACCATCAGGATGAATGCTAAAGCGTTGATTTTATTCCGCCGCCACATTTGAGACGTGATGACGTCTATGGTGAACAAATGTCTGAAATTGACATATTGAAGCTATCCTTCACCAAAATACTAGCTTGGAAATTGTATTCCATAAGCAGTATCGTGAATTTGTATTCACCATGTTCCTTTATCGCCCATCTATTATTGGATAAGAAAATTACCCCGGTGAGTAGTTTTAATCCTATTGGGTCAATGGAGAATTGTTTGCCCGATATTAATGCTCTTCGTGTATATTTTTTTTCCATGAATCGAGAACCGAGACAAGTGTTATTTGTCTCGAACTGTCGCGATCCCGATGAATCGTCTAGCCAAGCGAGATTTTAGACAATCGTCAAAAATCGAAAACATGTGGCTCCAAGACAGTAATTGAAAGGAACAATATGACCCGTTATCACAAAGCAAAAGATAATGCTCAATGATGCAACTCTATGCTATAAAGAAAAAGGTCATGCACGGTTAATCCTTAAATAGTTCAAAACTATTACAAAGGTGAAAAAAAAAAAAAACCGATGCTAATGTGGTTAAAGCTAACTGAAAGGAAACTCTTGAGACCCCCGGTTTTGTGGCTCAAATGAGTTTGGGACCTTTCTTTATTGATTTTGATAAATCATTGAGCCAATTTTTTGCTCATCTGGATTATGTTTTTCATTTGGATTATTAATTTTTCATTTGGACCATACTTTTGGATTATGGTTTGCCTGTTTACAAAATTTCTCAAAATAATTTAAAGTGTTTTGAGCAAATTCCTTTGACAAATGTGACCAAACTTTAAATTATGAAAATTTAGGCAATACTTGTGGGGTAGTTGATTTTTTTGGAAATAGTGGGTAACAGTATACCACATAATTTCACCAACTATTTGCCAAAAAGAGTACTCAGTGACAACGATTCTGGACATGTCGTTCCAAATCAAAATATTTGGTAAAACCAAATTGATTTGTCAAATATGAGGTCTTATACTCATGTAGGTCCTGCCGTACCTTGTTGAGTTATAAAATATTCGAGAAAACCAGTGTTACCTGGTAATATCTCATGAAAGAATTGAAATTTCTTTACATAGTCTCCATTCAATACGACCAAAAGCGTATTTTAGAGGAGTTGGAATGTCTTTCAAGTGGTTGCTACCACATTTTTTAAAGCATTTAAAGTTACCTTATCATTTCGCCTGTCGTCGAAATAATAAATGATTTAAATGCTAAGACATGATTGTCTGTACTATCATTCGCCTGTCGTCGATTGATAAGAGCATTTTGATATTGTGGTATTGACCGGATGAGATATTCCCGGGTCAAAAGACGATGGTTGATTTATAATCCCATCGCATTTGAATTCTCTCTGAGAATATATTTCGTGATTAATCCGAAATTCATGCCACTAATGCTCACTTTGAAAGACTAGTATGTGTAAAGATCAAGAAATGAACTCGTAGAATTCTTGTAAAGAATTGAAGGAGTTATTGTGGACTTATCCAACCATAAGACGGACCATAAATATAAATGGTTATGGTTGATACATCGACAATATGGTCACATTTTACTGTTGTCCACATAAATGCAGCACTTCCCAAACTTTTAGCCCTATCATTAAGTTGATGGCTCATGATCCGGATTATCCTGAAAAGTCTAGTCGACTTGATAATTCCGAAGAGTAAGAATCTAAATTTTGATTTGAATTACTTGAGTTTGGAAATTGAAATTGAACATCCTGTCGATTATGTTCAGACCCAAATGGACTCACGGAAAGTTTGATGATGCTACTGCAAATGGTTGCACTCACTTCTTGGTCTTGAGCACCAAGATTTATATTTCCGTGTGGGGTCATGCTATTTTGCTGCATTGGTCCGTCATGAGGCCCATAGACACTCAAACACCATATGCGTACGAGCTGGTTACTGGTTATGAGCCAGAAGTCTCATATTAACGCGTGTTTGGAGTGCTTAATTAATATTTTGATTGAGCCGCTATAGCATTCAAAATATGGACCTCTGAAGGGGACATAAGTCGATTATGAATCTCATACCTATCATTTGATAGAGTAACCTTGGTAAGCGATATCTTTACTGCATGATATGCGAAAGTGACATCGCTAAGACTGTTCTCCCCGTCGTTAGGGGGAGATTTGCACGTTACCGTTGATAAGGAACGACGTGAAGTAACGTGGCATAACCCACTCAGTCTTAGCTTTATCCCCAAAACTGCAATTAGTGATAAGTAAGTGCATAGACTCCCTCAAGTCTAACTAAATGCCAGACGCATTTAATGACTTTATGAGATGTCACGAGATCATTTATACCTGCTGCAAAATGCTTGCAAGGATAGACGTCCCTGTCGGACGCCGTGTTCCTGTCATAACACGTTGCTTTGGCCGAACCCGCCAAGCAAAGGACGCTGCCATCGGCCGTCAGTCTGTCGTCCTTCCCAAGATACGAGGAAGTTGACCGGTTCTTAATTCGTTCAGCCCCAGAGGTGGTGAACTGAAACTCGTTTGTCGCACGAGATTATAAAGGATCAAGGAGATGTGTGATTTCCTCCTCATCCTAAGAATCTTGAAATATCTGTCGATCATGATATTTTAGACGATATTGAAGCGAAATGGGACTGTCATTGATTACTTGTTCATATATTCGGTGACGACTGATAATATGAACAAATTATGACAGGGAACCATGTACCGTTGCCTGAAGTCAACGGAGAATAGACAGTACTAATGGAAACTTGCAATCCAAGTAGACTCCTTAGCGAAAGTGTGTTCGGACCTGTAGCTCCAACACCACCAATGTTAAACGAGTTTGTTTATTTGGTTATTCGTAAGGAAGAGTGATGAGAATAATGAGACTGTAGAATGCTCGCCTAGTAGCGCAAGGCTTCTCTCACATCTTGGAATTGATTACGAGATGGTTGATTTCCTCGTAATGGACGTTATAACGGTCCCCTACTTTATCAGTTTAGTAGTTTCTCAAAAACTGATTATGCAGCATGTGATTGTGGTCACTGTTTTATCTCTATGGGGATTTAGACAAAGAGATATAGATGAAGGTCCATGTGTGACTTCATAATGCTTAAATCAAGTAGTTCCTGACCACGGAACACGATCTCAATTGACTGAGACGTTCACTATATGGATTAATATAATCCGAGCGGATGTGGTATACCGCCTAAGTGAGTACTTGATCAGCTTGGGATACTTGAACAAGTATTATGCCCTTGCGTGCTTTATTATGCGATCCATTTTTAGATTTGCTTTCGAGATGAAGGATCTTGGGAAGAAACGGTAGTGACTCGGCCTGATGATCGAGTCCCGTAAAGATTGAATCTAAGTTCATGATTCAGACTACACCAAGAAGGTGTTATGACGTTTTAGTCATCATGACGCTAAGTCATCAGATTCTCCCATGATCGTTCGATCATTAGACATTGATATAGACCCAGTCCGCCCCTGATGAGACGATGAAGAGATATTGAACCATGATGTTCATATCTAAGTACAATAAGCGCATCATTGTACTTGGTCTAATGTACTAGGACGAACATCTCGTATGCTGTGAATGGTATAGCTCGACATAGCATCGCGCTAACACGCTGCCATTGAAATGGCACTAAAGACACATTCCCTTACCTTATGGTAATTTTGGAATGAGGGCTTGTCTTATCCCATTTTGCGTCATCGAGTGTACCTACCCCCTTTGGTACTCGAATTAACGCAACCCTTTTCGGTTATACCGATGCTAGTAACTTATCAGACCCGCATAAGGGATATTCCTTACATGGTCTATCTTTACCATTAGGAATAAGGCGATATCTTGGAGGTCTTGGAATGACTCCAAACGAATCACTCTGATTTCGTGCTCTATGAGACGACTAGAGAGTGTATATGGCTTCGAGCTCGTATTAGCCATATTTGAATTACGTATTCTCTGTCTCACGATCCAGATAAAACACTTGTCTTATTTGAGGACAACTTGTTGTTATCAATCAAGAGAGACATGACTAGATTATGCTATTTAGCATTTCTTGCCGAAATAAATCTTCACATATGAAGTTTAAGAGCATCCTGTCGAATGCTCGTTTTATTCCACGTTATATTTTCTTGCATACAGTCATGTGAAAGTAAATGAGGCATCCAGTCGAATACTCGTACTCTTTCTTGGAATATGAAATCTTTGCACCCAGTCGTGTGCAAGTGAGGGGGAGCATCCAGGTGAATGCTTATTGCACTAATTACTACTTTGTCGAAATCCTCGCACCATGTCGTGTGCAAGTGAGGGGGAACATCCAGTCGCATGCTCGTGTACTCTTTTTGTCCTTAGACCAAGGTTTTTTCCCACTGGGTTTTCCTTGGCAAAGTTTTTTAGCGAGACACGTTCCCATCTTATCTCACTTAAGATTGCCGAATTAGGGGGAGTATCCTGTTGTATACTTATTACCACTGTGTACTCTTTTGTCCTTCGACTAGAGGTTTTTCCCACTGGGTTTACTCTAGCAAGGTTTTGATGAGGCACCTGTTTTGTGGTTAATCCCCTACTACTACCACTGTTGCACTCTTTTTCCTTCGATCAGAGGTTTTCCCATTGGGTTTGCTCTGGCAAGGTTTTGATGAGGCACACTGTTTTGTGGTTAGTTACTTACATGATATTTCGGCCTATATTATTCGGCTACACAGTTTCTCCTAGGTACCGGTTTTGTCCCACACTGGGTTTTCCGGCCCTAAGGTTTTTATGTGTTTAGCACTGCGAATGAACTCGACTCAGATCGACTGCATGAAGACGAAGAATTCAAGACGTCCAAAGGGGGAGTGTTGTAAGATTATTGGACTCTTGGGCTTTTACTTATTGGGCCCAGGTGGGCTTATAACCCTATCCCTCTATCTATATAAAGAGGGCTAGGGGTCTTGTATTTGATCATTCATTCATATTCATTCATTAATAAAGACGATACTGTTCTCCGCTCTCTCTACTTCTGTCTCCCTAAATATATAGCTAATAGTTGTATTACAACAAAAATAAATTATTAGATTTTAGTATGACGTGTATCTTTTATTAGTATATGTACCTTTTGAAACTAGTTTAATCTGTTTTTGTTACCATTTATCCTAAATATAAAACGGGTACAAATTTAATTCAGACCATTACCCTATAACAGTCTCTCTCTCTCTAGAAAATACAAACAATTACTCCGAAAAAACCCACCTCCGTTGTCGCCAGAGCTCCAGCTATATGCCACCACCACCACATATGCCGCAACCTCCGCTACATCTCCGTCTCAATCAGATCTCCAGCGACCATATTTCTCTCTCTCTCTGCTCTCATCTTCTTCTTTGTCTCTGCCTATACATATATATATATCTATACATAGCACTAGACATATATATATACTAGCGAACATGCCCACGCGATGCGTTGGTCTGACGGTAACCTATATTCATAGATACTAATTAGATCGAATATAAACTTGATAACCATAAAATTGAAATCACATAAATTAATAACAATAATATTATTGAAAAAAAAGAAGAAGTTTTCATACCTGAAATAGTAAAAAAATTGAAAAGATAGGGAGAGAAGATGAGATAGAAGAGCAGAGAGAAACCAAAAATAGACAAATGAATTTGAAGTTAGTATGACAATTAACGTAACATAGCAGTTTTATTTATTATTTATTTTATTTGCAATTTGTGTAATTGAAGGGTTTTTTTTATAAATATTTGTTTCAAGGCTTCAGAAGAAGGGTGTTGACATAAAGTAATAGCGCATATATATATATATATATATATATATATATATATATATATATATATATATATATATATATATATATATATATATATATATATTCATTCTATTATAAGGTCAAATGATTCTGTCCAATTTAGCCATTTTTTTTCAAAAATACCGCTATATCTTTATATTAATTACAATAATATCATACAAACAAAAAATATAAAAAGTAAAAACTAATAAAACTATTTATTTCTCTTTAACAACCAAATATTCTTTTAAATCTTAAAATATGTTTTTGGTTGTATTATCCACGTATTTATATCATAACTATACATATTTTCTATATTTTTATTTCATTACGTGCCGCACACGCAACACGTGCGATACATTACTAGTATATATATATATGCATACATAGCAACGACGGCGAAAATTCTTACTCAGATCTCGTCGTTGCGAGTACTTTTCTCTTTCTCTGTCACGATCTAATCCCGTCTCTGTCTGCGGCGCTCAATCTCTCACTTAAATTCAGATCGACGGTGAAGATGATTTTTCTTCAAGTGTCCTTTTTCCGGTGATGGACGTCATCGTCGACGGAGCTTTCTGGTCCCAACAATGGTGGCGGCAGGTTATACAAGCCCTGGTTATTTTTTATTTTTTTATGTGTAATCAAACAGGGCCTTTTTTTGTATTAGACTCACAGCCCATTCTTTTTTTGGAGATCACTGTGAGCCCTTTTTGTTTTATTTTTGCACATGACGTTCTTTTGTGAATTTGATTAAATAAGTTAATTGTAATTTGTTTCTTGAATTATAGTATTATATTGTATATTAAATTAAAAAGTTGTATTATATTGTTTATTAGATTATCAAAAAAAATGCATTACAATATCAAAATTGTATAAAATTGTCTATTATATTTTCAAAAAAATTGTATTAGATTGTCAAAAAAATTGTATTAGATTTAAAAAAAAAATTATGTTAGATTGTCAAAAAAATTATATTAGATTGTCTATTAAATTATCAAAAAAATTATATTAAATTGTCAATTTTCTTATATTAGACTGTGAAAAAAATTATATTAAATTGTCATAAAAAATTATATAATATTTTCAGAAAAATCGTATTAGATTGACAATTTTTTTATATTAGATTGCCAAAAAAATTATCAAAAAATTGAATTAAATTGTCAAATAATTATATTAGATTGTCAATTTTTTTTGATTAGATTGCCATAAAAATTGCATTGAATTGTCTATTACATTATCAAAAATTTATATTAAATTATCAAGAAAATAAAAAATTAAATTATTACAAAATTTTGTATTAGATTGTCAAAATTTGTATTAGATTGTCATAAAAATTGTATTATATTGTCAAATTTTTTTTAGATAATTCTGGAATTTTTTTTCATTTTTTTTAAAATTTTATACTCCCTCCGTCCCTAATTAAGTGTCCACTATTTCATATTGGTTTGTCATAAAATAAGTGTACGCGTTTTCAATATGGTAATTATAATGCAACAAATTTACTCTCTTACCCTTTATATACTTACTATTTATAACTACAACAACAACAAAAATTAGGAAAAAATTTACCCGCATTAACTTTAAGTATGATATTTATAAGGGCAATAGTAGTAATTTATGTATCAAAATTTAATATCCTTAAAATGTAGCAATTTATAAGGGAGGCACTTAAAAAGGGACGGAGGGAATATTTTATTTTATTTTTTTTGGATTTTTTTTTTGGATTTTTTTTTTCTACTCTTTTTTTTTTGAGTTTTTTTTTGAGTTTTTTTACATTTTATTTTTTGGGTTTTTCTGGAATTTATTATTTTATTATTTTTTCGGTAAACGCCGGAATCCGACGGAAAATGCCGGAGTCCGACCGTCAATGCCGGAGACCAATTAATGGTCTTAGTATTGGTCAAACTTTTATTGGGCCAAATGTATTTAACTTATGTATATGTGTTGGACTTATATATATATTGAAAATGCTTACTAATTTGCAATAACTATTTTGAAAATGATACTAACTATTAAACTAGTAGTTTAAAAAAATACCATACTCCAATTCACTCCGCTTTTTATATATAGATAGAGACGACGATGAAGAGTTACTATTTATTTATTTAGCTGAGACGACATATGCTACAGTAGCCGATTATCTCTAGAAAAATATAGCTAAAGTTCATCGTCGTACATCGAGTTACAGAGGACATTAACACGTCATTGATATGTCAAACGGTCACCCAATACGATGCCTTGAACTATTTCTTACAATAATGTTATTGAGACAGATAAATTGGGACAAACTTCGTGCACAATAGAATCGAAATATGACATGGCATATGGCCCACTAAAAATTAATAAAAGAGTACATCTCTCACTCGATCTTTCAAATAAAATCCCCCAAAATTATTTAGCTCATCAAACAATCCTTCTTCATGGATGAATCGTCCAAACCCAAAAACCCAACAACTCAAAAACTACACAAAGTTGCAATATACCAAAACATTTGTAAACAGATACACACATGGGTCTAAAAAAACTAAACATATATAAGTTGAAACCCACATACATATATAAACTGAGGTGCACAAATTAAGCTGATTTTTTTTATTAATCAATAGCAAAATCCATAGAATCATGGGCCAAAACGGCTCATCCTAACCATAAAAATTGTAGAACTTCCAAAAAATTGAAAAAAATGGAGATTTATTCCAGCTCTCTTTCAAAATAATAAAGAATGCAAAAACTCTAAATCAATTTGCACATCTTCGCGGATTAAGATCACTAATTATGTAACTTTCCAATGCTGATTAAGTTTTTCATATCACCCTTCTTGTTTGGCTGAATCTTTAAACTTAAGTTTTTTTTTTTTCATGTAAGAAGTTGGTGTGTATTTCGTTAACCACTGTAAAAGTTGCAAGGTTTTACGCACTTTAAGATAAAGGAAACATCTTTCTATGTTACTTAAGTAATTCACCTTAAAAGTTACAACCAAACAAGCCCACAACTAAAATAAAGTATGGATACATTGAAACTTGAAAGGAGACAATGATGATTATTAAAAAAAATTGCGTGATGGCTAAAATTAAGCTCACTAAGTATATTTAAAACATAACACTGTAAGTAAGTGATAAACACTGATTCATATACACATATAATCAACATGTTAGTCAATCATTGGTAACAAAACTAATCAGAAATTAAATTAGTAAAACCAAAATTATCATGGAAAAAAATAAAGGGAATTGCAAATCTTATAAAACAATTAGGAGAATTGCTAAACGTCTTAGGGCGGCAGCTGAAGCAATCAGAGTAGCTTGGGTGATTGCATCACTAGGTTAAGAAGGAAGATAATTTTGAGCGGGATATTATCAATGTGTTTTGGGGGAAATTGAGAAGATGGGGGGATTTTATTTTATTTTATTTTTAACTTTTATTTAAAAGCGAGAGGGAGAGATGTAATCTTTTATTAATTTTTGGTGGGCCGTATGCCACGTCATATTTCGATTCTGTCGTGCACAAAGTCTGTATCAATTTATCTGTCTCAATAACATTACTGTTATTTCTTATGGAAAAACATATCTTTGCACAACTAATGCAAGAAGTTAAACTTATAAACTTATCACAAGAGAGCTGTGAAGAAAGAACGATTGGCTATATTTCTTCTCTTTGTAGGACATGATAAAAGAAACCGTAAGTAAGTAAGAAGACTTTCAACATTCTGGAAATACTATTAGTATACATTTTAATGCAC
The DNA here is from genome assembly GCA_963682055.1 of Primula veris. Taxonomy (NCBI): domain Eukaryota; kingdom Viridiplantae; phylum Streptophyta; class Magnoliopsida; order Ericales; family Primulaceae; genus Primula; species Primula veris. Next base: position 27,352,092 of record OY821750.1, on the reverse strand, counting down.
TATTAAGAGTCTTGCTTACTTTTTCTATGTCTATCATTTTTCCTCCATCTTTTGATCGGATCCCTAGTTATGTTCGGGACAATTCCAGATTTTATCAGTATTTCAAGGTCATATTGTAGTTTTCTTTTAAGAAAATACGATTTTAGTTTGAAAGTGACAGAAATTTGTTTATATAGCTTTCATTTCGTCACAGGGTTGCATTGGCGCAATCTATGTAAATTGATGCAATTATGAGTAGGTGAACAATTAGCATTTCGTGGAAGAAAAGCAAGTACATGCATAATCCAATGGGTGCATGTTCATATGACATGAAATTTATATTTGTTTGGTTGGGATGGGAAGTATCATCTCATAAAATTCGCGTATGTTACACGAAGCTCGTATGCATCAAACATTAATTTTCACAAGACCAACAAACCGTATGTTTTTGTACATTTTGGTTTGCCTTTGCATAATCATAGTTTATATAGGTAATTATTTTATTTCTAGGAAAATACTATCGTATGCATATAAAACTTCTTAGTGTATAAAATGAAAAGCAAAACTTTTTTAAAAAGTAGCAATAAGGTTTTGATCCCCGGTCTAATGAATACTAAGTACTAACTGCGAGCCTTTACCAACTGAGCTAAACTATTTAGTAATTAACTGAATTAAATCCAGCGGGCGCACCTGCCCCCACTGGCCCCTTAATGGCTCCGCCCTGTCTAAAAACTATGCAAACTGGTGAGGATCAACTTGTATTTTCTTCAACGTTTCTCATCATGAAGATATCTGTGCATCCTTCGATCAAAGCCTTAAAGCTGCTTGAATGTTGATCTGAGAATCACGAGCCGTATTCTGAAAACTGAGGTTTTAACATTTCCTTATTATTAGCTCCCTCAATAGGGTGTTCTATTTCAAGATTGAATTATTGCAATTTTTTGAAGATTTCTTGTACCGTCGTACAGAATGCCATTGAGGTTCTCCAATGTTTTAAACACTTGAATTAGCCTTCTGAACTGGGCAGATTCGTTTTTATATGCCAATATCACTACTGTCTAATTTCTTTCCTTTTCATGCTTAATGTCCTGAATATTGAGAAAGTTGAAATATAGTTGTATTGTGACTATTGTCCTGCCATATGAAAATTTCCCAAATTTAACTAGACTTGAGTCGGAGTTGAAGTAGTTGAAATAAAATGTAAAACTAGATTGTTGCGATGGGACCTTTAGGTTGAGAAAAATTGGTTAACTTAGAGGCTCTTAGTCTTTCCAATATATAAAAACATTTTTTGGGGGAATTTATTTCTGAGATACATGGCAACTTTATTTCAAAATACGCCCTTGCTGCTGATTTTTTTAGTACCAAGGAACCTTAACGGAGAATTGTCAATATATTTACATACCATTTAAGATGTTAATAAGAGTAATTTATTCTGATACAGTAATAAATTGTAATCTGTATAATTGTGCATACATCATAACTGTCTTATTTTTTTTATTCAAGGACTGTCTATATATTTTCATCCTATCATAATATCATTTACCAAGTCATCAACCAAGATTTATGGTACAAGTGTTAGAATCTTAGAACTTCGATCACCATCATGATTCCATCATTGGCGTCTAGAAGAGTGAAAACACTTCCAAAGGGGGTTATTAATTACAGTTTCTTTTTATTAAAAGTCTTTTTTGTTACAGTTTCATATCATGGACTTGGCAAAATTTTCACGCTGGCTGCCAACCTACCGCAACTCTCCTCTTTTATCGGGGCTTGGGACCGACAAAGTCGAAAAGTCATAAAATGCATTGAAGGGGGTACGAAACTGCGTCATTGTAAAAGTATTATCTTGATGAACCCTCACATGTTTGTAGGGTACCCCTTCAATCACCCCAGAAGTCTATGATTGAAGAGTAACTGTATTCTGTATATTAATTATAGTTTTACACTTCTGATTATCAGTATTTTGAGAGTAAGACATATGAATGTATATTAGACTTACAAGTTTAGCTAAATAGCTTCTGAAAGTTTGATAGTTAGTGCTTAATTAGTGGTTTCCCTTGGCGGTAAAGTTCTCGGTTTTCATCAAGTCACTGGATAAGGATTAATATATAATATGTCTTGACCTAATTGTTCTTACCAGTTCATCACTTAGACTTAAGTCTCTACTTAGATAATTTCTACGAAAATTCTTAAGTCTCTAGCTCACTACACGGTTCGTTTACTCTTCAAAAAAAACATTCACTGTAACGGAAAAACAGAATGATGATGTTTGGTTCATTAATAAAGACACCAATTTGGTGAACTTCCGAAAACACGAAAACCATCTTTTCGTTATACTAAAACACCATTTACACGACTCACCTAACTTTACATTCTTCTGAAGTGCATGCTAGCTAGTCTAAATCTTATAAAAATTTAAAATGTTTTGACCAAATTGTGTTTACCCGTTGGCTTAGACTTGGGTGCTATTGTCATGTCATGCATTTACGCACATATTCATGTCTTAAGACTTGACTTTTATTTTCATTCAATGATTGATCCTTCAAATTTCAAAACGACTTTAGTGCTGTTTTCGGTTGTGATAAAAATTTATCTTTGTTTGCATTAGTTTGGGGTGTTCTTCTCGTGTAATTTTCATGTCTCTGTCTTTTTTACCTCACTTTATTAGTTTATTTTGCCTTCTATATATGATGTGATCCCTATTAGTTTTTTTATTGTCTTTTCTTATTTTCTTCTTTTAATCAAGGATTAATAAATTAAATCACACACACACACACTGCTCTATGGCCCTATATGCAGGGTCAATAAAGGCAACACCATAACTGATGATGAAGTCAAGGGGAGTTTTAATGGCTACCTATCTTTATTATTTATATAATTGTCAAATTAAATGACAAATGGGAAGATTGTTACGTCCAGAGAAGGACTAACTTGTTTGTCGTTAATATGATAGTTTATTGATCTTAATATTGATATAAAGTGGTGTTTTTAATCGATTAAGTTGAGTGTGTTTCACAGGTTTTTATTATCTCAGTTACGACTGAACTTTCGACTCAGCTGGTGATGAAGATTACAGTTTCAGTTATAACTCACATATAACTGGGTTTATGACGAATTTACAGTTTTAGTTGATAATCTCGAATCTTGATGATTAAAGATTTGGACGTGCTCTACAAGTAGTTGAATGATTAAATCAGAATATATTCTTCATAATATAAAAGTCAAATCAATTTAGAATAAATAAGTGAAAAGGAAAAATGAAAGAGATATGAAGATAAAAGTCAGATCAGTACTTGTTTGATAACAAGATTAACGAAAGAAAAAGATCAAATCAATTACAAGATTGAAAATTGAAGGAAAAAGATTTGATTAAGATTTGATTTAGTCTTGTAACCGTGTTATATAAACGGAGTAGAGTTATAGTTTTTACTCACATCTCATAAAAAGATTAGACACATTATTAGAAAGAGAAATCATAGACTTAGGTCTAGAGAGATTGATAATATTTAAGTTGTGATGCATAGAGTTAGACATATACGATTGAGTGTTGTAAGTCTCAAAACTTGTTACTGTCATTGACATATCAATAAATCACTCGGAGACGTAAATCTAGCACTAGATCGAACTCCGTCATCAACGTTGTGTGTTCAGTTCATTTATTATTCCAGACGAGTTGAGTTATAACTGAAAGCGTAACAGCATCTTGAAACTTCGGGTTACGTTTCTTACACTTAAAAAGATGAAAATGTCACTATATATGAGTTCGAAATTGTAGGTAACGACATAATATTTCAACTTGCAAAAGACACCCACATTAGTTGTTAGTGGTAGATTACTAAATTCTAGGTATATGTTAGAATTCTCAATCCATTTTGAATTGCGTAATTTGAGAGTTACAAGTCGTACTTCCAAAGAAAGACACCTTAACAGGTACTTTTTTGAAAATGAGGCACACCTTATTGAGATTATTTAGTCTTGTATTTAAAAGAAAGACATTTGGGACTCAGGGTCGCAAGTAAATTGAAACGACTAACGAAGTATTGAATATATAAAAAAAAATCCCGGAAATTGATATCAACATCGGACCAGAATTGTGTCCATAAGTTTAATGTTCCCTGCGACAGAAAACTCAGTATACCCAAAATGAAACACATCGGTTAGGTCTCTGGTATACAACCATATTGATTCCTTCATATGTATTCATACAATACTTTCACTAATTATAACAAAAAATATAATTTTGTATTGCAAGAGAACATGTCTTAATTCTTAAATACGATTGAAACTTTATGGCATGTTCCATTGCCATGCAAATTGCAATTAAATATCAAAATCATGAAAGTTTACTTTATACATCAATATCAAATGTATATATATATATATGTGATCAAATCGACGACTATATATCAATTGGAAGAGAAAAGAATCCCCTATCACTCAAATTGTTCACAAATCACGATAATATAGTTGTAATCCTACCATTATTTTATTGCAATAAAAGGTTAAAAAGTCCACTTATGTTCAATATATGGTCATGACTTTACTTTGTCTGACCCTTTTGTTTAAATTGACTATGCATCATAAAAAATTGCCGGCCTCTTTTATTTTCCCAATTGCCATGCCGTGAATATTCCCTAGACTTTTGTAGCAATTAGAGGAAATATATATATATATATATACATTAACCAAACAGTATATGTATTAATGTATAAATATTCGCTACAATAATAGTCTATATCACTTAACCATATGATATGACTACCAATTCAATCCCATTTACTTTTAGTATTTCACCACCACCATCGCCACGACATCAACCAAAATCGAGCATGCCTATATTCTACTATGGCCTAGTAATAGTCGGAACTGCCTCTATAATCCTCGCGCTATACAACTTCATGATCCTACGGTGGTGCACCAATCGACACCACCGCATGTCATCTCAGCAAACACCCGAGATTCCCATATCAAATACTCATATCTCCGAAGCCAGTAATACGCAGTTCTTGGTTAAGAGTTTCAAGTACAAAAAGGACGAAAATGTCTCTCAAGATCAAGGGCTTGAATACGTACACGAGTGTCCTGTATGTATATCGACATTTCAAGAGGGAGAGGACGTGAGAAAACTACCTCGATGCAAACACACTTTTCACATGTCTTGTATCGATATGTGGCTACACTCTCATCCTGATTGCCCGGTTTGCCGTGCCCCAGTGCGGGTCCTACTTTTCAGACTAGAAGATGTGGGAGATCAGTCCGAGAATTCGAGAGAAGTGTTACTACTAGGAAGCAATGCAGTCTAATTTCTTCAATGTGTCTTATCGGGATCGTGTCCTTGTACAGTAAAAACATTGTAGTACCTTTTTGGTTGATGTGGAGTGATTTACTTCTGTTATTTACTGTTGGTATTATAGGCTTATATATAGCTGTTTTTGATAAAAGATGAAATCATGAAAAAAGTATACTTTTAGAGTATGAGTAGGGAATTTAGTTGAAAACTGCGCTTTATGAAGGAAGGTACGTAGTTATGTATCTTCTTACTAAACAACCATTTTCACTTTTCTATTCTTTAAGTTCAAAAGGGGGGAAAAAAACACCAAACAAGGGCCCCGGTTATTTTCAGTGATGTTCTCCTGGTGATTTGGTATTTTTTCCATGACTAATAGAGAAAAACAAAAACATGACATGTTAGTAGTCGAGGTCTTTCAAAGATAGCCGTGTCGTGTTGGCAGCATTTACCCCCAGAAAACTGTTGAAAAAACTAAAAATGCAAAACGACTAAGAATTTATCACTCAGAGATGTAACCAAGGTTGCACACAGTGGTGTCACAGACTAGATCGCAACTGGAAAATTGTTAATAAGGACAAACTTAAAGCAAAAGCTGATAATAGACCTCTCCTTCAAATGAATATTTGTTACAAATTACAATTGCCTGTAATACAAGTCTTCTAAAAAAACTCCAGCTAGTATTCACTATTCAGTACTGCAAAGCATCTGAATCTGCCAACAGAAAATTCAATCTCTTCAACGCACCCAGATTTCACTTTATAAACAAAGCCACTCTCATCCCTCATGATCTACCCATCGCCTGTTTCACATTTGTTTGTAAGTTAGGAAAAATATATTTTGCAGCCAAATCTATTCTAGATTCAGTCATACCCGAGTTCAATCAAAATCAAAGACAAAACGGTGACTGCAAATCTATTCTAGATCCAGTCGTGCTCACATAGCTCCAGTAAGAACTCAATAAGTTTCAACCAAGTCAGGCTAGTTCGCCATTGCTTGAGCTAGTTTATAATTTTCTCGATAGGATCAAAGAAACACATTTTGATTTTTGGAAAGGAAAATAGTTTAGTACATCTATCCAGTAACAAATTACTTCACTTGAACTAGCATTAAGGATTGACCCAAAAAAAGCTAGTAGCATATCTCAGATGGTGGTTATGAAGTTGACCCCTTCTCGTTAGTTAATGCTCGGTTTCCCCAAAAGGTGCAAACTTTTAGTATTCTAGTTGACCTTAACAAAATTTCTAATAAAGCACTCTTGACACTGCTTGAGATCATCATATTCTATGTATAATGCAGTTGACAAAGACTAGGCAACGATGATTCTCTTTCTCTCTATACATATAACAAATGGGAAAATGAATGAACTTCTCCGTGAGAAATATGAATATGCTATACCTATACTCTCTGCGATATCAGTTGCGTACCTTTTTGGAACGCTAACTAGTAACTAGAAATATCAAAATTTTATAAACCAATTTCAAACAACTAAGAGACACATCAGTTTCAAAAGACTAAATTTGAAATCAGAGGGGCATGGACATATTGATACGGAAGTCACAAAGCTGGAAAATGTAGAAAAATGACTCAGTTTTTCCTTAAATTGAAAACTAATAATCCTCATGATAAAACTTCTTAAATCGGCGGGTAATTTTAATTTTTGATCAATGGGGTCATATTATCACTCTTATTGATCAGTTTTTGGATCAAATCTGCAATTTCCCTATTTTATGGACAATGTACATTGTACAGACACTATTATAAACCTGGGCAATTAAGATTAAAAACGAATACAACTTCATAAGCATCGTTTCCACTTCTTTTTGGCCACTTATCTTTGCGAATCCAGCCTAGTAGGGGTTACCAGTTGGACTTTCTTCGGATTCTTTTTGTTTGTTAAGTTTAGCAGCACTTTAGCCTATTGGTCTCTGTTCTGTATTAAAAGACAAAGCAATAATAAAGTACTTATCACAGCACAGCAGACATAAACAAGAACAATAACAATAATGTTGCGACAGTATAGAATCTGAATATCCCAACAAAAAAGATTCATAAGGAATGCTGAATCAAAAAAATTAAATCCATTTCATTGCCTTTTTAAATCATATCCAACAGTGACTTGATCAACAAGGAGTACATCTGCACAAGAAACACCTATGTGACGTATAGGTTTCTTAAAGAATAAACACAACACATTTACGTTTTTCGGAATGATCCTACTAGCGGTTGGGCTTCAAACCAATAGAATAAATCCATTTCTTATTTTAATTTTTTTGTCAGTTATATTTGTCCAGGCCAAGTCTATAACCAGTCTTAAGGTTCTTCGCAATCGTATCAAGCAACAACTCTTATAACAGCAACAATATTTTCCACTACTAAGCTACTTAAACTTTTACCCGAAGTTTCATCCCTTTTATTATTTCACAAAAAAGCATTATGAGTTACGGATCATACCGTTTTGCTCCTAACCCTTCACCACATCATCATTCAAAATCAAGAAAGTTGCTGCTATGCTATGGAATTGCAGTTTTAGCTACAACCGTCATAATCCTCACAATATACAATATCATGGTCTTAAGGTGGTGTGCCAATATCCGTCACCACATGCCACCTCGTTACCCGACCGCAAATTCCGAACAATCCGCAACAGATCCCAATTTTGACAACCCTAATTCCCAAATAGCCATAAGTTCCAAGTACAAAAAAGATCAAGGACATAGCCATGAGTGCGCTGTCTGTTTGTCACATTTTATAGAAGAAGAAGAAGTGAGGCAATTACAAAAATGTAAACACCTTTTTCATACCAACTGTATAGATACATGGATATACAACTCTCACCTTGATTGCCCAGTTTGTCGAGCCCCTGTGAGGTCACCGATGATGTGGAACCATATGGCACCAGATCAATCAGAAAATTCTAGAGAAGTGCTGCTGTTAGGAAGCGCGACAGTCTGATAACTTTTTCACGTAAGGCGTATTTGGTTTCAGAAAAGCTTACTTTCCGTTAAGTTTTACTTTTAAGTAAAAAGTATAATTAGTATAGGAAAAAAAAAAGAGTACACTTGTATTTTCAAGACATACAAATAAACTTACCTTTCAGTATCTAGATTTATATTTCTTCAGAAATTATAATTTTCATTTACTATAAAGTTTAAGCTAAACCCAAGTATTTGTCACCAATCTGAACACACACACACAAAAGACCATTTTTTTTACCTACTGCACACAATCTAAACTATAGGGTATCATGTTCTACCTCCAACAAAAAGATTAATGTTGTATCTATAAAGTACAACTAAAAAAACCAAATCTATCTATTTCTTTGGCAAAGTACATTTGATCAACTCATCAATAACACCTCTCATTGGCAAGACAAAGGGGGCCATGGTTTCTGAGTTTGAAATCATCATCTGTTCTCTAGTGATATGTGTATATCTCTATATATAATATATGTGTATGGAGGTCGTGAATGAACTGCAACACAAACAGGTAGAAAGGCCTTGTGGATCCATATCTTTATTTCTGGACTCCTACAATATAAAATTAAAACTCTACTTATGATTTAAAGGGGGGAGGAGAAAAAAGGAAAACTGCTAGCCTCCTTATAATCCGTCATAGCCATGGTTTCAAGATTCCTCGATATGATATACATACAAAGCAACAAATGTATGCATTAATTGGCTACTTTAGTATACATCCATTAACATAAACTTGTTTTTCAAATACTTATGACATCCCAGTTCAATCCTTTTTCTTGCCTACTTTTAGTGCTCCACCCCCACCTTCACCGTCACATCGTCAATCAAAATGGAACATGCCATATTATACTCGAGTCTAGAAGTAGTTGGAACCCCCTCTACAATCCTCGAGGTATACAACTTCACGATCCTATGGTGGTGCACAAATCAGAGGTGCCACATGTCTTCACCTCAGCATACACCCTTGATGTGTCTATCAAATAACATTACTTTCAGAAAAACAATAATCTCTTTTGACCCTAGAGTTCTCAATTAATATGCTTCCATTAAAAATTTCTAAACCACTGTTCAGTTGGCAAATAGAGGGTTATCAATAGAATCAGTTAAAAGGGACGGAAAGATTTGTTCCAGAATGAAATTTATTTCTTAATACAAAATGCAAAGTATGCACAGCCTTGACAAACGCTTACATGCAAAATAATTAATTTATATACTTAAATATTTTTTGCGAAAACATCATATACAATAATAGAATAAGATACTTAGTAAAGCAAGCGGACAAGAATGGAAACAAGAAGTGTTGTGATTCACTGATTCTATATGGTAGAATCTCAGTAATCCAAACAATAAAAGATTAAAGAGAGCCAAATCAAGAGCTCCTAGTATGTCGATTTAAATTCTTATTCAACAGTGATTTGATCGACAAGGAGTACATTAACAAAAGGAAATCTAACATATAGGGTCCTCAAAGATCTAGTAAGTTAAAATTTTCCCATGTAAGATTGGTCCTATTAGCAATTATGTTTCAAAGGAAGATCAAACTATCATAAAGTTGATGCATTTCTGCTATTTTTTCCTTCGAAATTTTAACTTTGTCAACTGTTATTATCCAGGCCACTTTTTTTATATCCTCTACACTCACAAGAGAAGACTAAAAAAAAAAAAATAGATAACGACATAGTAAAAAAAGTACTTTTGAACATTAGAAGCCTTTCACGTCCAATAGTACAGTGAGCAAATCTCTTTATTTCTAAATGGCAGTTCCAGAAAAAAAAGCGTACTTCTATATATAAGGAAAAATAAACCGTACAGATACTTTTTTTTGGGGGGGGGGGGGGGGGGGGGGACGCTCATCTATCGAGTCTCCAAACAATGATCACTCAACTTTACTAGTCTTTCTGAGCTCTCTACTTCCATCATCTCTTATTTCATCTAGAAGAATGGATCTAACTTTAAGATTCCCCAACTCTTGATGAGTAATATTTCTATAAGATAACAGCTATTGTTTCCATGTACGGACTCTACGGAAAAAATCAGCCCGCCTAACAGGGGTTTATTAGTTAAAGTGTCTTCTATAACTTTTTTGTTTGTGTAGTTTGCCAATTGACCTCCATGGTATCCAAACGACAAAAATAATAGAATGAGATACTTAGGACGGCAAACAAATATACAAATATTGTGACATGCTAGGTGATGGAATCTGACTAATCTAACAAAAAAGATTCATAATGGGAAGCTAAATCCGAAGTTCTTACGCCTTCTTATTTTTCTCAACAAAAAGAGATTCGTTTTTTTGAATAATCCTACCAGGGGTTTAGGCTTAAACCAATAAAATTTAAATAATTTAGCCAGATATTTTTGTAGTGGCCAACTCTATAAACTAAATTCACTCTTAAAACTTAGAGCCTTAAGATTCTCCGAAGTCATATCAAGCAACAAATCTACGAAGCAGCAAGTATAATTTCCATAATATAAAACCATTACGACTTCCGGTTCACAAACCATTTCTCACCTCTACGCCCCTTTCGCCACATAATCCTTCCAAAACAAGAAAAGTGCCATTATTCTACGGAATAGCATTGGAGAGTACGACCGTCACGATCCTAACAGTGTACAACTTCATAGACCTGTGATGGTTTGCCAATATCCATCCCCACAGGGACCTCAGCAAGCAGCCAGAAATATCAAAGCCTCGTTAAAAAAGGTCTCAATTCAGGTGCCAAAAGGAGAAATAACTAGGATGCATGAGAGTCTATAACACATTTTTGGCCAATTTGAAGTGCTCCATGTTTTCCTTCCCAAATTGAATACGTAAATGGTGCAACTTCCTTTCTTTATTGTACAAAGTACATAAAATAAGAAAGCCTGCTTCTTAAAAAACTTTCTATAAAGAACATTATACAAAAATGACAGGACCAGGCATTTTTTTATTACCAAAATAAAAAAATTGAAGTTAAGGTGTACGTTTTTTCTACAGTATTATGTTTAATTATTTAGCACGTCCGAAACTTCGTATCTAGAATCACCTTATTTTCCATCTAAGTGTCATAATGTACATGGTATCTTTCAAATTGAACTGAATTACTGAAGTACCTGCTGTAAAAATTAATAGGTTATGCCATTAATAACGTAGCCTCTAATGTCAATTGAGATATCAGCATTTCATATTATTTGATTAAAAGACAGGAAGAATGAATAAATTGTAAGTATAGTTTTTCTTTCAAGTTCTCTCCGGCCTGATTTCTTCCATAATCCTTTTGCAGGTTTATATAATTCTTCTATCTATCACACAGCAAGTAAAATGCTTTTTACTTGATTATAAATAAAGTTTAAAATATATTTTAATCAAGATGCCCAGTTACATGAAACCTTTAATTGGCAAGACAAATGGGGACCACAGTTTCTAAGCTTGGAATCATAAGCTTATCTCTAAGAAATATAGACATGTGTGTATGTTGTGTGATGAATTCGTGAACAAAACAGCATAGCTCGCCTATCTAGTATAATCCCAGCAAGTACTCTAAAGAAAATTTGGCAGCACTTTTTACAATTATCAGAGTTTCTATACACGAGCTCGTAAGTAAAGTACGGTAGGAGTCTTGTTTCCAAGTTTTCTTCCAACAAAACGAGATGGTTCCTCAATTGTTAGATTGGTTTGATAGTGTTTTCTTGCACAGTTAAATTTATCTTCTTTGCAACTGGTTAGCTTATAGTACCAGTAAAAACAACTAAGAACCCACACAAATCACCTAATTATACCTCCACTGTACTCTATGTTCGATGAATTTGAAGCAAAAATGAACCCACGTCAATTACCCTATCTCATTCCTCAAATTTGATGGAATCTCTCTCTCTCTCTCTCTCTCTCTCTCTCTCTCTCTCTCTCTCTCTCTCTCTCTCTCTCTCTCTCTCTCTTCTTCTTCTTCTTGCTCAAAATGAGGTGACAAAAAGTGATCCACAAAAGTTAAACTATTGATTCTCCTTCTATACTCTTATCTCATCATATGACAAATTACGTGATAGAAAAAAAATGATAACAAAATGTGTATAATAAGGATTAAGATAGCAAGACTGTTAGCAGGACTGAAATATTGTGTAAATGTCTAGTAAGCAGTTACAGTTGTAAAACAGTAAAAGTGAGACTTTTGATGTAAATTTAAGGTGTCAAATGAGGAAACGGATGCATATGCTCAATGTCATAGGACCACCCTACAATGTTTTTTGCGATTAATTAGCCAACTAAACATACAAAAAAGAGCATATTCATATTTTTAAACCGGAAGTAAACAAGACCAAAGTACACCATCAATGTTTCAACACTAAAAGGTAGCTCTGTACCTCTTCACTGAAGGGATTAGAGGAACTGTGAACCCGAGAAGTGGACAGAAATGATTATGGGTGAGTCTCTCTCTCCTCAACGACCTCTACCCCGTCCCCGTCTACCCCTTCCTCTCCATCTCCCTCTCCCTCTCCCTCTCCCTCTAAATCCCTCTCCATCACCATAGTCTCTATCATCATTTCTCTGAAAATTAAACATATCCATTCTTAATCTATCTGCCTCTGAATCACCACGACCACCATCATGGTCTGCCAGATCGAATTGGAGTTGAAGTTGTCGAGCAAGTTCCTCATCTTGGCTGATATTCACTGACGGATTAGAAGTAGAAGACCCAGCTTTTCTTCTTTCCCATTCATCCAAAGTAAAAACTGATTCATCGTTTTCTTCTTTCCCTTTACCACCTCTATATTTTCGACCTCGGGAATGATACTCCCTATTTGTCTGACTCATTTTCTCCAGGAGCTTTCTGGCAGCCACCTGATTGTTTTTTTGAACAGGAATGCCGACTTCCACAATTTCTCTTGCTCTTCCTTCAGAGTTACTTGTAGTTTCTTCAGTCTTTACAGCGTTATTATTATTCTTATCCACCTTTGGGTCATTTTCGTAGTTTGGTTCAGCCCTTGGAACTTTTCCATGGAAAGTGGGCTTATAGCTTTTGGAAGTAGATAAGCGTGAGAGAGAATGGATTTGCAACTTCTCAAAAGGTGGACGACCACTGTCACCATCACTTTCTTTCAATATACTCAACGAAGAGCGAGATAAACCAGAGTATTTTTGGTTCATTTCCCATTCTTCTTTAAGTGATTGAACAACACCTCCTAACACAGTTATTACTTTAGGACTCAGACACACAATGCCACAATGTATGGGAGTCTTATTCTCCAAACGGACTTTTGTACCAGGGACAATATCATTAGCTATTGATGGTATATGAGAGTATTCTATTGTGGTTATCTCCGAGTATCCGTCAGTCAGAACCAATCTCAGTAGACGTTTACGAGAATTTGCTAAATTTTCATCAATTATGCTGCTATGGGATATGTCTCTTACCGAGACAACCTGGAGGACTTTAGGGCCAGGGAGGTGACTAGACTTGCGAAGAACAGAAGTATCAGGCAGCGATTTTCCACCGATGGATCTGAGATCTGAATTGGTGAGCTCTGATTCTACACGATCGACGGTGCAGGAGTCTCCGTGCAGGGCGATTTGGATAGAGATTAGACCTCTCACTAAAGCTAAGTCTCCGAAGCACCATCCTCTACGGGTAAGGACATTTATCAGACCTTCCGTATCACCACCATGAAAGGAAGATACGCCAGCTTTCACCTCCATCTGCTTTCGGATATATCCTGTAAGAAAGACCAATTATTTAATATACATCTATATAGACCTTACTATTCACAGCAGTTCATGTAAATTGGGCATCTATTTAATGATATGAAACCTATTATATCAATATACAGATTCTCCAAAGCACATTTGTTGACAGCCTAAAATACATGACATGTATCTAGATTGTAGATTTTCTAACTAGAAGATCATCTAAAAGACAGATTAACTCGGAGTATTTGGGTTTTATTACAGCTTAAAAGAGTGTGTTGAATAATAGTACCAAACAAAGACCCTCAAACAAGACTAACCCTAAACAAGAAATATGTATCAACGCTCATTTCATCCATTAAACGCACCCCAATACGGAAAGTAAAGAAAAGTTACGACCAAAACGAGCAGAGAAAATCACAAGCTAGTTCAAAATGCTAACCAAGCATAAGATTAAAGTAACCTTAAAAAACACATCAAACTATACAGTGATCAAGGCGTCACAACAAAAAGGCTAGCATTATATACGATAAAGTCTAATACCATTATATTTCTTATAATCCCCCAGAATACAACTAAAGAATACTATGAATGATCTGTTTACAAACAATTTGTTTTGTTATGCAGTAGATACATAGGCATCTCTCCAGAACTTCAAATTTGTTTCGCATTCTAGTCTTACTCCAGGATATCAAGAGCGGGAAACAGAACTACTAAAAAAATGTTATATTGTAGCGCACTGCAACCTTATTGGGTTAATAGAATCTCTAAATATGTTTTTTTAATCAAATTTCGCCCTAAAAAATGACACCTCCAACAACACTACTTGGCCTATTCTTTTATCTCAAGAAAAATGTGTCAAAATATGCATACCTCACAAACAAGAGCGGGGAAAAAAAGGAACTAAGAGTAGAATAGGAGAATGTATAATTGCAAAAATATGACTACTATAAACTTCTAGGCCCCCACATAAAAAGAAAGAAAATATCAACATGAAATTTATCTCAAAAAAAAGAGGTTCCACCATGAAAAATCAACGATTTTGCGATTTTTCTCAAGTACTAAAACAGTAATCAACATGCAATTCTGCAAAATAAAATTTACAGATAAACAAAATTACTAAGATTCTAGTCCCTATACGACCATAAGTCTATAACCCAATACCCAGTAACAAAAACAGTTCTTTAGAGTGTCATTCACATATAAACAGGTTAACATATGAATCTCATGATTCATGATAAAAATAAAACTGCTAATTCCAATCGAAAACTCCCTTCTCAATTACTAAAAACAGTAGTCAGTATGCATTTCGACAAAGCTTACAAACCATAATATGAAAATAAACAAAATCACTAAGATTCTAGTCCCTGTAAGACTATATAATCTAAAACCTAGTAACAAAAACAGTCCTTAAGAGTGTAATTCACCTTTTCCCTTTGCCTAAATTATAAATATATACATTTATACAGGTTAAGTGGTTAACATATGAATCTCATGATTCATGATAAAAATGAAACTGCTAGTTCAAACCGAAAGTTTCATTTTTCAAGTACTAAAATAGTAATCAATACGCATTCTACAAAGTTTACAACCCATAATATGGAAATAAACAAAATCACTAAGATTCTACTCCCTATAAGACTATAACCCAAAAACAGTAACAAAAACAGTTTCTTTTGAGTGTCACAACTTTTTCCTTTGCCCAATTTATTAAAATATACAATTAAATAGAGAAACATATGAATCTCGTGATTCATGATAAACATGAAACTCCTAGTTCCAATCGAAAGTTCCTCTTTCAATTACTAAAACAGTAATCACTCATCAATATGCATTTCTACAAAGCACACAAACTATAATATCAAAATAAACAAAATCACTAAGATTCTAGTCCCTATAAGATTATAAGTCAACAACCCAAAACCCCGTAACAAAAGTGACATTCAACTTTTCCCTTTGCCCAATTTATTAAATATGATTCATGATAAAAATGAAACTGCTAATTCAAATGGAAGTTCCTTTTTTCAATTGCTAAAACAGTAATTAATATGCATTTCGAGTCTTTCGACAAAGCTAACAAACCATAATATGAAAATAAACAAAATCACTAAGATTTTATAACACTTCAACCCAAAACCCAGTAACAGTAATGATTCAAAAAGGTGTCTTTCAAGTTTCAACTTTTCCCTTTGCCTAATTTATTAAAATAAACATTTAAACAGTTAAACATATGAATCTCATGATTCATGAAAAATTTGAAACTGCTAGTTCAAACCGAATTACCTCTTTCAATTACTAAAACAATAATCAATATGCGTTTCTACAAAGCTTCCAAATCATAATATGAAAATAAACAAAATCACTCTATAAGACTATGTAGCACGGATACTCCAATTTTTTTTTAAAATTGCCGTATCGGATACGATACTCCCCCGATACTCCGATACCGTATCGGATACTCCAAATGCCGTATCTTTGACTTTTCAAAGGTTTGACCAATCCGATACCCGTATCGGATACTCCAAATGATGTATCCTTGACTTTTCAAAAGTTTGACATATCCAATTCTTCAATGATACTTCACAGATGCTTCACCGATAGGTTTTAATATATAGTGGGGTAGGAAATTTATACTTATTTACAATTTTAAGGAAAAGTATCATAAGCTCATCAAAGTAATGGGTCATACATGCTATATTAGTATAAAGGAGTATATCTTTGTTATGTATAAGAAAGTACTAATATACATAAGTACTTACATATTATAGAACATCTTTTGGGGAATTGTATTTTCAGATAATGTTTGATAAGTAAAAGTTAATTTGTAGCAGTATATTTTGGGGTAAATTTCACTTTTGTGATCAGAGTTTACATAAAATTTCGATTTTGTGACCTCAATTTTCAAATTTTCGATTTTGTGCTCTCAGTTTTCAAATTTTTTTGATTTTATGACCAGGCGTTAGTCAGACTGACGGGAAACAAGTCAGCTGACCATCACCTGCTCTCTTAAAGGGTGTTATGACCAATTTGACCCTAGATCGCTCCAATTGTATCTCTTCAAGGTTTGATCGCTCCAATTATTAACTAGATTTACCCGTTTGTTATGGCTGTCTCTCTCTAGAAAAACCTAATTTTTAATGAAAGTTTTGGAAAGTGGTCGTTTTTGGGTGACTGTAACTATAAACTGTAAATTACCATAATACCCTTCGTATTTAACGATGTGAATTGTTTCCGTCAGTTTGACTAACGCCAGGTCATAAAATCAAAATAAATTGAAACTGAGGTCACAAAATCGAAATTATATGTAAACTCAGGTCAATAAAGTGAAATTATCCCGTATATTTTGTAGATATATATATAATAATTTTTATTATAAATATAATTGCTGTATCCTAGCCGTATCATATCCTAAATTTTCAAAAAATTCGTATCCACATCCGTATCGGATACGATACCCGTATCCGTGCAACGTAGATAAGACTTCAACCGAAAAATCAGCAACAACAATGATTCAAAAAGGTGTCTTTCAAGTTTCAACTTTTCCCTTTGCCCAATTTATTAAAATAAACATTTAAACAGGTTAACATATGAATCTCATGATTCACACGCACAAAAAACTGCTAATTTCAATTACTATATCAGTAATCAATATGCATTACTACAAACCAAAATATCTATTTAGAAATATATATATACATACATATACTGATATACATACATATATATATATATATAGGTTAACAAAGAAATCTCATGATTCATAAAAAATAGAATCTGCTAATTCAAATCGAAAGTTTTAAGTTCAATAGTACTCGAATATAAATTTTGGGCTAAACCCGTCACAGAATTATTATCATTATTATTATTATACTTATTATAATTATATATATATATATATATAGAGAGAGAGAGAGAGAGAGAGAGAGACCTGAGTAGAGAGCGCAACTGAAATAGAGTAGATGCTGGATTTTTCCACTCAATTTATCATTTATCTGTTTCCTCA
Source organism: Primula veris (assembly GCA_963682055.1). Taxonomy (NCBI): domain Eukaryota; kingdom Viridiplantae; phylum Streptophyta; class Magnoliopsida; order Ericales; family Primulaceae; genus Primula; species Primula veris. The sequence continues at coordinate 27,334,183 of OY821750.1, read as the reverse complement.
GACCGTAATTTTTTGTTTTACTAACAATAAATCAAATTTACGGGTTATTTTTGACTTTCCTACCTAAACATTTAGGTTAACATTTACGTTTTAACTGTAAAATTATCAAAATAACCGTTTGTTAAAATCTGAAAATTTTACAGTGGACCGATGGATCGGTGTTCTGTAAAATTTTATAGAATATTCAGTCGGTCGATCGGAGTTAACAGCCGATCATTCTGTAAAATTTTACATAATATACACACACATAGATACACATATATACACACATCTCTAACTCCATATTACCAAAAATTCGCCATTTTCATCAAAAACCATCCGATCTTCAACAAAATCACATTTTTTTGTTATAACTCTCTATTTTCATCACCGTAATACATATATTTCAAATCAATTCAACCTAAAATCAATTTGTATTTTTTCTTAAAAAAACCCTAATTTCTCAAATTCAATAAAATGGTTCGAGAGAAAAGCTCTTCGAATACGACTTCTAAAAATATCGGCTGCTCCGCTTCTCGTTTGCGTAAGTTTTCTAAAGCCGATAATTATATCTTGAATAGGACAATTCTCAATCGTGTCTCTATTCATTATTCAATTTTCCTTCGCAAATTTCCGCTTCTTATTAAAGAGAACATCGGTTTCCAAAATTGGAAAAACTTGATTTTTTTAGCTAATGATATATATATATATTGATGAAACTTATCAATTTTAGCAAAATCTTGTTGTTTATACTAATGACAATAATGAGCTCGAACTTTCAACCAATGTCAACAAGAAAATAGTTTTTTCCGCCTCTCAACTACGCGACCTCTTAGATTTAGAGTGTAGTAGCATATCAAAAGCCGATGAAGTATTAAATAGGTGTAATTTTTCAAACATGGTTGAACTTCGTCAATCTGTGTTTCACCCCGATCATCGTGAAAAGCCAAAAGTTAATGGTCTCCACTTTCAAAACAAAATCGCATTTTTTGCTGTCTGTAAAATTATTTTCCCTCATAGCTCAAATTTCACCGATGTTACGGAAGATAACATTGTTATTCTAGTTTGTATTCAAAACAACATTAAATTGGATACTGTCACCCTAATTCTTAAAACAATGAGATAAGCCAAAGACTCTACAAAACACTCTCTTCCGTATGACTTCTGTTACCGAAATTCTCAATTCTTTTAATATCAAATGCAAAAGCGTTAAACTCGAGTCGACTAGTGTTATTGATTCAAAAAATCTTTCGCAAATGAAAATTCGTGTCATCGGTGATAATATTCTAACTTGCTATGGCCGAGTAGTTACCGGTGAATTTTTTGCACCCCTCCCTCTTCATCTAGAGCCTTATGTAGTAGGCCCTAAGGCAATCCCTATCGAACCCGTTTTGGAACCCAGTGATCCTTCTCTAGGTCCTAATATGGAACCCGAGGGTCCTTCTTCCGACATTATTCCCTCGTCCTCGCATCGACAAAAAGGCAAAGGAATAGCGGGATCCTCCTCTCTTCCTCCTATTGAAGCCTCTCCTCCTCATAATACTGAAAATACTCGTTTCTCCTTTCCTCGTAACCCTCCTTGGACGCCGTGACCGGAAATTTTCATACGGACAAAATGACGATGGATTATGAATTTCATCGTATGCATCGTCAACAATCCCGAGAGTATAGAATGGACAAGGGTGAGGATTATGGAGAAATCGATGCCTGTAGTGAAGAAGAGTATAAATATTATCGTGTATATTTTCTGAACTATCGTCGGCCGCTCTATGATGATACCGACGATGATGCTACTTCGAAACATGACTAGCATTTTAATTTTGCTATGTTTTGATGTAATTTTTCTATGTTTCGAAGAATGTCTAATTTTATTATATTTATTTTGTTAAACCGTGACTATTTTGGAACTCGTTGCATTATAAATGTTAATATTTATTTTTCTTCATCATTTTATTTTATTTTTTATCGTTTTTTCGATTGGGTATGGGTTGATTGGTGTTGGTTGTTGTTTGTTGGTGTTGGGGTTGGGGTTGGGGTTGGCTATGTGTTGATGTTATTTGTTGGTTTTACATGTAATTTTTGTGTGGCGATATCCAATTTTAAGCGAAACTAGGCGAATTTTTCTCTCGGCAATTATATCCAATTTGGACGATTACCGTTAATGTTTATCTTTTGTTATCATTTTATCGTATGTTTCCATTTGTGTGATTGGTTATTGTGGTGTTGTTGTATTATTTTTTTTGATAGTATTATTTATTTGATATATTGGGTTGATCATTGTATTTTTTTTATTTGTGGCGATGATCCATTTTTAAGCAAAACTATGGCGAATTTTTCGCTCGACATTTACTTACTAATCTCTTATATCTTGATTTATACTTCTGTCGGTGTTGTTTGTTGGTATTAGATGTAAATTATTTGGTTGATTATTTTGTTATCTTATTTGTGGAGATGCTCCAATTTTAAGCAAAAGTATGGCGAATTTTTTATTTACAAGTATGTCGTTTAAATAAAACTTGAAAAATATAATTTTTCATTTACATAAAGAGAGTTTTACGACCGTTGCAACATTTAAAAAAATAACAAAAATAACTGATTTATAGTATTTTTACTCACCTAGTAATACGACATATAAAAACGATAATGAAAAATAGCATGTAAATTATAGCTACACAATATTCAACCTCGAAAAAAAAAATGAATCACATAAATTTACACCAACTCATTTTCTTTAGTCTCATTACAATCACATAAAAAAAAAATGAATCACATAAGTTGTTAAAGCGGAGAAAATTATTAACAATACGAAACATTACATCATTTAACTTCGGTCTCATTACAATCAGTTACAAAAAGTTAGAAAAATAGTATAATGAAAAACTAATATGCATCGTCTAAGTTGTATATGCTTTTAGTATCGACTTTTTTTCCATCTTGCCTTTGCAACGCTTAGTAAAAGTTGAAATTTGGTCGAAATATTTGTTTTCACGGATCAGCATCTGCAGTGTGTTCTTCTTCCCACCGACCTATAATTGCTGGCATCGGGAAATTCCCGTCTTTAGGAACAAGTTCAGCATAATGAAATCGGTTGACAAACACCATTACAGCAGGGATGTAATGTGTCAGTTTAGGAGGCACAGTGTAAAGAGGTAAGTAAGTGGTGTTCCGACAAACTACACCCCGACCAGTATTGGCTAATTCCAATACTGCAAGTGCTATATTATAACAAGATGCAATTAGAAAACCATATGCCGAAAATCTAATCATTTTATCGATATGGGCATCGTTTTGAGTATTGCTATAATCCAAACTGGATAAAACATAATCAAAACATTTGTTGTCGCAGTTTTGGAACAGATTATAATAAACACATCTCATTCAATAAAGCTCCTAATACAACTCTCATCTAACTTCGAACTAATTTTCTTCCCCTCCATTTTTTACGCAGCACTTTTGTAATTACTCGAAAGCCACAGTTACCATCACCACGCACATCATTTACCGTATCAATAAAATTATGTAGCATGGGCAATATTTGCTCACTTTACTTTAAGGTTGTCCTAGTGGTGGGGTTATTTGTCGTCCTATGCATCCTACTAGTTGGCTGAAATGTCGTTTCTTCGGCTTTCTCTTTCCCTTTATCTCGCCTAGCCACTTTTTCTGCTTTGACTTTTCCTTTATCCTGACTAGCAAGTTCTTCGTCCACATACTCCCAGCCTAACTTGTCCCTCTTACTAGAAGTGTCTCCTTTTATAGGTCTCCCACTATTTCTTTTCACTTCCGGATCATTCATTGATATTCTATAGGGTAAACTTATCTCTCGAAGTTGTGTTTTCATGCACCATTTTTCAACTGAAGTTTTTGTAGAATAAACACTTTTAAACTTGCCCAGATTAGCGTCAACCTCATAATCATCGTTCGATCCATTATCATCAATGGCATCTAATTTTTTTAAAAATTTATGAATATCTTATAGTAAAAGAGTCTTGCCAAATAAATAATGCTCACTCATAATATGATGACAAGGTAGCCCATGAGACAATTTTATATCACAATCACAATCTGTGGCGGACTGTCCATCACATTTTTTATGTTCTTCAAATAATAAATCAAATGCATGGCGTGATATATTGGATCTAAGATTTGTAAAGATAGGTCCCCGTTCTGCATGTAGAAAATAAGATTTGGCCTTTTCCAACTTTATCTTAATCTCGTCGAACTGTTTAGTAAGAATTTTATGCACAACGACCCAAACATTTTCAAGGGTGCCAGAATTGCTGGAAAGTGACGATTTAGCTTTGAGCGTTGTTGTTCAGCCCGGTTACTAGTTCTATTACCTAGATGTGTTGAAGAGTTGGTATAGCATGCAACAAACTTGGTGGCATATTCACATAACAAGTTCGTTATATAATTAACAACATCAGGATACGAATCGTAGGAGGACATGAAGGTAGCTACTCTATAATTGTACTGCTCTATCATTTCAGCATCAACCACTAAACTCCAATCAGCTAGAAACTTTTGCCAATTTTCCGAAGAGATTTTTGTTTTACGCTATTTCAAAATGTTTTTTGAAATATGGAAGGTGCATAACAAATTATAAAAATCAAGAAAAACAACACACAACGCATCCATCAGGGCCATCTCTCTGTCGGTTATAAAAACCCTAGGTAGTGTACACCCCCCAATATATCTTTTAATTTTTGCAGAGCCCAAATATAATTTCGTTCCATCTCATCCGCATAAAAACAAAACCTAAGCAATATGTTTGGTTTGTCGAAGTCATCCCCACAACTTCTAGAAATGACATGTTGAAGCGGTTTGTCCTATATGTACAGTACATTAACAATACATTAGGAAAAGCTTTGAACAGCCTTATAGAATCGGGATGGGCAAAAAATAAGTTTTTCAGGCGATGGGTGGTTGGGTTCGCTTCATAAAGGAAACTATAATGATATTTGTCCAACAAATTTAGGAGTTATTGTGTCGGGGTTCTACCATCTCGCTCTTTAAATTTAATAGAAGCAAAAAAAATTATGTAATATTTTTGCGTTTCACATATTGTCAGGGTCTCGAACTTTTAGAGCCTCTAATATGACACTAACTTTAAAAGTAATTTGCCTTAATGACCTACACAATTCCTTTTCGGGTTCCAATAAACGAGTATGTCATGCTTGCCCTTGCAGGTAAGTGGGGGGTTTATGATTATGGTTTTCATTTTACACACGACACCTCTATTTAACATTAATCAAAAAAACCTTAATAGAAAATGGACAGTCTGTTTTTTTCGTAACTGAACCAGTGGAAGACACATTCTTTTGCTGGTAAACACCCGACCTATCACAACATATCTCAACATACGGCACTCTTGTACCGTAAACCCCCCTGATCTACGAATTGAAAGAATAAAACCTCAATTTCCAGGCATGTCAGAAAGATCTTTAAGCATGTCATCACTACTATCCTAATACAAATCATCAACATCGAAATATTGTGTATAATCGGTTAGTTCCACATTTGAGCTACTTGAAGAAGCAACATAATTATAGTCTCAATACTAGTTGTCGTTATATTCCGCCATAGATCGAGTTTGGTTTAATCGGAATAAATAATCGGTTTAGAACGAATTTGATGGGTATGTTGATTTGGGGTTTTTTTTTTAAGTGAGAGTGGGAGAGTGAGAGTGAGAATGAGAGTGAGAGTGTTGTAAAGTAAAACAGCACTCAGTCGATCGATCGGCTGAACATTCTGTAAAATTTTACAGAACACCGATCGATCGGAGATGACAGCCAATCGATCGGTTCACTGTAAAATTTTTGGATTTCAACGCATAAGAAATTTGGTAATTTCACAGTCAAAATTGTAATTCTGACTTACAAACCGTAAGTCAAAATTACGGTTCGGAAAAAAAAAATTACGGTTCGGAAAAAAAATTACGGTTTGAACGTGAAAACAAATAAATTGTAGTGGAAAAATCCAGGCTCAATAGAGAAAGAAAAAGAAAATATATTTAAAATTATAGTACAAATTGTTACTTACAAGGTTAAGAAATTACCATTTAGTACTGTGAATAATGAAATAGTAACAATTAGCACCCTTCAATATTTGCGTTCCTGATTAATGGACATGATTAATTAATTGACTCAATTTAGGCTTGATTTCATCGAGTTTCGTTTTTAAAACGTTGTACTGCACTTGAGTTACTAGCTGAAATAGCTGGGTTAATTTTTATGGTTAGTACAATTGACTTCAAAAGTGTGATTTTTTTTGGGTGTAAACTGTTGTCCGTTATGTCTAAAAGATGTAGAAAATATTGATCATTAGTTGCGAATTTTCAAGTAGACTGTGGTTGTTGGGACGTTCTGGGTGAAGTGAACTTCAATCATTTTCAAATGGAAATCGGCTTCTGCTTGTGTATAAAAAGTTTTGTTCGCGTCCACGGTCTATTAGTTATTGAGCAAGAGGAATTTGAGATTGTTCCAAGAAAAAAACTCTTTGAGTCTTGCAAACGTTTTCAAATTGATAGAGTTTTACGTAATTAAATGTATGAATAAATTTGGGAAATTTTCTAATTCCCATATAAATAGATTACTTATTAGCATAAGACGAATGACCCCACTGTTATAGCTAGGGGGCTAATTATTTTGATTATGTATCATGTTTTAGTTTGTATGGTTCTCACTATTTGAGAGAGGTGTTGCCTATTTAAATATATTCACGGGTTTAATATTAAAAAAAACAATTGGGTTGGTCCCGATGGAAATAATAAATCTGAGTAATTGTCTAACCATCCTTTGTTTTATTCACTTTACGAAGAACCATGTAGAGCAATGCTCGAGTTTGGGGAGAAAAAAACCATGGTTTGGTACATGGGTTACATACATGTTCATGATACGAATTTCAATATGCAAACAATAATGAGAAAGCTGATGTTTTATACCTATTAAAACTTGAGAACTCACATGTTTGTTTGAGAAATTGTTATACCCAATGAGGAGCTTAACATGATATTTATAGTTTTTTCCTTTTACAATATAGTAGTATTAATATTGTTAAGTGTTATTATATTGTTTCATGGCATATTGAACTTATGATATTTATTGTTTGATGTTGTTTTCTCCTTTTAAGTGTTCCTCAAGAAGTTTAACATTGCATTTCAGAAGAAAACGACAAGTTTGTTCATACTTTTAAACAGTAAAATAAATTAAAATAATGATTCACCATCTAAGCTTGTTAACGGTTAATTTGCTCATAGCAGTAATAATAATGCGGAAAACCGGACATCAATATGCGCTTCATGATGGTTAAAAGATACGAAGGCACGTATATGTATATATACGAAGACAGTTACTTTACCATTTGTTTAACAACACTGCGTCGGACTTTCTTTTTAGTGTAAGCTGTAGAACAAGTTCCCTCAAAATATACTATATTGTAGTTTCTATGAGAAAAATGACAAGCTTTGCTGCTTGCTAAGTAAGCGCTATTTTTTTTCTGAAATAGATTAGAAAGCATACCTATGATTATCCATCCATGTTGACTTGCTGAGTTTCTGATCGGCTGTAATTTTCTTCTCAATACATGTAAAAGATGTTTATGATTGTCTAATTTTTAGCATTAAACACAATGAAACAAAACTATCATTTGAATTGGCCTTTAAAATTTCTGAAAAACATGATTATCATGTTTAGCTGTTCAAATGTACTGAGCAACAAGATGGTCGTATGTGCAATTGTATACTACTCGGAGTCAGGGAAATGAAGTAACAAATCATCAATTCGTCATGGGATTTAGAAAAAAGATCATACCGTTAAATGAAGTGTTCTTACTTATTAGTGAGAAAATAAATGGAAAGTGTATAAACATGTCGTCTTGACAGCGTTCTGGCTACATTTTGCATCCCAAAAACAATACATTCGCAATTTGATTCTTGTATCGTGCCAAAATTTGAACTTCAAAGCCCATATCTAGAAAACCGAATACACTTACAAAAGAAGTGTCATTGTTATACCCTATAAGAAATAGATCGTCTCTCCAACGGAACATATAATAGCTCAAAACGGATCATTGTATTCCAAGTCTTAAGCAACCGATAAGTATTGCTTATGTACCCTGGCACGGTTCTCTTCCCACCACATTCTTGCATGGACTTCCCCAAATTTTTCACGGCTGCATTTAATCTTATATAATCAAATGAAATTCAAAAATTGACGGAAATGTCATACTAAATACTAACAACATAAGGATTTAGGAAAACTGGAGCTATCAAGAGCTAGGAATGGTGGTGATAATCAGGGGTTTGTACAAGGATAGTTGTTCACATTTCCAATATTGTTTTAGTAAAATTGCAATTAGGTAATTGCAAAATTGTTCACCAAAATACAGACATTTTTTTTTTGTACAATTTTATTTCCGAACTGGCTGCCATCAATTGAATAGTAAAATCCCTCCTTTAAATGATGCACTAGATAGCATTTTTAATAGGTCAGACTCTAGTACAAAATTGAAGAAACATACGTTTAAGTGTACTGACTACAGAAGCTAATTTATTCTATTTTCACATTAGATATTCAACTTTCTGGAGTGGAAGTGGTCATTAAACATGTAGACTTAAGGGATCATTTACTGAGATAAACTTCAAACTTCGCATAACCAGTTCCATATTTTTGTCCTTTAAATTTTTTAGAGACCAAGCCGGCCTTATAATTACACTATCGTTATCGTCTATGAATACAATGGTAAACGAGTGCAATATATTAAGCAAGAAATTTTGTACGACACATTTTCATGATAGAAATTACCTCCTTCTGATTCATTTTGTTCGTTGAACGGTTCATTTGATGATGAAGTTCAATTTCTAATTACCTAAACAATTTTTTCACAAACTAGAGGATTTGTTCAAAATATTAATTTTTTGGGAGCGGAGGCGTCTTTCGAAAAAACTCATTGGAATGACGATGTTGAAGAAACAAGAATGGCAAAGATAAATACATTACTCAATATGAAATTAAAAAACCGAACCTGAATCGGACACGTCTTAGTTCTCTTTTTCCGCTAGGCAATACTCTAATGGTAATATAAACACCCGGTTCATCTTCTTCGACCCATTCATTGTCCACCTCGCTGACATTGCTTACCGACATATCTTCAGACCTATCAGCATCCCTTGATGAGCTCGAGGCGTCTAATGATGTCTCTGTCTTAGCAACACTAACATTTGAGTGTGTTGGGGTCGAGTTTTGGCCGGAATCGTAGTTGTGATGGCGTGGCATTGGGTGGTGATGGTCTAGTGAATCGTATGATGAGCAACTAACAGTTGTGATGGGGCGAGGAAATGTACGGGGGAGATGCTCTCTGGTTAGAGACGGTGTTGAGGGGCTGGCGTGAGAAGATTCCATTTTTGAGAACTGTAGAATGAATTAACCTAAAGTTAGAGGGGGAAACGACAAATAACGGAAAAAAGAAATTTGCATTACACTCATGACTAATCTATTCTATAACCTAACATTTTTGCAATTTGTTTCGGGTTATGTTAATAACATTCCTAGCTAATTTGTTCAGTCCTATTGAATTACTTGCAATAAAGTTGCTTCCGGCTTAATTAGGGGAGGGACGGACTGACGGAATGGAAATGAAGCTACGATTTTTAGCTAGCTAGGACGATGTGCAAAATGTTACTAATAAGGTTTGTGTAAAGGTGTACAAATATGACCGACCAAAAATCACTCAGCAGATAGAAATTTCCGAAATGCGGTACATCGCTCTTTTACTAAACCATTTTCCTCTTCAAATATTTCATAATATCAGTAAACCTATGTTTTATGAGTTTTTTCGGATGATGTGAATCATGTGATCTATGAAATGAAAGTTTTGACCGTAAAAGTTTGTAAAGAAACATGAACAAGATATGCTTGAAAATATTTCTTTTATCAGTATTAACCAGCTTTTCCCTTCTATACTTTATTATGTATGAACATATATGATTTTGATAGCATAAAGTATAGTACTTAAATCGGATTTGTTATTATTGGGCTGATCAGTCATTTCAATAATATTTTTTATTCATAGGTCATTACTCTTATAAAAAATTTAAGTGTAGGTCACCTTACAAATAATAGTAATAAATAAATAAAATCGTAACTTTTTGGTATCTTTTTTTTTACTTAATAATTCAAACAAATACTAAAAAAACAGTTTTTAAGTTATTTTTTTATACTTTGATGTATTTCTCGTGTAGATTATTATACCTTTTTTAAAGTTTAAAAATAACTTTTAAACTCTTTTTTGTATTTTAATATTTTTCTCGTATAGATTATAAGTTATTTTTTAAACTTAAAAACAACTTTTAAGTTTTTTTTATTGGTTCCGTGACTGAACTTAAAAAAAATCAGTCCAATACTTCTATTTAAAAAATCTTATAAAATATAAGACAGGAGTAATATTATTATTATTATTATTCCAGGCATAAGAAGTAGGAACTATTCCAGCAAGTGGTCTATAATTAATAGAGAAGTTGCTATCATTCATTTAGTAAAGGCCTTTTACAAGAAAGAAATGGGCCATTGGCCTGGTATTTTTCATGTAATTTTATGTAAATGCTAAATATAAACAAAAAAACGGTAAAGATGAAACTTTTTACTCCATATTTACTTATTAATTTTTTAAAGATTTTTGGCAATTTATATATTTGAACTTACAGTCAGTGGAGGTTATGAATATCAGAGTAATGCATTAAAGTATATATCCGACTCTTTGTTTAAGTGAACTCAAGCTAACCTCGTCTTCGGACCGTGGAGGAGTTGGAAGAGGAAAAGCTTGTCGATTCAATTTTTTCACATTATAAAGTTCCATCACCTTTTCGTAATTCTCGGTCCACCACTTCTGGGCTTGCCATTTATTGAACATATCACGGCTAATTAACAAATAGAAAATAGACGAATAAATTGAAAAATCCCCCAAAAAAGCCAAAATTTGGAAATATCAGAATGTTGTTCAAGGTTTAAACAATGGCCAAACGTACACATCGAAGAAAAATAATAAGCAAATAATCTTAATAAGGGTAGAGAGTGCCGAGTACAAAACATAGGTAGATCAGTTGATTAATTATGAATGTTACTAATAAAGAAGATTTGTGAAATAGTTATATGTAACTTGTAATTCTTTCTAACTTTATTTTATAAATCTGATGCACTATCCACAAATTTAACTTCTCTGATTATGATTTCAACATAGTACTATTTCCTTTGTTCTCATTTAATTGTTTATTTGCGAAATTACGTGTAATTTTGAGTGGCTTATAACTTTTATCAAAATTGTCGAAATGAAATTTTTTTAAATCTAATAATAAAATTTAACATTTGAACTATATGATCAACATTTAAAAAATTTCATTCCGACAATTTTGATACAAGTTGTTGGTCGGTCAAAATCTAAAATTACAGATTTACAGTAGTTATTTTTTTAATTTGTATGTAGTACTAGTACTACTAATGTTAAATATTGCTAGGCTAATTTTAAATGAACCTACTGAAACTTTATTGACAAAAGGTGGCCTCCCCACTCTATAATGATGGTAAAAAGAATCTCTCTTTTGCGCATGGTGTATATAAATTTGACTTTACATAATGGTAATCATAATTCCTTAATATAGTCGCATTAAGCAATCATTTACTTCATCATGTCCCTCAACCGATCTATCAAAACAAAAACAAAAAATTGTTTCAAAGTGTTTATGTACATGGAGATAAAGTCATTCCCAGAAGTTGTTACATAAAAAAGTAATGAGATTTTCAATCATGCTACATTTCATTCCAAACTTCACATCAAATATCATACGTGTCGTGGTTGAATATATAATATAGTAATACTTGTTCGTGTAAATAAAATTGTTGTCAGTTGGTTTTGATTCATACTATATATATTGTACAAGTGAACCCATTATTACTCTCCGTAAACATTTTCTGTTACTTTAGAAAACTTTTCCACTACCATATGATCATAAAGATATTATAAACTAAGTTAGAAATTATCGATTAATTTATTTACTTTATGGAAACTTGGTGGGGATAGCAATAATTAATTTTTACAAATAAGCATACATACCAAAATTTCATATTCATTATGAAATTACGTGTAATTTTAATCGGATTATAACTTATATCAAAATTATCAAAATGAATTGTTTTTAAATTTAACATTTGAAATATATGATCAACTTTTAAAAATTTTTATTCCGATAATTTTAATATAAGTTCTTGACCGATCAAAATTGCACGTAGTTTCGTAATGGACAATAAATAGGAACGAGGAGTCCTCGTTATTATATGGTCCATTAGTGTCCCACTCTAAGCTATTCTTACTACACAACTTCCTGTTAAAGGACTTTTTATGGCTGTCTATTATAGGACCAATTTTTTTTAAAAGTAATTAATGAAAAATATACTATATTTAAACAATTAAGTATTATTGATATGCTAAAAAAACTTATGGACTATCAAATCCTTTTATAATAGGACGTGGTGGTCGATGAAGTTGCTTCTCAACTTCTGCCCGGAAAAAATACAATCACGTTATTGGATTGTTTATCTAACGTTGTGACGAGACCGAAATGTTCTTTATTTTTTCGTACTTTAAAAAGAACTCATTTCAGACGATCAAGCAAGATTGCAAATTTACTAAAAGTAAAAAACAAAACTCATAAATACTGTTCCCCTAGTTTCATCATTGTACACAAGAATGTGAAAGCTCAAATGTCTAAAGCTGTGTGTTTGTCCCATGTTAGTGTAGACAATACTATGTAAGCATTGTTGTCTTAACTCTTACCAACAAAATTAAACACAAATAGTTGTTATTTTTCTACCAAGAAAAACAAATAGTTTATATAATGACAAAGCTAAAGTACCAAGCCTGATAAAATGTTGAAAAGGATGTGAAAGAACAGTTTCCGACAAAGTGCCAGCAATTGATGAAAAGTTATACCCCAACACAATCAATAGCAAATTAGGCCCACTGAGGAAAAATGACAGTACTTGTATTGAGTTATTCTTGCTTTTGGACTTTAAAAAACACTCATGGTTTTTATAAGCAAATCATTAAGAAAGTATCGGAATTGTTTAAATGAGCTAGGAATTATGTGGTTATAGAGTTTGACTGACTGAACCTAATTTATATAATAAAAAAAATATAATTTTACTTCTTTTTTGTGTTAATTATTAGCTGCATGTGTGTTTAATTAAGCTCTTTATGCCTCTATGGGCGCATAGAACCTTTTTATAATGTCTCTGAAAAATCCGGTTTGTTGTGTAGCTACTACGTCTGTTTGATAGGATTGTTTTCTTTATAATTACTAGTTGCGCAATTTTGCTTATTATTGCTAAAAATATAAAGAAAAAACATGTCATTACATTACAATTTACTAAATTAGTAAGGAAATAGATAGCATAGCTAAAAGGAGAGTGATTAAAGGGAAAAGTAATTGCCACCCACTAACCAAAACGGCACAATAATGAAATCCACTAAAACCGCTTTACGTTTAGCACGTCTCTTAACATACATGCAAGCAATCAAAATCCTTAAAAACTAAATATGCAAATAAAAATAGAATCATGCAATGAAATTAGGGTCCTCGATCGGTCCTCGGCCGAGACCAAACTATAACGTATTTGGTTACGGACTCCTCTAATTATGTGATCAACTAATTACTTGCTTAAAAATTCTAGTAATTTGTTTTGTACAGTTCAAGTCAATTTCTGTTCCTTTCTCCTTAATTAAATGGGGTTAAATGCTAGCAGTTTCAAGATAGCGAAACAATAAAAAAAAAAGTCACCATTTCAAATAGGAACTTGGCCTTGACGTGAATAGAAATTACTAACCGGGACCAGTACTCCATAATTTCTAAAAAAAAATACAGTATATTCATATTCTAGATGCAGATTTTCATGGTTCGTATTCATGAAAAAATTCACAACTCTTTAAACTAAGTCACTATCGACTTTCCTTAAAAGTCACACAAATTATGAACTGGCTTAGAAAAACACGAACAGTGCCTAAAGATGCATAAAACATCTCAACTATCAAATAAAAGTCACATGCCAAAGAGCTTAAAAAAAGAATATAAACAGTACCTAAAGCGAATCCGTTTGAGGTCGTTACCGCCTCGTGGCATAGAAACGAACGTAATAAGCACGCCTGGCTCCACTTGAGCAACCCACTCCTTCGGTTCTCTCTCCTCCACGAATACAACTGGGGGCTCGGCTCTGCGACCACTAGTGGAAGCCGGAGTGGCATCTCCGCTAGATATGCCCTTGAGCCGAGCCTCTAGCTCCTTACCCCAATGCCTTGATGAACCCGAGCGGTTCAGGCTCATGGTTCGTCGATACGACCACCTGAACCTGTCTGATTGATTCGGTTCCGTTTGGTCAGCTGGATGAGCTGGCTTTGAGCATGTGTTGCACGTGTTGTAGGCTCCTGAGGCTTTAAGAGCTATGTCCTTTATCTACAGTTTATAACTTATAAGTTATGAATTCAAATCAAAGTTGGATTTTCTGATTTTATTTTCAAATTTTATTGACTTTAAGATCTTAGAACTGGATGTTATAATTCATTGCTCTACTAATAAAATGGAAAACAATTTTCATTATCGGTTATAAAGAAAGCTTCACAAAAAGTATAACGCAACGGAATTATAATTTAAACTCCGATTGGTTAAAATAAGAGACCAGGTGGAAAATCATTGTGTAAATGCTTTTGACGGAGCTCTAAATTGCAAAGAATCGAAATCATAGAATCGGGTTGTTATGATTTCATGTTCAGTTACTAGTTCCATATAACTCAAGCAGTTAATATAAGAACAAAAAATTAACAACTTACATAATTATCCAACAGAAATTAAAAGGAAATTCATGCAACAGAATATGGTACAATTTAGAACTTAGAATGAATCCAAAGTTCCAAAGCTTGCAACCAAAGTGGTGGTTGCAATTTGTGAAGTTCAAAATGTTTCCAAAAGTAAAGTGCAAAATAGGCAAATTCACGCATAAAACACCATATACAGATGATAATTTATAAAAGAAATTTTGATGAATAATTAAATGTACTACATATAGTTTGGTTGAATGATACAATTTCTAATTAAAGTTTGAGAAAGCAATAAATTTGGAACTGTGCAATTGCTTTTGTTCCTTTCACATTACTTTTCAAGGTTCAAAATCTCTATCATGATCATAGTAATATGAATAAAAAAAAAGCAAAAAAAAAAAAACGTTTAGTACTCCTGTATATAGTTTCATTTGTTAATAATTAGTATTAGAAACTGAATGTTAAAGTAAAATACTTTATTATCACAGATGAATTAACCTGCCTAACTTTTAAAAGTTTTCCTTACATTTTAAACAAGAAAATAAAATTTTGGTTCATTCATAAAATTCAAAAAAATAAGTTTTAGGCTTGACATCAACATACAATACAACTAATAAACAAAAATAAGATAAACTTATCTAGTAAGCTACAACTTAAAAGGGGAAGAAAAATTACTTGAGAAGTGAGAGATTTGGCAGCTTGCTTGCCATTGTGATCCGACTCTTCCGAATGATCGATTCTCGACTCATCGCTTGGCTGCTTCGGACGAGCTATGCACGTCAACATTATGTATACTATTATACAATATGTAAAAAAATACATGTAACATGTATATAGACGAGTCTATGCAGCATATGACACTGATATGTATGTGATTATTAATGGTACGTATTTATAAAATGTAAGATAGAAACTGTGAAGAGATAGAGAGACAGAAAGATATATATGTATATGAATGGGGTGATAGCTTCAAAGAACAGGCATCTCTAAATGTGCTCTACCGCTTTTATAACTCTCCTTTTTAACTTGCTCCATTATTTACACATTTTCTAGAAGAATTAATTATAATGCATTATATGTCATTACACGTCGTGCACACGCACACTTATGTAAATGTATGGGCTATTGTTACTAATTACTACACCAAAATAGACATTCTGGAACAGAAAAAATTCGTTTCTGTTAATTTTTGGAACAGGGTTGTGATGTCTCAAAAAGTGACATGTCAAATTCTAGTAACGCTGTAGAGGTGTTCCGAATTTTCTATTCCAATTTGATAGTTGGGAACACTAAAAAGGTGTTGCAACTTTAAACAGGAATGGAATATGGTCATTCCAATTTGACAATTAGAAACTCAAGCAAGGTGTTCCAACTTTAAACATGAACGTACTATATGCGTTTCAATTTGTCAATTAGGAATTTAAACTAGGCGTTCCAACTTTAAACAGGAACGTCAATTTGGTGTTTCGATAATTATTTTAGTTACATATGAAATGGCATTTCAAATGTTCCAGTTATAAAATAACGAACTAATAATTACGATGTGAGTAATTATAAAATATACTACTTACAACAAATAATAGAATACTACACAAGGAAATATACAAGTCTCAATAATTATAAAACCAACTAATACCATTAACAAATAACCAGTACCAAGATTCATCAAATAACTAGTACTAAACTTTACAAACAAATTTCAAAGCTAAATGCAAAGTTACGTACAAAAATAACTAAGATCCACTCACAAATTTCACTTCTAGAAATCCTACTTACGAAAAATATATACAAGAGGAAAAACAACTAAGAAAAACTTCTACTTTAACATCAGAAAAGTGCAATGCCACATGAGAGTTTTCGGAATCCTCGCCATATCTAAGTTCATCAGTTTGCGTCACGCCTAGAAAAATAAAGGTAAAAGACACCAAAAAGAACATTTAACAAACATATAGCATGTTCAAAAAAAAAAAACACAAGGTAAAAGTAAAAGATTTGGACTAAAAGTTTGCTCGTTAAAACATATTTTCCATATCGAAATCAAATAAAATTCCTACATAAACTAATTATTTGTGTTTTTCAAAACTTAAAATTACTTCATATTAACTTTATTTCTGACATCCTATAAGATAATCTGCATTCCCTCTTTTACTCATCCACGATTTATCCAAAGCCATTTTTATTTGGATGTACTCCTAGCCTAATCTTTAACAACCAAGTAAGTATATTAACAACCAAATAGAAACTAACTGAAAATAAAAAAAGGTATTACATGTTTCATTAGGGCTGTGACATTCAATGAAACATAAATTAAAAATGCCAAAATTAAATTTACAAAGCATATAGGTTTCTAGATTCTAGCTTAACTTAGATACATATTATTATACAAAGTGCTAATTCAACCGGACCAATTTATTATATCTTATAATATTGTAATCACATCAATACTTATGTAACTTATTATGATTATTTTAAAGAAAACCTCTGCAGTTTAATACAAAATAATTTTTGCACTAACAAAGTAACCAAACATACACAACAAATTTGTTTATAGTGGTTATACGTCAAATAAAGAGATTACGATACATACATGTTTCAGTTCAAATATATACATAAGCGCAGTTAGCACATACCAGTGTCTTAGTATCAATACATATGAAAACAAACACAACTTACTGAGTGTATACATATATGAGACCGATATGTGAACATAAAGTGTGACATGATTTTAAACAGACCAATCATAGCCCTTAAAAATAATGGATTCATATTAAGGAATTAACTAAACCAAAAACAAACAAACAAATAATGGGTTCATAATGGGTTCTCTCTCACACACACAAGGGGTTCTCTCTCTTCATTGTGATTTTTCTCCATAGAACTCTCGTTTGGATTTTTTAAACTAAATGAAAAAGTAGGCAAAATTGTAAAGTTTAACATATTCTCTTCATTGTGATTTTGTTACACTTAAGGCTTGTTTCGCTGTACTGCAAATAAGCTGATTTTTTTAGAGTGATTAAAAAGCTAAATTTATCCACTTAAAACTTCTATACTAATCGGACAAAAGAACATATAAACTCACGCCGGTTAACCAACTACCACCAGTTGTTAAACAATAAGTAAAAAAGTGAGCTAATAAGGTGCAAAGAAACAAAGGTATAGCATCCAGATTATGATATATTGGACACTACAAATGAAATTTTGCTAAATATTTCTATTCCCACATGAGTGTTTAACTAACATAATACAAATTTATATTAATCATAGTAACTTAGTACCATTGACAATTAAATTTTTTATATTGCTTTTTGACACCTTTTTAGTTTTCTAAACGACTGCTTTGTTTGTTGGTTTTTTTGGTTTAGTTAATTCCTTTAATCTGTACCCTTTAATTAATTACAAGGAAGCAAAATCTAAAGATATTGAATATGGTGTAAGCGTAGAAAAAGAACAACCTTACAATTGCTATCTATATACAAATAGATATAACATGTCCAGATTTAATAAAAATCGTATAGTAACTATCACTTCTACACATTCGCGCCTATATAGTTAATTCAACAACATAATCAAAATCCACCACATCAAAATCATGTATTGCTCCAATATCCAAATTAACAAAACATTAAAAAAAAAAATATATCATGTCATCACTAGTTTCAAAAATTAGCAAACGAACAAAAGTAGCAAATTTCAATTCTTAAGTACTAAAATATTATTTCAAAAAAACATATAAAGATGCACAACCTTTTCTTCAATCTATCTATTTCGCATTATATGTCATTACACGTCGTGCACACGCACACGCACACGCACGCAATGTATATGCTATTGTTACTAATATCATTCTATTATAATAAGTCAACCCAAGTTAAATGAGACTGTTAGTCATTTTTTTTCAAAAATACCCCTACACATTTATATTAATTACAATAATATCATACTCTCATAAAAATATAAAAAGTAAAAACTAATAAAACTATTTATTAAACTATGTTTTTAAATCTTAAACCAAACATTCTTTTAAATCTTAAACTAAATTTTTTTTTGCATTATCCACATATTTATATCATAACTATACATATTTTATATATTTTTATTGCATTACGCGCCGCACAGACGCAATGTTGCGTGTGACACGATTACTAGTATATATATTGTGTAATAAACTCTGTCATTTTAAAAAAAAAAGTTGAAACTTATGGTCGCACATGATTTTGATTAAGATTATATGTTTTCTTTAGTTTTAAAATACCCATACATTAGAATTTATGGTCGCTAGAACTCTTTGACTTTTAAAGCATACCAAACTAATACAAAAATACCCATACATTATAATTTTATTTTTTTTTGAAAAGCGAGGGTTAACTGCAAAGTTATATAGTTGAAAACCATAAGCACCGGTTTCTTCCCACTTCTATCTTCAATCTTTCCATTTGCTCTGCTCCCTTATGTGCATTGGGGCGGAACCGATGGAGGACAAGGGGTGTTACCGTCACCATCAAAATTTTAAAAATATTTTTTTTTTATATAGAAACAATCAAAAATTTAAACTTTTATACATTAATAGCCCCCAAGTAGACAAATAGTAACTTAGTTCAAATGGTAAATATAAAATTTGTGTGTTACAAGATCCCTAGTTCGAATCTTTCGACTATTTTTTACTTTTCATTTAATTAACATTAAGTTACTATTTGACTTCTCCATTAGTTAATTGCCATCTTTTAGGTACAATTACAATATTTTATAAATAAATATTTTTGTGTAGTTTCATAATCATATTAAAACAAATTTTAAACTAATAAATTTGTATTTGTAGTCAATTTTTCTGTATCGTTTGAAATTTTTAGATCAATGGACAAGTCAGCTAAGTTTTAAACTCCAGTTTTTTTTTTTGGTTTTTTATACCGTTTATTATTATTGTACTAAAAAGAATCATCGTTTTAAATTTTTAGATCAATGGACAAGTCAGCTAAATTTTAAACTCCAGATTTTTTTGGTTTTTTATACCGTTGATTGTTATTGTACTAACAAAAAAAATAAAAAACACCTCATCCCCTAAGAATTGAATACTGGTTCCGCCGCATCATATACATAAACATGCATATGCCTATATAGATAGAAACGAGACCAAACCAAAAACCTAAGACAACAAATAACAAAAAATGGGTACGGACAGTAGGCTGAATAATGGTAGCCGGATCGATGTTACTTATATTATATTTGTTTATATAATTTGTAATTGATACTAAAAAGAGAATGATACCGATTATACTATATTTTAGGTTAATCAGATGCATACATATACCTTTATATAGAGAGAAACCAAACAAAAACTAATATAACAAAAAAAATGTGGCCGTAAGTGAGCGTGTTATTGTACGGTGGGTATAGCAGTAGCCGGAATGATGTTAGTTTATTCGCATAATTTGTAATTGATACTAGATAGAGAATGATACCAATGATGCCCTATCTTATGTTAATTAGAAGGACTAATTGCAAAGTTATGAGAAACGGAGTTGATTGCAAAGTTATGAAACTATATTTTATGTTAATTAGAAGGACTAATAATATATACTAACCTCCAAAATCCAAATAAACATCAAAGATGAAATAGGGGGGCTTAATTGCAATGTTATATACTTGATGAGTAACAATTGAAAAGTTAGAATATTTACTCAATCTCTCCCATCTCCTAAACTTCCCAACTCAATACATACATACATACATACATACATACATACATACATATGCCTATATAAAGGGAGAAATCGGTGTAAACCAAAATCAATATTAACAAATACCCAAAAAAATGGTGTCATACGTGATATGTTATTGTACGTATTAGGCGGTATAGCGATAGCTAAAATGACGCTGCTTCTAATTTGTATGTTTACATAATTTGTAATTGGCACTGTTTATGATAAAATATAAAACGAATGATTTGTTTCTATAATGTAAAGATTTGTTTCTTGTTGACTAATGTCGATAGAAGGAGCCCTATGTAATTCATTATGAACTACCACTATAATACGATTATAGCTCTACGTTTCTTCATTCTATCTCTATCGTTTTATATTTTAACAGTTTATGCGATATTTATTGTAATTAGAAGGACTAATAATATATGTTTACAATACTCCAAAGTCCAAATAAACATGGAAGATGAAAAATGGGGCGTTTTATATTTTAACAGTTTATGCGATATTTATTGTAATTAGAAGGACTAATAATATCTGCTTACAATACTCCAAAGTCCAAATAAACATGGAAGATGAAAAATTGGGCGTTTTAGATTTTAACTGTTTATGCGATATTTATTGTAATCAGAAGGACTAATAATATCTGCTTACAATACTCCAAAGTCCAAATAAATATGGAAGATGAAAAATGGGGTTAATTGCAAAGTTACAATTTCTCCATATCTCCAAAGCTCCCAACACACACACACACACACATAGTACACATATATATACATATATATGCGTATATAGAGAGAGAAAGCAATATAATGGTGTCATACGTGAACGTGATACTATATGGAGTAGGCGGAATAGCGGTAGCAGGAATGGCGTTACTCGTAGCGTTCCAGGAGAAGCTGGTGTACGTGCCGGTGCTGCCAGGACTCACCAAGTCCTATCCCATCACCCCCGCTCGCTTACGTATGCTGTTTGAGGACGTCTGGCTCAGATCATCTGATGGCGTTAAGTTACACGCTTGGTTCATCAAGTTCTCCCCCGATTGCACAGGTGCTGTTACCTATTTTTTACTTTTATGTTATCGAGTACTGATTTGAAGTCTGTTTTGATAGTAGTGGACTACCTGTGTAAATAATTTATAGGTGCCGTGTTATTATTTATTAGTTGAGTTAGGTTTTTGATCTGATTATTCCTAGGTTCCATCTTATTTATTTTATTGGTCTATTGTGATTGTTTTTTAATTCACCGTTGGGACGCTAAATTACACAGTCCTGTATATCTCTACAATGCCTCCGCCATTATTTTAGTTTTAATTGCAATCTAATTGTCGTTAAATTAGGGTTTATTTATAGTGTTGTGTGGTTTTAGTAGTTCCTTTTTTTTTTATATCTAATGATTGCTGTATTTATTGAAATATATTAAATAGCTGTAAGTAGAACTGTCGCTATAAGTTATAACTCTGTGTTTTGTATTTGGTTAATTGTCATTATGATCCAATTATTGTTGAATTAGGGCTTGTTTGGTGAGCGTTAGTTATGGTCTGATTGTTGTTGAATTAGGGAATATTCTTGTTGTTATTGAGTTGTTGTGATCATAATCTGATGAAATTGTCGAGGTGCATAGGTTTTTGGACCGACTCTGACCCTTCACCCTTCCTAAGAACCGAAGGGTTTAATTGCAAAGTTAATAGAATTCATGGGTCCAATTGAAAACTTTTGCTTCATTTCCGTTTCCACTTCTCCTTTTCTCTCTATCTCTCCTTCTCACAAACATAACACTGTTATACATACATATATATATATATGCCTATATAGAATAGAGAAACTAAACCAAAAACCATCTTTAAATAAAACAATGGTGTCGTTCATGAGTGTGTTACTATACGGAGTAGGCGGCATAGCGGTAGCAGGAACAGCGTTACTGGTAGCGTTCCAGGAGAAGCTGGTATACGTGCCGGTGTTATTCGGACTCACCAAATCGTATCCCATCACCCCCGCTCGCTTACGTATGCTCTTCGAGGACATCTGGCTCAGATCTTCCGATGGGGTTAGGTTGCACGCTTGGTTGATTAAATTTCCCCCGATTGCAGAAGTGCATTGTTTTTCTTATTTTGTTTCAGTTTTAATTGTAATAATTATCTGATAGTGTTCCCCGATTGCAGAGGTGATGTGACTAATTTACTGGTTCATTGTTATTTTTATTGTACTGTTGAGTTTCCAATTACTGCTAGATTAGATTATAGGAATTTAAATTACTGTTGTTGTGAGCTAGTCTAATTAATTACTGCTGGTGCTGTCTTATTATTAATTAATTGTGGTTGAGATTGTGATTGTGATTGTGATTGTGATTTTGATTTTATTAGTTGAGTTAGGGTCTGGTTAGTGATACTCGAGTGGCGGTTATTTAATATTTTAATCTTATTTTTGTTGAACTTATGTGGTTTTTATTGCTTAATTCTAAATATATCTAATTAATCTTGATATTAGGGTTTGTTTGATTGTACTCGAGTGTCGGTTGCTTAAGGATCCTTGTTCATGTTGTTATGTGGTTTATTGGTTAATTGTAATTTCAATCTGAATATTGTTGAATTACTATCAGAGTAAGAATTTATTTGAATGATGGTTTATTCATGCTGTTATGTAGTTTTATATCGTAATTGTAATTGAGTTTTCTCCTGATTGCAGAGGTGCTGTTTTTATTTATTGGTTAACTGTAATTATAATTTGATTGTTGTTGAACTAAGAACATTATGTTAAAATGTGTTTGTATTGATTAATTGTGATCATAATCTCATTATAGTTGATTAGTTGTTGAGGTGCTATTTTTTTAATTAATTAATTGTGTAATTTGATTCTTGGTTAATTAGGGTTTGTTTGATGGTAATTGAGTGGTTCCATTGCTTATTCATAATTATAATCTGATTATTGCTGAATCAAGGTCTATTCTTATGTGTTTTCATTGCTTAACTGTTATTATTATCCAATTATTGTTGATTTAGGGTTTCTTTGATGATACTGGAGTGGCGGTTTGCTTAGGACGCAGTGTTCTTGCTATTAAGTGATGCCATTGGGTAATTGAAATCAAAACCAATTATTACTGATTTAGGGGTCTGTTATTATAATCCAATTATTATTAAATTAGGACGATTCCTTTCTTCCTATTTGAGAAATGGATTTTCGAATTAAACTGCTTACACTATTGTTGAGATAGTTTAGCGCGTAAATGTGTTAATTGTCCCGCCTTAGATGTGTGTCTGATGTTGAATTTAATTAGAATCCAATTATTACTGAATAAAGGTTTATTCTGTATTCCTTCTTGCTATTGAATTAAGCAAATAAAATAAAGCTTCTGTTGTATCTCTCCCTGTTTAGCTGTCTTTTCATTGGCCAATGGCAGTTATGATCCAATGGTTTGTTTGATGTTTTACTCGAATCAAATGGCGGTTACTTAGGGTACATTAGAAATTTTGTTGTCTTATTTAAGAAATGATTTTTCGGATTAAACTGAATACACTGTGGTTGAACTAGTTTAGCATTATAGGAGTGTGTTAATTGTCCTTTTAACTGCGTAGACATTGCTCTAGTATGTTGTTGTCAGTCTGCCCAGCTGCGTGTTCAATGTTGAATTTGATTAAAATCGAGTTATCATTGTTTGGCTAATTCAAAATTTCAAAGTGAGTAAAAATTTGCTGAACTACTTTAGTAAGTGTTTCAGAGTTTGTTAGTTGTCCTACACTACTTCTATAATGATTTAGAAAGTGGTTCATCGAGCTATTTCGTGATTGTGTTTACTTTATGCTACTAAATTGAATAAAAAGAAGTCCCGATTAATGTTTTGGAATCGTTTGTGTGATTTTAAAGGTTGTAAAATTTTGTTGAACTGCTTTAGTAAGTGTTTAAGAGTTTGTTAATTGTCAGACACTACTTCTATAATGTTATAAAATGTGGTTCATCGAGCTATTCCCGGATTGTCACGATACCTATGCTGTATATTGTCTGATTGTTGTTGAATTAAAGCTTTTTGATAAATTATTTGTCGAATGACGCTATACTTAGGGCTCACTGTTCATCTCAGTGTTGAATTGGAAAAAAACGAATTCTGCTATTTCTGTTACGGAAACGAACTTTCGAAGCAGATTCAATGCACTGTTTATGAGCCTGATTTAGCAGTGTTTATTTTGTAAATCTTCTCACGCTGCTTATGTAAAGTATCTATCTGATCTGGGACCAAGGGGTTCTAATAAAGGAGGAAACATCATCTTGTACAACATATTTACTAAATTATGGAGTACCCTCCACACCCCCCTTAACACAGACACACACACACACATACACACACACACACTCCTAGCAACTTCGAATTGGGTTCATCCACCTTGAAAGTTGTAGATTTTTATCATTTATGTAAAAGAATCTCAGGTTTTAAGCTGACCACACACAAGAAAGCCTTTTGTAGCGTTATGGCTTGGACATACATGGAGGGTGAAAAACTTAATTGGATTAATTTTCATGTATGTGATTTATTTTCCCACCTTAAGTTCTTGCTTTGCATGTTCATTTCGGTAATTTCGAAAAATGATGGGGCTTCACCACTTCATTCTATTTTGTTGCATGAAATAAGTTCTCGCTTGATATCAGGAAAAAAGAAAGTACTTGGCTGGTTTTCTTCCTGATCTTGTTCTGTATAAGATATCCTTGTTTATATAAATAAGTGTCTGTGTGCGCGTGTGCATACATGCATTCATATGTCTCACGGTGGACATCTTTCCAATATTGAGTAGGTATGTATTGTAGAATCTTAAGCCGGGGTATATGATCAATATATTCAATAGTCCGTGTTTTTAAGCATATTATAGTCCGTGTTTATATCGATTTGAGTACCTTTAACAAAATGTAGAGTCCACGGTTGTGGTATATGATCAATTGCTTTCAGATTGCAATGGCTGCTGAAGTTGAAAGTGAAAAGTTGAAGGTTGCATTTACTTTTTTACATGAATGATAAAGCAATATAAAGATTGAGCGTCTTGGTTACTACTTCTGTACCTTTTTTGGGGGAGATTTGTTTTCTTTAAAGAACCTGTGTTGATATTTAGTCTTGTATAAGTATATATTTGAGTGGTGTTTAGAGTTTTAGACTTTTAAAATGGTAATTTTAAATACATGAACTGTGGTGATTTAGGCCTTGATTTCACTGATGGTTTATTAAAGGATGTTTGTTTGATTTTGTTCCATGAGATCATAAATGAGTTCAAGTTACTTGTATGTAGGAAGCAAAGAAGTGGGTGGAGTTTAGTTCATTTACTAGCTCTTCTATTTCCCTGGGTGCTAACTTAATTTTCCTAAGTTAATCATCTCTTTTCTTATTTTTAAGAGGGGGTAAAGTGGGGTGGAAATTTATAGATACAATGATCTAGCTGAACTGTCTTCCCAATCTCGTAATTCTTATTGGCCTGTTTATTCTTATTGTTGGAAAGTGCTTGTCCGTGTCAATCAATACCAATTTTGTAAAATGTGATATTACATATTATTAATTTACTTGGTTTGAAATACAAAAATAGGAGTAGTTTGAATGTGAAGAGTTAATGCATATCATATTTTACCCAATGGGAGAGAAGTGCCATTGTTCATGCTTAAGCTGGGATGTCATTGATATCTATGTGAATGCCTTGTGTGTGGGAGGTTACATACATATTATCCTGTGATTTTATTGCCAAAGCAATTATTCAGTGATTGTTTTTATTTCGATTGTGATGTCTAACTCGGTTCATATGTCCTTGTCTGATATTTTTTTAGCTAGAAAACATTACATTTAACATCATTGGTTCTGCAGGTCCAACCATTCTGTTTTTCCAAGAAAATGCTGGAAGTATCCTTTTGTTGTTGTTTTTAAGGAAGTACATGTCATTCAGTCATTCTTTTGTCCACTTAATTCCTCCCCCCCCCCCTAATTGTGGTGATGGAGTCCTTTACAAGTATTCTGCAGATATTGCACACCGTCTTGAAATGGTCCGCATAATGTTACAGAGATTAGAATGTAATGTTTTCATGCTTTCCTATAGAGGGTATGCACATCTGACTTTTCTCTATCCACAACTGTTTGTTTTCTTTAGTACGAAATGCATTATAAATTGTTTTTGCTTTTAATGAATAACAGTTACGGAGCTAGTGATGGTTACCCTTCTCAACATGGAATTACTAGGGATGCGCAAGTAAGATTAAAACGATACATATTACATACTTTGCTTCATATTGTCCGATTCCAATTGGTTAGTTACTTCATATTGTCCGATTCCAATTGGTTAGTTACTTGTTTGTACCCCAACATAAAAGTTTCTTCATTATCCAACACAAAGGTACAGTCTTAGTTTACCAAATTGAAGAAATATCATAGACTGGGTACTTTACACACTACTTTATGTACACTATTCTACCTTGCTTCTCTATTTTAGTCTCCAATTTTCTCTTATTTTTCAAATTACTATACAAAAGGATAAAAAGTGTTAGCTTGTGGTTTACTGGTTTTGAATGTTTTTTAAGGTTGGGAAACTAAAACAAAAAGTATAGGCTACTCCCTTACTTAATTGAAAGGAGCCTGAGGTAGCTTGATTACTCGCTTGAATCTAATAGCCATATTTTTAAGATAAAGCTTCCTTAGCACAAGAGCTAAGCGATAATAATACCTTGAGAAGACCGATCTTGAAGCGGAAATAAATAAGGAACTCTCCCCTCGTCTCTTAAGGTTCCTATACAAGTATTTTGCTAACCGATTTTCAATACATCCTAGTGAATATGCTTCCGTTTCTTTTTTGTTAGGCTGCACTGGATCATCTATCTCAGAGGACTGACATTGACACATCACGAATAATAGTTTTTGGAAGGTCGCTTGGTGGTGCAGTGGGATCTGTTCTTACGAAAAACAATCCTGACAAGGTACTGATTTTAAAAATAAATAAATTATGCTGATAAAATGGCGGTAGGAACACTATACTTTCCTGTGTTCTTAGCCTGACCTCTTTTTGAAGTAACTATACTGATACAGTGGCGAAATTTTATATGTTCGTTTTGTCCTAAAGTTTTTGTATATTTCATTTTCTTGCTCTGCTATCCTTCACCAGATGCTTGTGGGCAAACTTTACTTTTTGAAGTAGTTCAGTTGTGACCATTATTATTGCTTTTCAACCATTGCAGAACTTATTAATACTAGTTCCCAGTAAAAAAAACTACTATTTTGATGCCTGATAATTGTTAGGAATGTATGATCATTAAGAAGTTGATTGATATTTGAATTGTGCCATGTCATTATGCTTGGGGATTTTCATACATTTCTTTGCATTTGGCAACAGCTCAACTAGCTAGCTTTTATTAGAATTTGTATTTGATATGAGCAGAAAAAAACATCAAACTTCTTAGCTTCCAGTGTTTGTGTCCCCCTTTTTTTGGGTTTAAATATCTTGTAAGCAAACTCTGATTGAAGCTGGAAAATCTACGGAAACAAACACTCCTAGATTTTAGTAAGGAAAAAGCTAAAAAAAAATACTAATGCCAAATAAGCATATCATATTATATCATATCATTGTCTTCGGCCATTCTTCCTGTGTATAATTTCTCTGAAAGTTTTCTGTTTCTCAAAATGAAAACAAGTTTTCAATGTGGGTAGATTCAGGCACTACTTTCTTTTTTGTTTTGAATCCTAGGAATGAAACATTTTAGAAAAATTATTTATCCGACAGAAGAGTTGTTGTGCACATCATTCTGAGTTCCTGTGGCTTTGCAGGTAGCTGCATTAATATTGGAGAACACTTTTACATCTATACTGGATATGGCTGGAGTTCTTTTACCATTTCTAAAGTACTTCATTGGAGGTAGTGGCTCTAAGGGTCCCAAGGTTCTTAATTTCGTAGTGCGATCACCTTGGAGTACAATTGATGTTGTTGGCCAGGTGAGCAACAAGTTATAACTATTAGACATGCTGGCCCAAAAAGAAGGTTTAAACTTGTAAAACTCTTAATAGCGACAACCAGTCGCCCTTACCCATGATTTGACACATAAATATTATTCAATGTTCGAAAGGGAATCAAAATTTATTTCGGTTTTTGTAGTTTTGGTGCTATGTCAACGCATCATGTACGTGGAAGTTCAGTTGTTTTTACAAGAAAAAATTCTTACCTCTGATTTAGTACTCATCATCAGTTTGAACAACATGGTTTATGTACCGTCTTAGAAAGCACCTGTTTTTTTAAAACTTCTGCCCCCTGTTCCAGCAGCATTTGATCTATGTGAACCATTTGCCGTTTGATGTCTCTGTAAATAATTAGTTTGAGTGATTGTTTAACTGTAACTTTTAATAAAAACAGTTGGCTTATTTAGGTCTGAGAGAAAAGCTGGTTTCGATGAGCTTAATACTTCGAGCTTTTTCAGGCGAAAAATAAAACAAAACAATTAAAACCCCAGCCTTTAATCTGCCCAGAAAATAAACTGCAGCTTATAAGTTCAAAGTGGGGTTTGATCCAGCTTAATTTTTGTATAGACTTATCAGGTCAAAAAGAAAAAAAGAATAATTCTTAGCTTTTAAGCTTGCCAAAAAAATGAATGCAGTCTATAAGCATAAAGCCGGGGTTATCCAGCTGAAAACCATTAGTCTTTCCAGGCCAGAAACCAAAAGAAGAAAAGAAATACCACTTGGTTATCCAGCTGAAAACCATTAGTCTTTCCAGGCCAGAAACCAAAAGAAGAAGAGAAATACCACTTGGCTTTTAAGCTGGCCCAGAAAATGAACTGTAGCTTATAAGCATAAAGCTCGGTTCATCTAGCTTAAAACTTTAGCCTTCTCAGGCCCATAGATCAAAAATATATTAGCTTGAAGGATAATTGAATGCAGCTTTGAAGCATGAAAAAAATTAACTGAGATTAAGAGCTTCAACCAAACAATCCCAGAGTTTGATGATAATTTTCATTCTTTATC
Organism: Primula veris; assembly: GCA_963682055.1. Taxonomy (NCBI): domain Eukaryota; kingdom Viridiplantae; phylum Streptophyta; class Magnoliopsida; order Ericales; family Primulaceae; genus Primula; species Primula veris. The sequence continues at coordinate 27,304,691 of OY821750.1, read as the reverse complement.
CATCTTAATTACGTTTTCACACGCTTGTATTTCATTGCATCGTTTTCTTCAGATTAAGCAACCAATCCTTTTTCTTTCTGGATTACAAGACGAGATGGTTCCCCCTTCGCATATGCAAATGCTTTATGCCAAAGCAGCTGCACGTAACAGGCAATGCACCTTTGTTGAATTTCCAACAGGCATGCATATGGACACGTGGTTGGCTGGTGGTGATGATTATTGGAGAACAATTTTACAGTTCTTCGAGCAAATCAAATCTTCAAACGGTAACGAAGGTAAACATTTTGTATCATCTATTCAAAACATATGTGTTTGCAATGCCAGAATATTCCCTTTCTCTGCTCCAGTTGGAAAAAATTCAAACCGAAACTTACATTGCATGGGTAATGTAAAATATTGAGCCCCTATTCTTCCTGTGACGGCGTTCTTAAGAACGAGAAAGGTTGGTCTTCCTGCAAGGGAAATGGTTAGTTCTGGATCAATATTTAAATGATTTATATTCATTCTATCTATTATGGTTTCACAAGAAGCAAAGCACATCCTTTTGAAGAATCACAAACTAAATGCATGAGCCAAAAAATATGATATGAAGAAGGAAAAAAATGTCTACAGGTTATACATAAATGTATATCGAGAAGTTAAAATCTTGAAGGGAATATGAAAAATCATTGTGAATGAATGTGAATTACAGAGGTGATTAGGTGCAAAAATGTAGAAAACGAATTTCGTGAAGTGAGTTGCTTAGGTGTAGGCCTCGCACTTTTTAGAATTTCAGGTGGCACTGATTTCGATAATTTCCTTAATGACGACAAAAATTGCTTCCCTTTGTTTTTTTAGTGTAGAACAAGGTTCTTGCTTTCTACAAGTTGTGATTACTAGTTATCGCTATCTTTTGGTTTTTTTGAACCTCTGATGCCGGTCTATGAGTTTTCTTTTTCTTTTTACTACCTTTTTAAATTATGATCAATGTGGCATCTTCAGTGTTTAATAGTTTGGCATCCTTCTAGCTGTAAATATATCCACTTTGGTCTGTTTCATTGACCAATCGGTTCTTAGTCCACGTATGAGGATTTTCCTTGTCAGTGTTGTCACCAATTGTTGACTCAAACCGTTGAGCTTGAAAAAAGCCATTTCTATTGGTTGCAGATTTACAGGCGAAGTAATTGGTCAAGGTTCAAGATTTATGTTCCTGAGTGTATCAAGCCATCTTTTAACTCGAAGCTATTTCTACGCTTTTGATCTTTGCAGTGATTGTGAGCTCTCTGTAGTCGCTGTTTGTAGTTGCTGTTTTGAGTTCCTCTCCAGGAAAGTTTTTTTTCGGTTATCAGTATTTGAGGAAGCCAAAATGTGAGTGGCCTCTAGTATAGTTCTGACTGTTGGAGTGGAGAATTTGGACAAGCCATTGATTTGTGATTTTAAGTAAAGAAGAAAAATACACATGTAGCTTACATTGCAGTTGCAGTTTGGAAACTTTTGTCGACGCATATACTTCTTTTCTGTAAAATGAAGTATATGTTAAATCTGTGTTTTGAATGCCAATTCTGTTACTATCCAAATGATGGATATAATTGTTGTTCAAAGGTTTACGTCCGTCGTCTCGTTTTGGTGGGCACTATTAGGATAACGATTCTTTTAAACCTGTGGAATTTGCAAAAAAAAATAAAAAATACTGGGTTAAAGGAAAAGATTATTTAATAGTTGTTTTTTCACCCTGGGTTATAACCTTGTTTCATATAAGAAAAAAAGAACTATGCTCATGAAAAAATCTTTACGATAATTAGTGTGTTTTTATAAATTATAAGTAACACAAGCATGAATCAAAATATTAGCTCTACAAACACACATCGAATATAGTTATATAAATAAATTTAGAAATGTTAACAATGAACATTTTCAAACATGTACAGTACTAATGTTCATTATTAATCAATGTTTCGGGGCATCAGTTAGCATTTTGCTTTTCTACTCTAATTAATATTAATACCATTATACCAATAACAACCAAACACGCAAAATTTAAAGCCTGGGTGTCAAGTTTGTATTCAGATAACCTTACGCTTCGCAACTCCATAGTACACAGCTCAAACCATAAACCCACACAGCTCGCACGACCCTCCATAACGAGACCACTCCATTAAATTAAAAGGCCGGTCTTTTCGAGTGCAATAAAGCTGAATTCGCACTTACCAGTTCCTAACTATAGCTGCAACTTCCACTAGGGCTTCTGACAGAAAGTCAAAGATCGGCCGAACTGTAATTAATAGGTGAAATCCGCACTGAATTAAGCCTCTGACAGAATCTTAAAAAAAAATGATAAATGTTAAGAGGGGACAACGCAATATGTTTCCGCTTTAATACATGGACATGACAATCCTCGCTTGACTTTCATATCAGTATAATCATTTCATTACTTATTGAATAAATGTGAGACCGAACAAACTCCACAAACTCAATTTTGGGGATCACAAGTCGTTCCTTCTAGCAGTTTCATCTCAAATTGTTCCCAAAAGTGAAACCGACGTTACTAGTACTTCATGAGTGTTAAGGTCCATACAGTTAAAGAAAACGTTCCACCAAGATATCATGAAGATCAAATCTTACGAGTCTCACAATATTAGAATAATTAAATCTTTTGGGTCCCACTATATATAAAAATTACCGATGTTATCTTATTTTAGATATTTTATCCACAATGGATTTCCTATCCTATCTGTTCATAATTATAAATTCAATATTTTTATAACTCATATCATGTGTTAATAAAAAAAATTGAATTTCTCAATCCCAAAAATGGAACATAAAGAAAAGGGAAAGAGTGTATTTCGAACCTAAAAACTTAAGAGAACTAAAAGATCAACCCAAAGCGGTACAACGTAGAGCAAGAAGGAAAAGTTGATGATGGGAAATTCTGAAATTGTTGCTGTGTGTTGGAAAATGTTCAGTAATGAACTCCCAACAATTATATGCTATGAAAATTGGGATTAGAAGATAGACTATGCAGGAAGTGAGAGTGTGAACATTTATTATATTTATAAAATTGATTGCAAATAAGGTTGTTGTGATGATATGATGAGTGAATTATCAGAATAACTGCAAAATGTTAGAGCCTCTCAAATCTTGAATATGGCTATGATTTTAATAGTTTTACATTCATGGTACACATACAAATATAACCGGAACCAACCCCAACTCTCAGATCAAGCTCATTGGAGCATGTTTAACGCCGATGGGTTGCTGAGGGGGGAGTCGGAAAAAAATTGCAGCCAACTTTATCATACGGAGATCTGGGTGTCGGCTGGTGTCTCTTTTCTCTTTCCTTTTTCTTTCTATCGGTTCTCTTCTCCAAATTCTGAATATTGGTTCCGTATTAATAATTACAGGGACTGGTCCCTGTATTATTTACTAAACAGTCCCTGTAGTTTCAAATATAAAAAAAAATAAAAAATATAACCGTTAACTACGAAAAAGTCAGTATAACTTGGGCCGGCTAATAAGTGGTCACAAAAAAAAGTCATTCATAGTCGTTCAAGCGGTTGCTTCTAAGGATTTATGGATATGACATGCTTATTTCGGGGTATCCGGTTGTAATAATGACATCAATGTATTAGACGAGTCTAATTTATTTGATATACATGACCCACCTTGTAGTTATAAGATAAATGGAACCCAAAACAATATGGGATACTATCTTGCTGATGACATTTATCCTCCATGAGCTTGTTTCGTGAAAAGCGTTCCGTCTCGTTTGTCACAAAAAGATTGTACTTTTTCTCAATGCCAAGAAGGAGTTCGAAAGGACGTCGAGCGTGTATTTGCTGTGTTGCAATCTCGTTGGCACATTTTAAGAGGTTCGGCACGCATGTGGAATCAAGAAGATTTAAAGTACATCATGTTAGCGTATATAATATTGCATAATATGATTGTTGAACGCGAGTCTCCAGAACAATCAGAATCAAGAGATTTTAATGGCAGGTTCTGACGATCCTCCTACGCCTCTTCCGGTTATTGAAAATCCTCATCCAACAACATTTAGAGAAATACGTGTATCGCTTAAGAACAAAAAAACACACGAAAATCTTCAAAATGATGTAATCGGACACATTTGGCAATTACATTGTTCGAGAGTTTGAATCCGACGATGTTCAAAGTCATGTTTTTTAATATGTAGCATTGATGTAATTTTTATTTTTTATTTTTTATTTGATTTGATTTAATTTTTATTTTCAATTGATTTAATTTTTATTTTTACTTGATGTAATTTTTATTTTTAATTGATCTTCTCTTTTATTAATTAATGAAATGAAAATTTAATTTAATTTATTTAAATTTATAATTTTTAGTTGTCAATTATTTAGTTTTGATTACAATGATAACTGTTAAAACCTATTTACAATTACATTCAAAACTATTAGAACCTCTTTAGTAATTTCAATAGCATTCAAAAGTTAAACCAACGTCTTAAACCAACAAACCAATAAACTTGACCCGTCGTTCCACACAAACCAACATCCAAAATTTAAGTTAAACCAACACCATGAACCAACGTACCGTTAAACATGCTCTTAGGACCTCTCTCTACCTCTCTTCTCATAAAACCCTACCCATCTATTTCTGCCGCCTGTGGTGGAGGAGCTGCCCGCCGGCCTCCTCTGTCCCCGGGCCTTCAACCTCATCTTTTTTCCCCATTTCTCTTCTTACTCAATCTACTCCACTTGTTTTTCTCCTTTCTCCCATCTTCCTCCCCTTTCGATCCTTTGTACCTCTCATCCCTTCCATGTCTACCACTCTTTCTTTGCTCATCTTCTCCCTCATCCGATCCCAAAAACCCTTTCCCCTTTTTTATTCCCCATTACAGTAACCATCTTATGAAATATTTTACAAATTCAATTGAATCTATCGGCGTAATCTTTGAGTGATCGATTAGTCTATGATAGAACTAGGTGCATGGCCTCACAATACGGTTTACGGTTTGGTATGTCGAGATTTTTTGAGTATCACGGATTTGTAGGCCTTTTTAGATCGGGTCTTAAATTGTGTTGACACCCCACCCCGATTACGACTACAGTGTCGGACATATATGGGTACTCTTCTAGACCCTTCGGACCTTCCTCTACATGTGGTATGGTATGTCGCTTCCTTATTCTCGTATTTGGACGAAAGATTATAGATTTGGTTTAGCTTAACATGGGCTTTTGATGAGTCAAACGATTTTGGATAGCTGTGTTTTCTCGTTTACACTAGTTAGGCGTATTATACGATATGATATTGCCTTGGATGTTGTACATGAGTATTGACAGGGCTTGTCTAGTTTGTCGCAACCGTAGTGTGTATACTGTTTTTGTTATATGTTTGTGCGGTTTTATAAAAACCGTTAGCGTACGGGGTTGCTCATTTAGGTCCTTCTCGGTGATTGGTATATTTAGACCGGGTTTAACTGTGTGTTGGCACCCCGATGGTGTTTCCTTGTGTTATTCTGCGTTAAAACTATTTTTAGACCTTCGACTTTGCTTATGGTTGGCACGAGACCTTCAAACATTTCTGCACCTTCGATGGCTCGATTGACGCGCTTGACAATATTTCAGTTCTCTTTGGTTTGACAGCCGAGACTTGTTCTTTTATATTCATGTTTTTTTGATGTTTTTCTTTAGCCTACCCGGATGGAAGGATTTGGTAAGGGTATTTGTTATGTATTTTGGGTTTTAGCCTATTGGAGTTTGTTCCAGAGGCACTGATACTTGTATAATAACCCGACGTGTGAGCTAATTAAGATAATTATATTTGTGCTAATATACTTGAATGGGCTAATTAAGTGATCTACTGAGAATAGTTCAAGAAAACATGTAGTATGATATGTGCTTTGTAATGTGTATTACACAATAGTAAACTAATTAGGGTTTATGGGATTTTAATTAGTATTACTATATAAATAATATAGAGTTTGGTCTCAAGACTAATATCTAAAGATAGAGATATATCCATCAATAGAGATATATCCATAGAGAATGAGGATTAGTCTGTGGAAGACCAATAGCCCATAATCCGTCATCGTGTCTAACACCATGGAATCAAGTATGTCTTCGTATTGGTTCATATGTAATCTTGATAATCTGACATATGTTAATCTATGCATGTTTATAGATTTAGTCCTAACAGGTTGTTATTTTAATTAATGATAAACCTGCTTACTTTGATGATTAAAAAAAATAAAATAACTGAAAATCAGCTTATTTATGGAACAAATAGGTCATGGTGTATATATGGAAAGTTGTTGATTCAACATAACCTGCCGAATCGAAAGAGTAGAACCTTAGATTTTCATCTAACGGTCGATATGCACCCTTGGTTCAATTTCTGTTTTTGGCTTCGATGTATCTCGATGGTCGAACAAAAATTCAAACTCTCATTCACCTGATTAGACATTGATTCAGCAGACCGTCATAAAAAGATGTATCATGGTAATCAATTTTTTTTTTTTAATGATTATCGTGTTTGCACATCATAATACATATAATCATTTGTGCATTGTCCCCTTTTCGTGGCAATTGTTTCAAACAACTTTTGTTATGATGCACATTTTATTTGTTTCGAGACAATTTTTTTACACTTTTATAATTTATTAAGGTAAATTAATCCGTAAAGTAGATCGTCCGATATAATTACAATTTGTAAACACCATTACTCACGGCTACAAAAATAATCATCTCAAAAAACGATGTTCGATTATTGTATTAAATAAAAAGAAAAAGTAATATTTCCAGCATTTTTTTTGGTATACCAGCAAATTGGATGTTGCATAAACTTACAGTCCCATTTCCTATTTCCTCTGTATTATAAAAACAGATATTACAAATTAGATTATAAGTTACTCCTATAACTTATAAGCCATAGAATCAATACAAATATAGACTACTTATATTGTCCAAAATAAGAAAAACATGACATAGAGACTCTCTATTATACACTTTTGTAAAATAAAAAACTCGTACACCAAATTGAATAAATGGATAACCCTCGTTTGCCTTTCATATAAGTGTAATCATTTCATTACTTATCAGGCTATGTTTGGTAAAATATTTTTTGTCCAAAATCATATTTTAAAAATATATTTTAAGAATCTACTGAAAAACTAGATTTTAAAATTCTTGAATTTTTAGCCTTTTCAGCCTAAAAAACATATTTTCAGAACCTGAATAATGTGGCTTGCGAAACACCAACAGATTTTTAAAATCTAAAATCCACTAAAAAAAAATGTATTACCAAACGGACCCTGAGTAAATGTGAGAAAAAAAAAAACATGATTATTGCATTTTAATAATAAAAAGGCTAAACTTTCCAACACTTTTTTTTTACCATCAAAATACATTTTAAAAAGTTTTTTACCAGCTATATTTTGATACTGACTAGTTAAAACAATACTATCATCGTAGAGAGAAAGGGGAATAGTAGCCGCTGGATGAAAAAGAATGATTATGAGGTTTTGTTGAATATTTAATTGATTAAAACAATTGTAGGCATCTCCGTAAAAGTTGTCCCATGTCATATATATATATATATATATGGGGTATATAAACATTGGACATTTTTTTAAAAAAACTCCAAATCAGATTTGATCAATGCAAATCTCCATGGTTTCACGTTTTTTTTCTTCCGAGATGTATTATGACATGGTTTGAATTTTTAAATTTTACAATCATTTCCAAAATATGTCATTATACATCTCGGGAAAAAAAAAATAAGACGCATATTTGTGTTACTGTCGTGAAACCGTGGAGATTTGTATTAATCAAATATTGATTTGAGCATTTTTGCAAAAACAATGTCCAAGTTAATATCTAAGTTATGTCCATTGAAACAAATATTTACAAAAAACCCTTTTTGATTACACAAATTGCAAATAAATAAAATACTAATTACACGCAGAATGCAAAATAAAACTGCTATGTTAGAGCATCCACAATAGTGTTATTAATTTTAACAATATTAACTTTGACACATAATCATTTAATTGCATGTTAAAGGACACATGTCTAACTTAAATTTAACATTCACATTAGTGTATTAACTTAACAAAGTTATCTAATTTTAATTGAAATTAATTATTAATTAAAATATCATTAATTAGTCATTTTGTATACCCCACTAAAATAGGAGTAGTTGAAAAAGAGTTCACGTTTTAATTAATGTTATTTTGCCACAACATCAATTAACAACATTAAAAACATTATTATATTTAACAACTTTTTTAACATCTATAAAGATAACACATGAGTAGACAAAAAAATACATTGTTAGCTAACTATTTTAGTTAACAATAGAGATAACAACACTATTGTAGATGCTATTAGACAATTTCAAATTCATTTGGCTATTTTATATTTCTCCCTCATGTTCTCTCTCTATCTCTCCAATTTTTTTACTATTTCATGTATGATTTTTTTTTTTACAATAATAATATTATTATTAATTTACGTGATTTCAGTTTTATGGTTGTAAAGTTTATATTGTATTTAATTGGTATCTATGAATACATGGTACCGTCACATAGAGTCCGCTACTATTTATCATTATATTATAATAACTTAACCCAAGTCAAATGATACTGCACAATTTAGCATTTTTTTTTTCCAAAAATATTCTTACATATTTAGATTAATTACAATAATATCATACTCAAATAAAAATATAAAAAGTAAAAACTAATAAAACTATTTATCACTCCTTAACAACCAAACATTCTTTTAAATCTTAAATTATGTTTTTTTTTATTATCCACATATTTATATCATAACTATACATATTTTCTATATTTTTATTGCATTACGAGCCACACACGCAACACGTGGGGTACGATTATTAGTATATATATATAAACATCGGGATAGGGAACAAATTGCACACCACACATGCAACACATGTGGTACGATTACCGGTAGTTTCAAATGGTAACCATCAAAAATTCATTAATGAATAGAGCCTATTTTGTATCAATCTATTAAAGTAAGTTTTTTTCGGTTTACTAAATTTTTATCACTAGCAGAAATGCTCCTAGAGCATCCGCATCTGATTCCTCAAAACATACTTTTAGCATCCGCATCTGGTTCCTCAAAACATACTTTTTCCTAAAATTTAATGATTATGGTATAAAAAATGACATGCATCACTAACCCTATAAATTTCCTAAATTTAAGAAAACACAAAATTCACCTCATATACTAGGAATTCATATGATTCCCTAGATTAATACTCTATCCGTCCCTAAACAAATTTCTCCTACGAAAATACGTACAATTTTGACCGATAATTTTTTCATATTTAGATTGCCGGAAAAAATTATTTCAAAACGTTAATCACGCAGTTTATGGTTAGAAGTATATGATGAAATTTTCAATTTTTTCATTTCGGTAATTTTGATATGAAAAATTTGATGGTCAAAGTTGCATATATTTTCGTAGGGGATATTTGTTTATGAACGGATGGAGTATAATAGTAATAAACTATCATGTGTTCACATTTCAAATATAATAAAAAAAAAATAAGATTATTATAAGTAAATTAATAAGCAAGTTAAAATTTTGTGTAAACGTAAACGGTTATATAAGATGTGTTATGCAGATGCAGATGCAGATGCAGCTGATGGGATGCTTTTATATTGACATTGCATAAATTAGCAGTCTGATTTAGTTTATATAAAAAAAAAAAAAAGAGATTGTAAAACTTAAAAGCCCTAGTTCCACTAGATTACAAAAAACCCATCTGTGTCAACAAAAAAGCATTGGACCCCTCTCTCTCTCTCTCTATCTATACTATATATCTATATAAAAATATATAGTATAAATAGTATATAAAATTAAATAGAATAGTGATAAAAATGGATGGGGTAGGAGGAGGTGGAGTGCCGGTACAATATAATCCACAAAGCGTTGAAGATGTTTTTAAGGACTTTAAAGGCCGTCGCTCTGGCATTATCAAAGCCCTCACCATCGGTTTTTTTTTATTTTCTTTTTCTTTTCTTTTTCTTTCCCCTCTTTTTTATTTTTATTTTTTATCACTAACAAAAAAAAAATGAACAATTTCCATTCTCTATTTCGTTTTTCTTTATCGCCTCATTTTTTGTTTACGAGTTCCATTAAATTACGCGTAGCTCGGGTCACGGTTTTCTAGTATATATTCAATTTAAATCCACACAGTCGATTAATTACTTATTCATATACACATGCATACACATTCAATTTGAATCGACACAGTCGATTAGCTACTTCTAATTTCGGCTCGAAGAGCGGAAAAAGTGAAATGCCCTGGCTTCAGTCAGTCACTTGCTCTTTTTGATGACGTCGCACATATATACATACATACATACAATCATATATATATATACTAGCGGACCTGCCCACCCGATGGGTGTGAATCCAAAAAAAATATATGTAACCCGTTATGGTAGAATCTTTGACCAAGTAAGGAACAATTAAAATAGTACCCGTAGGAGAGAGAGCAAATTCTTCGATGAAAATAAAGTGGAATCCAGTTTCAGGAGAGAGGGAGAGAAGAGAGAGAAATAATGATGGTAGTTTATGATTTTAAATTAAACGTTAGATTAGATAAGAGAAGTTATTTTTTCTTATTTTAAATTTTAAATCATGGAGCAGTTAAGTCTTTGCTATTTTTGTAATTTATATAATTATAGGGGTTTTTTGTAAATATTTTTTCAAGGCTTCATAAGGGGTCTTCACATAAAGTAATAGTAAGATACGCATTCAATTTGAATCGACACAGTCGATTAGCTACTTCTAATTTCGGCTCGAAGAGCGGAAGAAGTGAAATGATCTGGCTTCAGTCAGTCACTTGCTCTTTTTGATGACGTCGCACGTACATACATACATACAATCATATATATATATATATATATATATAGAGAGAGAGAGAGAGAGAGAGACAGATCAGACCTCCGGATTGCGGACGACGATTATTCACTTCATCTCTCTCTCTCTCTCTATCACTCATTCCGTATATAAATACTCATATATATGTGTGTTTGTTTATGTATATGTATATAGTTATATACCACACATTTAAGTTAATATCATACTGTTAATTAGCTACTTGTAATACCGAGCCCTAAAATTCCAACTAACATTTTGATTTTTTTATGTTTTCCTCTTATTGCAGAAGTGAACGACTTTTTCCGCCAGTGCGATCCTGGTAGATATTCCGCTGATTTTCTGTGTTATTCTGTGTTTTTTTTTTCCGTTATTGTGTTTGCTTCGTTATTTATGGATTAAATTTAGTGTGTAATTTTCTAAACCGATGCTTTATGTTGTGTAAGTTCGTCATTTGTTGTTGTTTTGCATGTTTGTTATGGATAAATTTGACTAATCCTGTCATTTAATGCTGAATGTTCTCATTTATTAAGTGTTTTCTTAGTGTTTTTGTTTTTTAATGGGTTAATGTTGTGATTTTGGGGTGTGATTATCTTAATCAATGCTATTTTTCATATTGTTATGGATTTATTTGAGCATAATGTGACCGTAGTTCGTATTATGCTAATTTTATTTAGTTATTACGGTTTTGCGCCTTTGCTTTGTTTTAAATGGATTAATTTGCTGCGTAATGTTTTGACTCAATCAATGTTGTTGTTATCTTTTTGTTATGTATTATTTGACGAATTCTACCATTAAAGAGATTCTGATTTGGTTTATGCTGATTTATTTTTTAATTTATTACTGTGTTTTTAGTGACTCTTTTGAATGGATCAATATAGTGTGTGAATTTCACAGTTCATGCTATATTTTCATGTTTGTTATGGGTTTAATGTTTGCTGAATTTATTCTCTTACACTGCTGATATCTGAGTGTTTACTATGGTTTAACACCATCAATTTGATTTTCCTGCTTCGTTTTGTGTTGAAATTTTGCCATGCATATTTCTGTTTTTTTACCTTTCTGTACCTTGGTTTCTTTTTATTTTTTTATCCTGGTTTCTATTTTTTTCCCCCATTTTGGTCAATTTTGACCAATCCTTATCTTTCTTTTTCAAACTCTCATGAAACTTCACATCATTAAAGCCACGTGCTGTTACGTGCCCAAGTTTCAGCGTTTATTAAAACTTGACCAAAAAGGAAAAAAAATAGTAGAAACCAAGGTAAATAAAAATAAAAATTAAGAAACCAAGATACAAAAAGGAAAAAGAATGAAGAAACAAAGGTACAAAAAGATAAACCCGGTTCTTTTTATCCCTTATTTTACTATTATGAATTACTCTGACGTGTAATTTGTTCACCAAGTGCTGTTTTATGTGTTTGTAATGAATTAATTCGAGGAGTTTCGAGTGGTGTTAGATTTCGAATTGCCTGGTTCTGTTTTGCCCCTACTAAATGTAACTCTATGATGATTTACACCAATGGTCCCCATAGTTGAACTAAAATCCCCCTTTCCCCCCAAAGTTCCTGTTGAAACATCAACACCCCCTAAAATTTTAAAATTTGACTGATTTTCTGTTGAAGCAGATGAATTCGACCTTCACTGTGATCCTGTATTGTTCTATGCTGATTTCTCTCATTTATTTCAGTGTTTTTAGTGCTTTTGCTTTGCTTCTTGTGGACTAATTCGGTGCGTGATTTTTCAATAGATGCACTTTTCGTGTTACTTATGGATTGATTTGATGAGTTTTGACTCGTGTTAACTGGCTTGCCTGCTTTTATGGATTTGTTACAGTACTGCTACCCATAATCTGTAGTGAAATTCTATTTGCTTATAACACTATATAGTCTGCAGATTATAAATTTTGTTCAAAAATTTGGGTGCTATTTATTACGATGATTATAATGTTTCGGTCGACCAATGTATTTTTACTGCCAAAGTGACAGACCATTGTGATTCTGGTTCCTCTTATCTTATGTAGAATTTCTCATTCATTTCGTTGGATTAGGTGTGTTTGCTTCGTTATTTATGGATGATTTGTAATCTTCTCAATCAGTGCAGTTTTTTGGGATAATTGATGAGTTTTGGTTGGTGTTAGATTTTTGACTGCTTTTATTTGCGCTCCTAATAAACTTACCTCTAGAATCATTATCCAGTAGTTTGTAATTAAAGTGTCACTATTCCGTACATTTTCTGTTGAAACATTAACTGTCCTTAGATAAAAGATTTTTACAGATTTTTGTCCCCAAATTTAGAAAGTGATGATAGATTTGGCCTTTCTATAATAATCTGTTAGTTTGCAGATTCTTGTTATCGTTAAACATTGATTTACTATAAAAAAGCGCACAGTTTATCTATATGATTTTCATCATTTAGCCATTTAGGATGATTTGCATCCATTATGATGGCATATCACTTTCTTCAATACACCTGAGACCAACTGTTGTAGTTAAGAGTATAGGGGCAAAGTTAAATAAATTTTGTTCTCAGACTATACGGACCTTTGCTATAGATATCCCATTGATGAATTTCATAGCAGTTTTAAGACTTTGACTTGCCTTGAGAAAAATAGGTGAGACCCTAGTATACCCCGCTGCCACCGGTGTTCAAATCTTGGCTCCGTAAAAGTTGGTTATTGATTGAAAAAAAGATTTTGACGTGCCTGCTTTTATTTTGCATCATTGATGTACTATTAATTTCCCCTGCATTTTGGACAGTACAGAACCTGTCTCTTACCTTGTGGATGATCTAGATTATCATTAATTTTTTATTTTAAATCAAGTACTTCTATAAATTTATCTTCAGAAAAGAATAGGAAATATACAATTATTGTACTACATAATTGGCTGGTGGTAATCAGTTTTTATTTTCTTTCAATCTTGGGATGATGTTGGTTACTCACTTCATCTTTGGTTAAGTAGATATGTATATCCTTGTACCCGCTATCTAAAACCATTCACGAGTCTGCAGAGTTGTAGGGTTAGAAGCATGAATATTGGTATGAATTTGAACATAAAGTCATTTTTATGCTGCTGCCTATTTGTTTATATTTTGAGCCTGGTTCTGTTTGATCTTGCTGTTTTTCTTTATATTTTGGATCAAGACCAAGTCAATTCCGTATCACACCAAGTACTTTGAACCTAGATTTATTAGTGACGTACTTTGTGAAGCTTGATAATGTTTTGACTCTTTATTTTATTTTTGAAAATGGGAGGTCTTGATTCAACATATATATATACGATTCGATGAAATCTTGGTCATAAAGAGTTTGTTCAATATTTTTGTGGATGAAGTCATATTGAAGCCCTCACCTTCTGATGCGTTTGACTTATTTCTTGAACTTAGTATCTCGTTTTATCGTTTTCTTACACTGAGTGGAGTTCGACTATTCTGTGATTTTCTTTTTATTGAACTAGCTATTTTCTCAGTCCCATTTTGTTTTGGGAATTTACATGTCCAATTCTGTTGAAGCTCTTTCCAATAATGTCAGACAATTTTATTATATGTTTCTAAAATATGAACTCTTTAACTCACGATAATATCAAGGACGAATAGTGAATTTTCACTGTAGGAAAACATACTAATTTTGTCCCCTTTAAAGTTTCTATTTCCAATAACATCCCACCAATTGGGACAGGGGGGAGTATCTCATGTCAGGTTTTACGGATCTGAGTTAATTTAATGTCTGTTGGACGTCAAAGATTTAATTGTAAGCTCTTGAATTAACTTCTAAATGTAAATTGTTGGTATGTTAAAATTTTAACTTTCAGAATATAGGACACGGATGCTAGGAAGCACGGTTATACATTCTTTTTTGCTTCTCGGATTTTGTCTTCTTTCCTCTGTCTTTTTATCATTTTTGCTTTTTTCATTACCATGCGAATTGTATGCGACAAAATTGTTTCTGTTATGATATTATATATATGTATTATGTATTGATTTATTTTTCTTTTTTTGCAGATAAAGAAAATCTGTGCTTGTATGGCTACCCGGGTGATCAGTGGAAAGTGACTTTGCCTGCTGAAGAAGTGCCTCCGGAGCTTCCGGAACCTGCATTGGGAATTAACTTTGCTAGAGATGGAATGCAAGACAAGGACTGGTTGGCTTTAGTTGCTGTTCACAGTGATGCTTGGTTACTGTCTGTTGCCTTCTACTTCGGTGCCAGATTCGGCTTTGACAAGAATGAGAGGTTGTTAGTTCTCCCTTAAGGCTTGTTTGTTGCAGCTTTTAAGCAAATAAGCTAGAAGTTTTTCAGTTTCAGAATAAAATCTCGATTCATCCAGTTTAAAGTTTCTTGCCTTTTCAGTTTAAAAAATCTTGAAAAGCAAACTTTTTAGCTGGTCAAGCAAACCAATCCCAATTTTTAAGCAAAAAGCTGAATTAAAAGCTGCCACCAATCAAGGTCTTAGTTCAGATTTCAATTTTTGAGGGGTGTCTTTGCTTCATATATATTTTTGGAATTTCTATTCTACAAGTTTAACACACGTAAAGCATATCATATTTGGATGTCTTTTGCATTTTGAATTTGCTCACGCTTGTGGCTATACATAATTTAGTGAATCATAAAGCTTCATGGAAGTACGTTTTACAGAATGAGCATTAGTAGTTTTTTTCCGCTTCTGGAAACTATGTAGTTGTTTGATGTTGCATTAAACCAGCTATATTATGTTGCTTCAACGTTCATATCAAGTATTCAACCGGCTATATTCTTTTGAAAATTTGAGGGGCATCTTTGTTGCATGCTTTCTACCTTATTTGCAATTTATCGTCTCTAAGTTCTAAACAAACCTCAGTTAGCTAGTATTCAATGTTTTCTGGGTTTACTGTAGGTTGCTCACACTTATGGTTTACGGTTGTACATAGTCTAGTTAATGGCTTCTTATAAGTGTTGTACCTGTATCTACTGGGCTATTTATTCTCCCTTAGTATCCATTCGAATCCTTTAAGGTGCCTTTGCTTCATATTTTCTACCGTTTTACGATTTCTCTTTCCAGCTTCCTAATTCATTTTATCATGTTCTTGATTTTTTCCCCGTTTTCTGTATGTTGCTCACACTCGTAATTTACCTAGGGCATAGTTTTAGCGTATCATGTCTTCATCTTCATCACTTCATGTAAGAAATTTTAATGGAAGGAAAATGCTTTGCCAGTATCTATCGTTCACAGATGGTCTTTGGTTAACAACCAGTGATACACTGTTGTTTTTATGTTAATAGCATATATTCATCAGTTTTTGGCTGTTTTTTGCACGTCTGAAATCGAAGCTATGACTTTTTTTGTTTATGCATAGTAAAATTGATTGTCCTTTCATCAGTATCAGAAGGAGATCCTATAACAACTATCTATGCCATATGTTATATCCTGGATGCTTTATCAACTCCATCTTTTGCTAATGTTTATGATGCATTATATGACTTCTGATTTTAATAGGATTGGAAAGTTATGAAGGCTGTCAATTACAGATTTTTTCAAGTTTTGATATTATTTCTCACAAGAACTTTCTGGGTTATGACTATTGACAATGCAGGAAACGACTTTTCAACTTGATTAATGATTTGCCAACGATATTTGAGCTTGTCACTGGGACTACAAAGAAACAATCCAAGAGCAAATCATCACTCACGAATCAAAGCTCCAACAAATCCAAGTCAAACACAAAAGTGGTATGAGCAAATTTTTTTTATCTGGTCATCTTATTCACTGAACTAAGTATTCTGTCAGTGTTATGTTAGGGCTTATTACTATTTTGACTGGTGGATGAATGTAAGGGAGTTTTGGTGTCTTGAGTATGGACTCTTGCATACTGTTTACTTCTATTTGCCACTACTTTGAAATTTCTTTTTGTTGACATGTGTAGGGATGCACTTTTTTTGCATTTCTTGTTGAGTTTATGTCAATTCCATCAAAATTCCCCCTGTTGAAATTTTTGAGAATTAGAACTTCTGATATTTCACTAGAAATACTATATATGGACTTTAATGAAGATTGAATTAGTGAAAGGATGTCGAGTAGTATGATTTTTGGTTAGTTTAAGCTGTTATTCAGTGTTCAAATAAGTTTGATGTTGCAAATGACCATTACCCAAGATAAGTTTACTTTTTCTTGATGTGAACTATTTTCTCATTTCTTAAGACTGAAACCCTTCCTGTGTAATAAGCTATTTACTATGTTTAATTTTTTTTTATTAGAAAGCATTTTAGTATGTTTAATTGTTTATTTGAAGCTTCATTGGATGAAGCCTTGGTAGATAACATTTTATATTTGCTCACCTCCAATTTTCCTTATATTGAACTTTTAATAATTTATTTTTATTTCTCCATTTTGACGACTATGAAAACAGCAGGTTACAGAAGCTGAGCCCAAACCTGTGGGATTTGTAGGATTAGAGGAGGAAGAAGAAAATGAAGAAGAGGAGGGAGAGGAGCGTGGAGATACCTTATGTGGTGCATGTGGGGAGAACTATGCTGCACATGAGTTTTGGATATGCTGTGATTTATGCGAGAAGTGGTTCCATGGAAAATGTGTGAAAATCACTCCGGCAAGAGCACAGCACATCAAGCAGTACAAGTGCCCATCTTGCAGCACCAAGAGATCTCGACCCTGATTCCTATATTGACCAGATTGCTATATTTTGTGTATGTGCAATCTTGGTTTTAGCTTAACTCCGTAGTTGTAAGACTTGCTCCTTATGTAATGTAAGATATGTCTGAACTAGTCAAATCCTGTTAAATGTTTATTTTGTAGATCAATTGCTTCCCTGAACATGTTTCTAATCGTGTATTAAAGTTGGATATTGTCGAGCTAAATTCTTGAAACCTTAAACAAAATGTTTTGCTTTTACGCATTTGCTCAAGAATCTAGAGATTGTGTTTTCGAGTATGTGTATGTGCCTCTTGGTTTTTACCTTAATGCCCATGGATGAGGCTGTGTTTTCAAGTATGTGTATGTGCCTCTTGGTTTTAGCTAACTTATTAATTGCATGATTTGCTTTTATGGTGTCGGTATCGTAAGCATTTTGGATGTTCCTACTAAGTCGTCACAAGTTTCATCCAGGAGATGGTGGTTGGCTGCTGTATGTTATCGCCGAATATATGCTTATTCTTGGGTGTTTGCAACTCCTTTTTGTTTTACATTTCCTTGATTGTGACTAAATGACATGATTGAATCTATTATTTCTGTCTTTGTCACCTATATTGGTCTATTGGCGACCTTGGTTGGCCATGAGGCCACTTTGTGGTTCCTGTCTGTGTTAGGTCCCAAACGAAGCAATTTTAAAGAAACTATATTGAATGGTATTTCGCAGCAATGTCATGGAAAAAATAATTGATCTTTATTCACACGTCTTAACAAAGAACGTGATTTTGATCCAATTTGATGCTTAGTTGGAGTTTTTGGTACATCTTATTTTCCTCCACCAAAATAGTCAGAAGCTGAACAAAAAAGTATTTTCCTCTTAGTTAATTGCAATGCGCATAACTATGCATTAATCCTCATAATTATGTAAACCGACTTTTTTTATAGTAATTATGTAACTTGAAGGTGTTTCTTCTAACAGAAGGGAACACATACACATTAGTTGAATTCATCGACTTCGAATAAGACAAGTTGGGATCTTCACAGTTTTGGTGGAATCTTCAGAACAATGATCACTCGTACTATATAGTGTTGCAAATGTAAAATTAAATTAATAAGATTAAAGTACAAGTTTAGCATATATGGCATAGCCCAGGACAACGATACAAAGTAACAAATTCTGGATATTTATACACCTGAACTTGCTAAACTCATACATTCTCATTTCCTTCTCATACACTATGCCTGTTGTCGACAAGCCTCACGCAGTATGCATACCATTTCCGGCACAAAGCCACATGAAAGGCATTATGAAACTAGCAAAGCTCCTCCACCGTAGGGGCTTTTATATAACCTTTGTTAACACCGAGTTTAACCAAAACCGGTTGATAAAATCCAAAGGATCTGAATTACTTGAATCATTTCCGGATTTTAAATTTGAAACGATTCCAGATGAACTCCCTCCTTCCGATCTTAACGCTACACAGGACGTACCCGCTCTTTGTGGAGCCGTTAGGAAACACTTTAAGAAACCCTTTCTCGAGCTAGTTGAGAAACTCAATGACAGGACCTGTTCAAAATCGCTACCTGTGACTTGTATTGTTGGTGATGGCATTACGCCTTTCGTAGTTGCTCCAGGTAAAGAGCTTGGGATACGTCTCTATTTTTGACATTTGCTGCTTGTGGCTTTTGGGGCTTTTATCAGTATCAAGCTTTGTTGGAGAGGTTTTACTCCACTGAAAGGTATGTCATGAATCTCATAAGCAAATATATACATTATACTTTTGTTATATCCGTCGTTAGAACTAGGTGGAGATAGCCGGACGCTGCAATCCCTCCCGTAATCGTAAGTTGGCTTATCAGTTCCGACGGAAAATATAGGACCATCAATTCAGACAAGTAGATTTAGAACTAGAAGTTGGTTGCAATAAATTTTCCTTATTGATTACCAAATCTGAGTTAAGAGTAGTTGTAGGAAAATTCGTAATATAAAAATTTTGGAACCTTAAACGTTGTGCTCATGGTTAACATGAGCGTTTGACAGAAAATTAATTATAAAGGATCGTTTAAAATCTGTAAAATATATGGTGATTGTGTGTGCAAGTGTAAGTCGTATCAAGAGCAAGTAAAGCACAAATTAACAGATGAAAGTTCATATACTAAACATAAAAAAGCTACTTACACTAGGTTGTTCTTAACTACCAGCTTACTGTTCAAAATCTCCTGACTTTTAATCTCTAAAAAATAATTAAGAGGAAAATTACCTACATTGAGAGTAGTCATCAATCAATCTTATATAATAAAGAAAAAATAATTGTACTTAAATTAAAATAAAATATATATATATATATAAGGATCAGATTGGTTTAAATTGGGGTGCCCATTGTCGTAACAGTAGGAGCAGGCACCCATCTTGCATATTTAAATGCAAGTATTGACCACTCATCACATCCTTTTAAAACCTGAAGGATCATACCATTTCATCTGTGTAATTTTTGTTTTTATAATATCCATGTGATGAGGCTATTGTTTACAAGATGATGTGGGATTTTATTACTAATTCTTATTCTCTTCTCCAATGTAACATAATTTGCCTACATTCTATTGTAAGCACAAAATGTTGAAGATTTATATATGCCAATTTCTTATAACTTTCTTATAAATTTGTGTAATACTACTGAAACATTGTATTGTAGTAAAAAGAAAAAAATATAACGACCAAACCGGTTAAACCGACGAGACCTTAACCGGGTATGAACTACTAATGAAATTTGCATTTTATACACGCCGCCTATACCAGATTTATCTAATTGAAATCTTTAAGACCGGATTGAATCCGGGTTTGGACCGATTCGGATTGCGTATCCCGTAATCTATTTAATACACCCGCATGTAGACAGATTATTTTGTAGGACATCATGCAATTAAACATATTTAAAATGATATAAAGGCCTTGCATTTGGAGATTTGTTTTCGAGCTCAAAGCTTCTAACCAATAAGCTTGATTTTTCGCCACCTATGATAAAAATAGTGCCAACAATATTCAGGAGGTATCCATTTTGAGGCCGCTTATGTCTTCTGACCTTGTTTGATCGATCAAAGTTTCTTGTTTTAGAAATGTTGCAAAAAGAAAAAGTCACTCTCAATAGTTTTATTTAAGTGATGAGAAGAGCCTTAGTTCTACCATATTAGTTTTATTTGAAGATATTACTACCTATATCTACTATTTCCAATTTACATTTCAAAAATAAAATAAAATTCAAAACTCGTTTGAATAAAACTCACTTTTAGAACTGATTTGGATACAACTAAGACACGTTTAAGCATATCAGTTTCTTAGTAATTATACCGTCGAGAACTTTTTAATCATTGGCAAAATGTTAGGGGCGACTTGTTTTGTGTGGAACTTTTGTTTCTCATATTACGGGTCGTTCTTGTGCAATATTTGATCTACAAACAAATGCCATTGTTGAGGTGAATAGCTATGATTTGAAACCGACGGTGTTGAGGCTGACATAGTTACCGGAAATGACCATCAAGTGGCTACACTCACGGCTTTGATGAATACGGGATTATTCTCGAGAAATAGCGCAGAAAAGTGATTAAATCATCAAGACAAAGAAGAGACAAAAATATGGTTTATAGGAAGAAAAACTCTCAGCTTATATTATATTCAACATAATGCATTGTACGAGAACTAAGTTCTCTACCTATAGTTATAGGTTATAAAAGGACCATAACTGTAAATAGTAACTTACTAAATAGTCCAACTAAATAATATAAATGACCACATAGCCTATTAAATAAAGAAAGCAGCCACGAAATAACTAGAACCAATTCGCCGAAATAGCCCGTGTTCATCAGGCTTTTGCCATTCATTTGCACCAAGAATACCAATGGAAGTAGATCAATTAGCATGACCAAGTTCTCCATACACATTTATTACAAAATAAAATAATTTTGTGAGTTAGTAACTATTTAAATTGGCTCGACTTGAAAGACCGTCATTATAAGAGATGCAATATTATAAAACGATATACTCCTGTTGACAGCTTCTTTATAACTTTGTCTATAATAAAGACCATAATTTTATATCATTCAATAATTCCTCAATATTTCAACATATGCCATAGCCTAGGCTATAACTATAAGCATCGTTTGGTTATCAAATTTGGGTATTCCTCAAATATTTCCACATAACATCTGATATATAGCCTATAATTTTCTTAACATGTTCTCTAGACAAGTTTCATATTATTTGGATATTCTTATTTTTATTCCAAATTAAATTATGTACGGCTTTTGAAATGGCGATGGGAAGGGTCGTCGTGCCTGATCCTGAAATTACCACCATCATCATCATTTTGTGATGGAGGAATAAATAGCTAAAGCTGCCACAACGGTGGTCAACACGATCATCAACGAATCAACCCACCAACAGTATTCGTCAACCGTAACACTCATCAACAACCTCGAATCCAAGTTTGAAGCCCAAACCAATCCATAAATAGATGTAAACCGAGAGCTCTAATTTGGTAAATTATGAGAGCAACATCAACCATTCGATAAATAGATGTAAAGAATACTTGGAACTTGAAGGAAAAACTCAATCATAGTGCATGCACTACAGCTGCATAACCCTAGAATCTGCAATTAATTGTTTTACAATCCCTGCATAACAAGACGGAAATAGGCGAATCCTGAAAATTTAGTTTTTTTACAATTCAGACATAACCAGCCCTACATAAATATTTCTCAATCTAAATAAATAAGTTAACTTGGTCTCTCACTTCATAAACTCTCAGTCACTTGAAATAATAACAATGTCACTGAGTACATGTTCTTCAGACTGATCAATTACGGGCTCATTGGGACTTCGAAGATGGAAACTTTGAACGTGAAACTATCCACATCAATAAGCTCAAATATACAAATATTGCCTACTTTAATATTGGTTTCCCTCACAAATTCACACCAACCCTTCAAAATCTTGCAATAGCCTCTCTCTCCATAGGTTATTAGAGTCACAAGCCATGACTTGTTGGCATGATAAAGACCGATTCTTATTTTGCTACCAGCCTACCAGGTTTCATATGCTTCCTTGCAAAAGGGCTGGGAACATTCTGCAGTAATTTGAAGCATGTTTGTCATACACAAACGCTGTTTTGCAAAATCTTAGTATGGACGACAAACCCTTATTTAAGTTTACTAACTAAAGCTGCCCAAAAGAGGGAATTTTTTTATACACATTCATTGGATGGAATAATTAGACCAATTTTGCTTTTGTTTTGGCCCACACTTTTGAACTAGACTTTCAGCCGATTTCCATTATTATTTAGTAATCGACCCTACCCAAAAAACAAAAAAAAACTTTTACCCGTCAAGACGCAAAGTTCATCTCATATTCCACATATTTGTCATCCCTATGGATGCATATTTTTCCTCTGTAAGGAGGCCACAATAGGTTATGCTTATGATGCAGTGTATAGAGGCCATCAGTTGTACAGATGCTGGTTTTGCGCAAGATTCATCTAAACGCAAACATTCTTCTAATAATGTATCTATCTTGATAACCAACTGTTTTCCATAGTGGCATTCCAATTACGAATCAGAGTAATAGGACATTCAAGGTCACATGGTATTGCATAAACTCAATCATTTTACAGTGCAGCAGTAATTAAATTAGGTTGACAACATACCAGTGGTGCACACATATATTTTGGTGTTATGCCCAATTTGAAGTGCGGAAACTTTGGTACGTAAGGTATATCTGGAACTCCATTTTTAATTTCAGCTCTATTTCAAACCCTATGTTTTGGTTTGCCATGAACTCTTGGACGTTTGCTGTCCCCGGCAGGGGAGGAGCTAGGTGGGGACTGGCAGGAGCTACAGCCCCTCATATTTTCAAAAAAATAATTTTTTATAGTGCAAACAAAAATTTTTTAACAAAAAATAGCTATTTAACCTCCCATATTGAAATTTTAAAATACAACCCCTATCTACTGATCCTGGCTCCGCCACTGGTCTTCGGTACACTTTCTCTTTCTTGAAAAATTATGACAGGTCAGGAAGGTAAAAGAGAGAGAAAATTGAGTTGCTTTATGTATCTAGTATTTGAGAGTTTAATTCTTACCATGTTTTTTTTTCCAGAGTACTTGAACTATACTCAGAAATTTCATCCTCGTCCTCAATCACTATTTTCACAAGAAATTAATGGATCCTCATAGTCATCGTCACTCAAAACATTTTGAGCTCTATGGCGTTTTTTGTACTCAGAACAGTTTTTCTTTTCTGAAAAATACGACATGTTTACAGGTAGGAAAAAGAGAGAAAAAATTGAGTTACACTATGTATCTAGTGTTTGAGAGTTTGATTCTTACCACGTTTTTTCTTTTGTTTTTCATGAGAATTTGAACTATACTCAGAACTTTCATCCTTGTCTGCCATTTCATCAGAACTTTCACTATTTTCAGGACTCGTCCTCATCACTATTTTCACAAGAAATTAATGGATCCTCATAGTCATCGTCACTCAAAACATTTAGCTCATCTACATTTTGAGCTCTATGGGGCCTTTTGTACTCAGAACAGTTTTTCTTTTCTGAAAAATACGACATGTTTACAGGTAGGAAAAAGAGAGAAAAAATTGAGTTACACTATGTATCTAGTGTTTGAGAGTTTGATTCTTACCACGTTTTTTCTTTTGTTTTTCATGAGAATTTGAACTATACTCAGAACTTTCATCCTTGTCTGCCATTTCATCAGAACTTTCACTATTTTCAGGACTCGATTGACCCTCGTAGTCATCTTCACTCAAAATAATTATATTTTCTCTATTTTGTACTTTCTCCTCCTCCATTTGGATACTAGTTTTATTAAGTCGTAATCTTTTTCGAAAGTACTTTGTCCATATATTTTGATATTAAATCTTGCAAACCAAGAGTAGCTAAAAACCAAAAAATCTCCAGAGTCGAGAAAATTATCATTAACAAAATCAATCCAACCTTTTCTGAAAAACAATGTGTTACCAACTTTTACCACGCCAACCGACCATGTTCTCTCCACAACACCGAAGTGCAGATGTCTTAGATGTGACATAACTGAATCTTTTCACGAATTCTGATGGGAGTTCCTATAAAGGGAATAATAAAAAACGGTTACAGAAAAAATAAATAACTCCTGTCATAAATTAGACTATAAAAAACTAACTCGGGATTTGGAAAACAAGTGCAAAATTTTCCTGTAATACCTAGCCATGAATCTCAGTCTTAATTACTGTGTAACATTATTCCATGGGACCTTGACGAAAATATATATAATCCAATCTTTGCTCGTCTCCAGTTTTTACAATGATAATATATACCAATGTAATTGTTGGTGTATACTGTATACCAGGATTACAGTCTAGGTGGTTGTTTTGAGAATCATTTACTTGCAAATGCATCTTCCTTCAAGCGCAAAGTGTTAAGAACTCGGTTCTTCTTTGCTTTGCTCTACTCATTCTGAAATATGGTTTTGTAACATATGTTGGCAAACAGGAAAAGGCACAATTGATAATTGAACCAGTTAGTCAAATTTTCAGCTAATTGAAGCCCTCGTAGTTAAGTTTCAAGGCACTGAATTGTTCAGTTAAAAGTATATCTGTTAAAATAAATTTCACAAAAATAAATTTCACAAAAATAAAGAGGCAACCGTTTCTGTTTTTCTTTAAACAATTCACTGAACACAAGTCCAAGAGAAATCAAACTCACAATCTAGTGAGAAAAATTTGAGTTGAGCAAAAGTACCTTTTCTATGTATTAAGGGAACTTTTAGGCCTGTTGTCATAAGCAATATATGCTAGCCTAGAAATAACTGGTCTCATTTAACTCAAATCTTCTGGTCTTGCCAGGCTAAAAAACATTAGCTAGGTGACCAGCCATATACAGAAAAATCTAAGAAAACATTCATCTTCAGAAAAAGGTTAAGAAAACATAAACAAAAATATGAACTTAAAAACTATAATCAAACATTTCTATGTGCTTCTCTCACAATTAAATTATATCAACGCAAATCATTGTTTAGCTAGCTGAAGTCACGTTATCTAACAAATCAAAGGCACTACATTGTTTAGTTAATAGTAAAACTGCTAACATAATAAATGTCAGAAAAAAACCTTAGCTATAAAAAAACTACAAAAACATGCAAGCTTCCTAAATTAAGTAAGAACCCAGTAAAATGGCCAGTTTTTAGTGAGTTTAATGTTATGAAAAAAAAAATACCAGCTGTTGAGAGCTCTGATCCGGATTATAGACCATGGAAAACCTTATTTGTTTAGCTCTTGCTGATGATGTTGAAGAATTACATACATTCCTCATCTTTTTAGGCAACTCTTTTGGTTCTTTGCCCATACTTGAGAGATAAAGAGTTTGAATAATGTTTCTGTGTTACTGAAAATACATCTTTCTTGTTCAATGTTTATGTTTCATTGTAGAGGTATAATTTGGCTAAAAACACTATATAGCTCGTAAGTACCTGCTGGATAAAGTCCAAGTTTCTTTAAGCTTTTTTGCTGTTAGTCCTTTTTTTTTAATTGTTTTGCTGCTGCGCCAGCTTTTTAAGTTCTTGTCAATTGAGACCCAAACTTTTACTTTATGCTCCTTGTAATCTTTGTGGGGTTTTTTAGTCACTTTTAGTTTGAAAATCAATAAATATTTTAGAGTTGGTGACTTTTTAGAAAAAAATTACATGTGGTTTTTGCGCTTGAGGAGCAAACTGTTAACTAGGGGTGGAAAAACTGCACATCAATTTTTCAAAAATAATTTGCAGCATTTTTCAAAAACCTTCATTGAGCGTTCTGATGTTCTTATGGAAGACCGAAAATATAAGTTAAAATAAATCTCATAACCATTGAACGATTACTTCATGACCGATATATTAGATCGGGAACTTATCCTACTAAATTTACAAAGTTCCTAAAATATGCGTAAACACTGAACATACGGAAAAAAAAAAACCTCAACTGTATAATTACAACAGCCTAAAAAGATAACACACTTGGGAGTTGGGATTATAGATCTCATATGCAAAAATGTCTTTGCCCCATTTATTTCAGTTATTATCGATTCAAAATAGCTTTGCTAATTGTAGATTAGAATCAATAACTTATGACTAAGCAATCAAAGATCTTTCATGGTCATGACTTTTACTGGTTGTTCTCCGGTTCTCATTCGATTATCTCTTATTGAGTTTCATGTCATTATGTGATCTTTAGAAGAGCCCCTACTCCCTAGTTTCGGTGGGTAAAACTCAATGTGTTTGCAACTTTATGACAAAGATAATGCCGAGTGAGGTAATTCTCAAGTTATAAGAAAAGAAGGCCACAGATGAAGCACAAGATTAGTCAAATAATTCCGATCGAAACCACAGGAAAAGCCATAACAAGATGAATGATTAGAGTATCTCTACAGACTTCATACAAGGTCTCTTTGCATTAATTTCAAATAATAACATAAGAGTTGAGGAACATTATACAAAATAGTTTTTCTAGGCAAGGATCAAGATTGGTTTCTGTAGGAGAAAATACTGGAAAACGTGAAAAGAAACTAGAGAGAAGAAAACTCTCTTTTTTATTATATTTTACTGATAAGAGCTACATCAGTTTAAATAGAAAGTATACAAGCTTATACTCCTAAAAGTGAGGAGATAAGATAAAACAGAAAAATTAATATTCAAATTTGAACTCTGATCCCATACAGATCAGATTAATTTCCTAACTTTTCTACACTCCCCGTCAAGTTGGCGCATAGATATTAATCAAGCCTAACTTGCTTACGAAATGTTCAAAAATATGTCTTGCAAGTCCCTTAGTTAAGATGTCGGCCGTTTGCTGGCTAGAAGGCACAAACGGTAAGCAAATAATCCCAGTTTCAAGTTTCTCTTTAATGAAGTGTCTATCAATCTCAATGTGCTTCGTTCTATCATGTTGGACAGGATTGTGAGAGATACTTATTGCAGCCTTGTTATCGCAGTACAATCTTAGGGGCAGTTTCAAAGTTGTCTTGAGTTCTTTAAGGATTCTATGTATCCACAATACCTCACAAATCCCGTGGGCCATCGCTCAAAACTCAGCTTCAGCACTACTTCTTGCCACGACAGTTTGCTTCTTGCTTCGCCACGTAACCAAGTTTCCCCACACGAAGGTGCAATACCCTGATGTCGATCTCCTGTCACTCACCGAACCTGCCCAATCGGCATCAGTAAACACTTCAACGTTTCTTTGATTTGTTTTTTTAAAAAACAGTCTTTTTCCCGGAGTAGACTTCAAATATCTCAAAATTCGGTAGACGGCCTCAAGGTGTTCTTCATAAGGTGCATGCATGAATTGACTAACAACACTGACTGAAAAAGCAATATCCGGCCGAGTATGTGATAAATATATTAACTTTCCGACCAACCTCTGGTATCTACTAGTATCAACGAGAACACGTCCTTTTTCCCATAGTTTCACATTGGGATCCATTGGAGTTTCAGCTGGTCTGCAACCACTCATACCAGTTTCCTTCAACAAATCAAGAATATATTTTCGTTGCGATACGACAATGCCATTCTTTGAACGAGCAACTTCCATGTCAAGAAAATATCTAAGCGCTCCCAAATCCTTGATTTCAAATTTTGACGCAAGGTTTCTTTTTAATCTCTCCATCTCAATCACATCATCACCCGTCAGAATTATATCATCAATATAGACTATTAGTATAGAACCTTGCTTTCAGACAAGAATTTGAAAAACAATGTGTGATCCGTTTGTCCTTGAGAATATCCTTATCTTCTAACCGATTGAGTGAATTTCTCAAATCAAGCTCTTGGAGACTGTTTAAGACCATACAAAGACTTCTTTAGCTTACATACTCGTGAGCCAAAATTTCCTTCAAAGCCAGGTGGACTATCCATGTATAATTCTTCCTCTAAGTCACCGTTGAGAAAGGCATTTTCACATCTAGCTGTTGCAACGACCAATCCAGATTAGTTGCAATAGACAACAGTACTCTCATAGTGTTTAATTTTGCAACAGGAGCAAAAGTCTCGGAGTAATCAATGTCATATGTCTGAGTGAATCCTTTCGCCACCAATCTAGCCTTGTATCTCTCCACTGAGCCATCAGAGTTGTACTTCACAGTAAAAACCCATTTACAAACCACAGTAGTCTTCCCTTTCGGCAATAGTTCAACACTTCAAGTCTTGTTCTTTTCAAGAGCTCGCATCTCTTCAAGCACTGCTTCCTTCCACTTCGGAACTTTTAGAGCATCATGTACATTTTTAGGAATTTCTACACTAGATAACTGAGAGGTAAAAGCCATAAAGGATGAAGACAGTTTCGAGTATGAAACATAACTAGACAAAGGATGACTAGTACTAGATCTTTTTCCTTTACCTTCAGCTATAGGAATGTCAGAATCGCTAGATTCGGACCGACTGTTATAAAGAGGGAGAGAGTTACCTATAACAGACTCATATTCTTGATTTGTCCTTGGTTCGGAATCATGGCAGTGCTGTAGAGTCGACTCGTCTTTCTTCTTCTTATTGTTTTTCCTCAAGAAGACATTCCCTTTCCAAGTTCGGTCACCTTCCTGGAATCTATTATTTGTTTCTTCTACAGAATTATTATGTTGTACTATTATAGTAGGTTGTTCTGTAGTTACAATTTCTATAACTTTTTTTTCTGAATTTTGATTTTCATTTTGATTTTGTAATGTAGGCCTGGACTCCAACGAAACATCACTCACAGTAAGAGGAGTTTCAATGAAGGAGTCTTGGCCATTCTCTGTAGGTGCAGAAGTATTAAGCATAGAATCTTGTGAGAAAAAAACATCAGTTAAGAGAAAAACATCACCAGAGTTGATAAATGAATCTTCTTTATAATTCTCCCCCTGAAGATTAATGTCCTTGAAAAAAGGTTTTTTTTCAAAAAATGTGACATCCAGTGTGACAAAAAATTTCTTCAGTATGGGATCAAAACATTTATAGCCTCTTTGAGTTGGGGAGTAACCAACGAAAACACATTTTATAGCTCTAGGTTCAAGTTTTCCAGTTGTTTTATGTTCATGAACAAAGGCTATACAACCAAATATCTTTAAAGGTAGATTAGCAGAAAGTCTAGAAGCCGGAAAACAGTTTTTGAAAACATGAAAAGGAGTTTGAAATTGTAAAACTCTTGAGGGCATTCTATTTATTAAATACGCAGTGGTTAAAACAGCCTCTCCCCACAGATACTTAGGCACTTTAGTTGCAAAAAGTAGCGCACGAGTCACTCAACAAATGTTTATTTTTTCTTTCTGCAACACCGTTTTGTTGCGGTGTATTATTGCAAGAACTGTGATGAACTATACCTTTTTCAAGAAAAAAGTTTTCCAAAATCGAGTTAAAAAACTCTTTTCCATTATCACTTCTGAAAACTTGTATGTTAGTTTGAAATTGGGTCTGCACCATATTGTAAAAGCTTTTAAACACATGTTCTACCTCTGATTTTTCTTTTAATAAGTACACCCAGCAAAGTCGAGTATGATCATCCGTAAATGTGACGAACCATCTCTTTTTAGAAGTTCTACTTATTTTATTAGGACCCCAAACATCACTGTGAACTATAGTAAAAGGCTTTGACGGTTTATATGGTTGTGAAGGAAAAAAAGTACGATGGTGTTTTGCAATTTCACATACTTCACAATGAAACAAGGATGGGTCTTTATTGCCAAATAACTTAGGAAACAAATGTTTTAAATATTTGAAACTTGGGTGGCTTAATCTTAAATGCCATAACATAATATTACTATCTGAAAGAGAAATAGATTTAAAACAGGAACTTATTCGTTGAGATTGATGCATTCACTCAGATCCATTGTCGAAGAAATAGAGGCCTCCACTTTGCTTAGCACTGCCAATCATCCTCCCCGATGTCATATCCTGAAAAACACAATGAGTTGGGAAAAATATAGTTTGAGAGTTTTGATCACGGGCGAGTTTACTGACAGATAAAAGATTGTAAGAAAGTTTAGGAACATGAAGGACATCGTAAAGAGTAAGTGATGGAGAGTATACAATAGAACCTTTTCCTGCAATGGCTGAAAGAGAGCCATCTGCGATCTTAATTTTTTGATTACCAGCACAAGGAATATACGAAGAAAACAGGTTTGACGATCCCGTCATATGGTCGGTTGCACCCGAATCGATGATCCAGGTACCTACATGATTGATACTAAGGAGAGCTGTTTTCGGATAATTACCTTTTTGAGCTAAAGAACAATAAGGACTTTGCTGAGACTCGAGAAGCTTGTACAGTTGCTCTATCTGTTCTTTGGTAAAATGAGACAAACTAGAAGAAGATTGCTGCTCTTGACCAGAGACACTAACCTGAAATGCAAGCCCCTCTCGACTAGACTTATTTTTCCAATTTTCAGGCTTGCCATGAATTTTCCAGCAGGTTTCACGTGTGTGCCACGGACGTTTACAGTGGTCGCACCATGGTCGTTCAGATCGCTTACCGTCTTTCTTTATTTCCTCATGAAAATTTCGAGTTACAAGGGCGGAACTCTCAACTTCTGGGAAAGTATTAGCCAGAACAGACGTGTTAAGCATCACACCTTGTCGTCCATCCTCTTTCTGAACTTCTGCAAAGGCCTCACGAATTATTGGAAGAGGAGTTTTTCCTAAAACACGCCCCTACACGTCATCTAACTCCTTGTTAAGCCCAGACAAGAACATAAACACACGATCATTCTCTTGTCGTTTCATGAAGCGGATGCTATCATTCGCACACTCCCATGCGTCATCATAACAGAGGTTTAACTCTTGCCACCAAGTCATCAACTTGTTATAGTAGGAGGTTACATCCAGGTCACCTTGTTTGGCCCGCCAAATTTTAGACTTTAAACCAAAAATTTGTGAGGAATTGTTCAAATCAGAATATGTATCCTTGACCGCTTCCCAAACATCATTGGCCGTCGGCAGGAACATGAAGGGCTTACCAATTGCGGGTTCCATCGAATTCACCAACCACGCAATAACCAAAGAGTTCTCCGATTTTCAGGTCTTGAGAGCCTGATTTCCATCTGCAGGTTTTGTCACTTCTCCTGTCAGATATCCAAGCTTCCCCTTACCTTCCAAAATCAAACGAACGGTTTGCGACCATTCCGTGTAATTTTTTCCATTGAGACGGTAAACACTCACTTGAAGTGAGTTACTGGACCCATCTAGGACATTCAATGAGACTGAAGAGTTCATATTCGAACTCACAGTGCCTTCCCCTGACGCTGCTGAGTTCGTGCTACCGGTTAAAGCCGTTTTCCATGGAGTTGGGTTAACCATAGATAATCACTAGGTCAGAACCTAGGCATCCGATACCATGTAGAAGCCCATTCATTCCCCACTAAAAGTTTTTTTTTTTTTTTTTTTGAAACTATTAGTAAGGAAAGGAGAGGGGGATATATTAATCTTTGTCTTTATCAATGCCTCAATGATGTGGGACTATTCCAACACTCCCCCTCACTTGTGGGTTGGTCAATTTCCGATAAACCCAACAAGTACAATCAACAAATCGGGTGGAGGTGGCCCATCAGACAAACGGGCTAGCATTTGGCTCTGATACCATGTAGGATAAAATACTGGAAAACGTTAAAAGAAACTAGAGAGAAGAAAACTCTATTTTTTATTATATTTTACTAATAAGAGCTACATCAGTTTAAATAGTGTTGGTCCGTAGGTGTCTAAACCTTAGAGGGGGGTGAATAAGGTTTTCGTACGTTTTTCGCGGAAAGAAATCTAAGGGTTATTAACTAAGTTAATAAGTGGTTTTTATGACCTAAACTCTTTCGTTAACAAATAATCACTAAATTAATCTAAGCAAGCAATGAATATAAGCGATAGATAAATACGAAAAGTAAAAGTTAAGGGAAAGAAATAACGCAAGATTTATAGAGGTTCGGCAAAAATGCGCCTACGTCCTCTCCTCGGTATTTTCACTACCGAGTGTTTCACTAGAATCTCGTTCCAAGGTTACAACCTAACGAGCTTAATCAACCGATTAAGCTCCCCCTCACTTAATGAGTATCCCGAAAGAAAAGCCTAGAACTTTTAAGCTACACTTGCTTGAAAAGCTTCTACCCGATTAATCGCTCACTAATGAGTTTATAATACACTCTTTTACAAGTTTGATTTGAATAAATCACTCACTAACAAATATTATCTCGATGTTTATAAGATTATAATGAGAATATAATCGAGAATAATTTATGAATAATAAGTGAGAATTTTGAAGTATAAGCTTGAAGAATTTCTTAGTAGGATTTGCTTAAAAGTTGTGTATGCTTGGATGATCTCTCCAATAGACTTTGGGGCTATCTGTAGAGTGAAAAGTTTCAGCAATTAATTTCAAACCGTTGCTGGTTGTTGCCTGAATTGAATGCTGGTTATTCAGCAGTTCGCCCAATTTTCAGGAAAGACTTAAAAGCTGGAATTTGAAATTCTACAGAAACGATCGGTCGTTTCTGAAAAACGATCGGTCGTTTTTCATCTGTGCTCACTGGAAGAAATCACACTAAAAACGATCGGTCGTTTTAAGCCTGGCGATCGGTCGTTTTTATGTTGAGCTCACTGGAAGAAAATATTACTGAAATGATCGATCGTTTCTATATCAAGATCAGTCGTTTTCTTTGTTCTCGCAATTGTTTCGGTTTTCTCAACAAACTTCGAAACCCCGTAACTAACTCGTTTCAAATCCGATTTAGGTTCCGCTTGAACCATTGACTTCGTAATTACGCAATTTATTATTTTGAACCTTTAATACACTCGATAAATGATTAGTACACAAAACGAGCTTTTATCATGTTTTACAATTTTTATTATCATTAAAATAATCGATTTGAAGAACATCGTTCAACAAATAGAAAGTATACAAGCTTATGCTCCTAAAAGTGAGGAGATAAAATAAAACAGAAAAATTAATATTCAAATTTGAACTCTGATCCCATACAGATCAGATTAATTTCTTAACTTTTCTACAGTTTCAAATGAGGGGGACCTGAGTTGCCATAACTGGCAGAGAAAACACTTATCTTACATATTTATTTGTAGGATGGGTTTTTGCTCAACCTGAAGCATTAGCTGGGCAACTAAGGTTGCTCGGCTAATGCTCGTGAGCAAATACCCATCTTACAAGGTATGACCGCACATTTCACCTTTTTAAAATACTAGTGTTTGAAGGGTCATGCCCAACATCGAATATAATTTTTGTTTTTATAACATCGAATGTAATTTTTGTTTTTACAAGGTATGACCGCACATTTCACCTTTCGAATGCTGTGATGAAGCTGTTGTTAGTAGGATGATGTGGGATTTATACTCTCCAATATAACTTAGTTTTCCTTATTTTGTTGCACTTGGGCTTGGCTAATAAATCAGTAACAAGATATTAAGATACTAGTATTTTAGGGTACTAGACAGCTGAAAGTTTGAGCTTAAATACAAATGCTAATTGCAACTCTTATAATTATAACTTTATAAGCAGACGGAAAATCACTACTTTTAGGCTTTAAGACATCACTCAATAGTTCTCCGTTCCACTCTAAATTAGAGGCAAATGTCATTTTGGTCATTGGGAAACACTGATATACAGCACAATTGATCTTGTCAACAACGTAAAACTGATAGTAAATTTTATCGAGTTCATTATGAAAAGTCAAAATGGCAATCACTCTATAGATTAGAGAAAGTTGAAGAATAATAACATAGTTCAATGCACTGCTGATCAGTATGAATACTATTTTTTAAAATAGGGAGAAATATTTCCACATCAAAATATAAAACCATCTGATGACATCTTTGGATCTTCTTCTCTTGAATTTTAATTTCCTTCTCCATTCTTTTTCGTGAAACCTGATATTATTTACACGTCAATTTTGATTTTCGACTTTCTTCTAGTGTAAAGAAGTGTAATTTTTAGTAAAAGGATCGAAATTTTGCGCAGTGTCTTTGCCCGCAATACATCGTTTGCAGTTATACCAAGGGATATACATATGCAAATGGCTAGTAAAGTCTTTCAAGAGAATGCAAGTTAAGTAGCTGACTTGAAAACCAAAGAAAACAATAAACACCAAACTGATCAAAATTCAAACACAGTTAAATATTTATGTTCACTCTAGTTTGAGCAATTTTCTCCTACCTTGGCCATCTCCAAAGCCACCGCCAAACGTCGGAACAACACCGACCATCATCGCCGGAAAACCCATCTCCGTCACCATTATCCAACCTAATACCTCATTTGTCAGCCCATTCCCCACATCCAAATAGTAATACCAATCCTTCTAATACCCCGACCCCTCTTGTCCCCTTCTCCGGTCCGAACCTAGCACCGTCCATTGTGTGGTCTCCGGACCCGGTTCATGTTTTCACCATCAAATCCGCTTGGGACTTGATTCGTTTCTCAAGTCCAAATGTGGACTGGTATCGTATTGTTTGGTCTAATTACATTTCTCGGAAGTGTAGTTTTATTTTGTGTATTGTTATTTTGAATCGTCTAACAACGTCGGATAGAATTCAAAAGATGAATATCATAGGTGGTGTTAACGGTTGTCCTGTTTGTCTCAATAAAGCAGAAAGTATCGATCACTTATTCTTCGAATGCGAATTTTCGAAAAGGGTTTGAGCATTAGCAGGAGTCAAATCCAGATTTATTGGATCGAGTAATTTGTGGTCACAATGGTTACAATGGGCTACCGACATGTTCAAAGGAGAGTCGGATTCGGTTAGACTCGGACCATTTTTATTTGCTTCAAAGGTTTATTGGATTTGGAGAGAAAGAAACAACAGAATGTTTGGGAATGCGAAGTCGAGTCCCGGTAATACTTTTCCTTTGATTGAATTTTTTGTAGTGAATTGTATGAATAGATATGACAAATTTAGTAGTTTTTGTCGAGATAGGTTTTTGATTAGGGTGTGGAGACTAAGACACAAACTTATTGGAAGCTAGCTTCAATTTTTTCCATGTTCGTGTGATCGCTTCGCCTCCGGGCAAGGCACCCATTTTTATTATTAATATAGTTGGTCCGTTTAATTTTCAAAAAAATAAAAAAAAAGTTTGAACAATTTTTTTTTAAAAATATCTAAAGAAGAATAATTACGAAATAATTACTTGCTAAGATGTTTGTAAGCTTTAGGGCTCAAATGCAAAAATAAAATAAAAATAAAATTAAGTGTTTAGTTGGGTACAAATGCAAAAAGTCCTTATTCGAGATTCAGGCTTTTAAGTATTACTTGGGAGCAGATGCAAAAAGTTCCAAATCCTACTACTAAACCATAAAAGTTCTGGCTTTGCCTAGGCCATACAATACCGAAATCAGTGACCATATTTTCATTTTTAATTTGCTAACCAAAGGGTGTCGAATTGGTCGCTTTTAAGTATTAGTTGTGAGAATGGGCGCAAAAGTTTTTATTCCTGCTACCGAATCAAGTAGGTTCGGGCTTCGCTAAGGCCATACAGTAGCGAGATCAGTGACATACTAAGTTTGATGATACTATCCAAACCATGTCGGATTGGGTGTATGACCAGAGCAATGTGAAGCGAAACTCCAAGTGCATTGAACTAGTGCCCAAGCCGGTAATCGTTAGACTCAACCATGTTAGGCAATTTGTTTTATGCCATACAGCTTTGTATAAACAAATTTTAACCCTTGTTACACGAACAGTGTGGGATTGGATATTATAATTTAATGTACAGTAAAATCTCTAAAAATTAATAAGGTTGGAACCATGAATATTTATTAATTTAGAGAGTTATTAATTAACCGATAAATTAATAATTATTATATTAAAGTGGTTTTTATCGATTTAATAAATATACTCGTTCGTAATTTAAATTAACTCATTCTAAATCAGTAAGAATAGTACAACTCATTGTTTAATCGCGTATAGAACTTCATGATTTTTTGGTACAATCTGAAAATACAATACCAGAGCAGTCCGATAAACTCTGATTAGATTTGAATTTTAAGAAAAATCAAAACGACTATATAGTCATATTTTACTAAATTGTTCTAGTAGTGTTTGTCATTTTGAAAAATTATTAATTTATGATTTTGTTGGTACCAAATATTTATATAAAGATCTTTCAAAATTTTATTATTTTATTAATTTATCGAATGATGATTTTTTACGACCCAAGTCGGGAGTATTATTTTATAGAGTTTATAAATTTACGGAGTACTATTTTATAGAGGTTCCACTATATGTATTTTATGGTTAATAGATTACAAAAAAATTTAAAAAAAATTATGGTTAATAAGTAAAACTTTGAAGAGGATGTTTTATTTTTACAAAACTTTCAAGAGGTCATTTTATCTTTATAAAACTTTTAAGAGGTCATTTTATCTTAACTAAAATCAATCACTACAATCCACCTCTTTCTGTATGTAAAACTTAAACAAAAAAGTGAGGAAATACTGAAACAAGTGAAAATCAAAGGTAAAACTTGAACAAAGTATTGGTATCAGGCGCCAATAGGTTAATAGGGAGAAAGAACTAAGAAGCAAAAAAGTTACAAAAAGAGTAAAATGAATTGTAATAAGAATAGCAAAAGGGGATTGATATTTGAAACTGTTCAATAAGAGACGACAAAAAAAAAAAAAACTACTTTTAAAAACCAGAACAAAAGAACAGCTATAATTGCAAACTAAACTAATTGTTCATTTAGTTCATTGGCAAAATCCCAAAACGAAAAAACTTAATTTACCAGCAGCATTTCCAGCCACATATTACTCATTAGGCCTCTCATGCAAATATTTCTTTAAAACATCTCTGGCAGACCCGAAATCAGCCACAACATACATCGGTGTTTTCGCGCCAACTTACAAGCCTTATCTTTAACTTCCTCACAAACGCACAGACACATTCATAAACTCGCCACCGTTAAAATCAAATCAAGCAAACACAAAACACGAAAATGCTTTATTACCTATCTTCACCTGAATAATATAGAGTTAGGCACCAGGACCCTACAATTGCCAATTGGTGTTTATGTTGTAATCAAAAGGAGTTTACAATCATCTCCCATTCTCACTCTAGCTACGAAACACTCTCTTCGAGGTTGTGTCTCGCTATATTTTGTAATTTTAGGTGGCTCCCAATCTTTTGAAGACTCACTTTAGCTAATGCTCTCTTTCATGACAAGTTATGTAGTTCTCTTGAAGGATGTCCACATATTCTCCTTTTTTCTTGAGAGAAATAATGTTTATAAGTTTAGCCCCCCTCTTCTTGCACCAGAACTTATCGATTCTGTATCTCCAAATTTTACATCTACGAACAAAACAAATCACAAAACCCGGCGAGAGAACCTGAACACCGATGAATTTTGGATATTTTGTGATTAATGAATTTCAAAAAAACTAGACATAGCTGGAAATGCAACTCAACCCCCCTACTTTTTACCCCTATTACTTTCCCACTTTTCAGAAAAACCAAAACAAAATACTTAAATTACCAACATTTCCACCTACACTTTAGGCCTATCAGTCAAATATTTCTTCAAAACATCCATAACCGACCCAAAATCATCCTTAACTTCCACCGGAGGATTTGCCAATCCGCAAGCCATATCTTTAATGTTATTCGAATGATAATCAATTTTCGCTTGTGTAAATTTCAATCCATGAGCTGTACTCACCACAACCGTCCGATCGTTTGGTCCGATCACACCCCTCTCTCTCAACTTCATCAGAGCTGTTAAAGCCACCCCAGTGTGAGGGCAAACAAACATACCAGTAGAATCAGCTTTCGCCATAGCATCCATCAACTCCTCTTCACTCGCTTCTTCGACAATCCCATCACAACCCTTCAGGGCGAAAACCGCTCTGTCAATAGATACGGGGTCGCCTATCTGTATAGCAGAGGCAAAAGTTGTATTTGCCCTCACAGGCTTAAACTCGGCCCACCCCGACTTATAATACAAGTACAAAGGATTTGCATTCTTAGCCTGAGCACAAACTAGCCTCGGGATCTTATCCACTAGTCCTAGTTCTTTGCACATTTTGAACCCTTTGTAAAAGGCGTATATATTGCCTAAATTCCCACCTGGGATGATTACCCATTCAGGTACTTTCCAGTCAAATTGTTGCAAAATCTCTATAGCAGCGGTCTTTTGACCCTCTAATCTCAGACTATTTAGTGAATTTGCCAAGTATATAGGGAGCTCAGACGTGACTTCTCTAATTAATCTCATACACCCGTCGAAATCCGTATCTATGCTCAATACGAAGGCTCCGTTGGCTATCGGTTGGACTAACTGTGCCAAAGAAATTTTATTTGCCGGTAAAAATACAATGGATGGGATACCGGCGGCTGCACAATAGGCCGATAGTGCTGCTGATGTATCACCTGTGGAGGCGCAACCCACTCCGACTAAAGGGCGGTTCATTTTTCGGAGACGATTGACTTGGCTTACAAGAACGGTCATGCCTAGATCTTTGAAACTACCAGTGTGACTAATGCCACATTGTTTTACCTGTTAAGAGATGATAAATGTTAAAATCATAGCACATACTAAACCCTAATCAAGCTGTAAAATACACTCTGTATGAATGAGGAGTATCGAACTTATCAAGTACCGAAAGAGACAAGTGCCTGTTTATTATAGGGGAGAAAAAACAAGGTCAGAAATATCATCAAGTGGTGCCATAAAATCTGCATTTTACCCCACTGCGGTATACCAATCAGATATTGTTTAAATCTAAAAAATGTTGGTTCTTTAAGCTGGTTGGAATGCAATAAATTGAAGTTTTAAGAGCACAAAAGGCTTGTTTGAATCATAAAAATTGCTTAACTAGATAAACTATACTTTTCTTCCCTTTCTCCCGATCTTGGTCATGTGTTCTGTATTCCAAAGATATTAGACACTATTAAAACGAAGGCCAGAATTGCTAGGTTCTTCTATTTCCGTTTTATATGAGGAGACGCCATACAAACTAAATATAGGACCATATAAACCTGTAAATAAGATAATCTTCATTTCTATAATTCATATTTGCACTTGGGACTCTCGAAACAAATGTGTCAAACTTCAAGGAAAACGAATCTTCAAAAATAAACTTCAATGAAAACGGCAATGGACAGTACATAGCACATTATATGTATATCCAGAAAGTGTTACACAATAGAGTAGAAAAGGAAGCTTCCCTCGTAATATTTCCCCTTTATTGTTTCATGCCCAGACTTTTTTTTTCTAAACCGCTCAGTCAAGATGAAAAAACATGGTTCTGAAATCTTCAAACATTACGAAAACTACATTCTCCGCAATGCATATTGATACTAAATTCAAATCTAGCCTACAAAAGTGAATATCAGTGTTCTTTTGGGGAATAAAATTTTGATTTTCAAGATCAAGAGCATCAAAGGCTTGTTTGAATTGTAGGAATTGCTAAATTCATGTGTATATAACTCCTAATTTTCATTACCCAAAAAGAACTCCTAATTTTCAGGTTATACTTTTTATAAGATAGATTTTATCAACAATAGAAAGCAAAGCATGATCAGCTGGCGAATCAAAACATTCTGCTCCGGTTTTAACTACAAATAAATCCATGTAATATAATCCCATATCTGCCGCTCAACTTTGCACATCAAGTTAACCAAATTTCCCAAAAATCATGAAGTAATATGAGCATTAATGTTTGTAACGTATGTGCCTGTTTATAACTAGAGAGAAACGTAAATAGTAGATAATGAAGCTAGTATAATCTAGCATTACCCATAAGTCGTTCATTCCCAGGAATTGTTTCCCAAACCGCTCGGCCCAAAAGAGATTTGAGTTCCCTTCAAACATGCTCACTATATCATCATCATCGATCTCAGGCAACACCCACTCTTTCTTCGACCACACACCGGACCCATATGGCCACGTGGTCTTCCCCACACGCGAGTCGAACAACTGCCGCCAGTACTGTCCGTCAAACTGCTTCAGTGCCGCCATGTCATGCTCTACATAGAGGAGGCCACCTGAGCTACTACGGTATACGATCTCGTCAAGAGAGTAAAACTCGTCGGATAGGGGGATGTTTGGGTCAGGGCTGAATGGGACATACCTAAAAAATAAAAGTTAAAATGAAGTTTTTTAGTTGCTTAGTAGCTTAGGTTTAAACCAAATGCAACTGTGTGTGCTTAAGAAGGTAAAGCAAAAAAAATTATATTGACAAAAACTAATTGGTGGATCCCATTATTTATCATTACCCAACATAGATACACTGATACACGACGTTCACTTTTCGCAATCCTTGTTGTGCTAAAGATAGATTCGAAGATATCATATTGCCCTCGTTTTGATATGATATTGCTATGCTACTAATGTACAAAATGTTCCTTTTAAAGAGTACTGAAGATGTCCATTAATGGATCTAGCATTAGTAGAACAAGCTGATCTATACAAACATATTCGCCACACGAACAGGGGGTAGATTTAGCTCGGAATGGGGTTGTAATTCATATACACAGAGTTGCTCTTTATGTGGTGGCAAATCAACTTGAGCTTATTATACTATGCGATAGTGATGATACTTTAAGCAATCTGGGGTGCCATCAGTCTTATTGGCACCATTTAATTACTCCATTGTTTATTGGACTGATATATACTGGAATTACGTTTTGGTTGAAGACCAAGATGTAAATAACAGAAAATTAACCATTTGTTGCTCTCTTTTTCATTTTTTTTGTTAAATAGTTTAGCGGAGCGTAGACAGAATGGTCACATGGGGATAAGCATGCCCTTGGCGGAACCTATTTTATCATACGAGTACAAAA
Source organism: Primula veris (assembly GCA_963682055.1). Lineage (NCBI taxonomy): Eukaryota > Viridiplantae > Streptophyta > Magnoliopsida > Ericales > Primulaceae > Primula > Primula veris. Next base: position 27,263,396 of record OY821750.1, on the reverse strand, counting down.
TAGAAACCATTTTTCAAAATAGGGAAAGTATAAACCAGCTAGATTCGCTAATTAAAACGATGAATACCACTCTTGTAGCTACAGCTATATAATTACGTCAAAAAACATTACTTTTTATCCCTCTCTCGAATAACAAACATCAGTGGCGCCGTCCGCCGTGGCAGTTCTTGTCACCTACTTTATTTGTTTTAAAAACCTGGCTTTATAAGTGAAAAAAAATTAAAACGCTCGAATGAGTGAAAAAGCTCGATTTGAAGCTTAAAAAATTTAAAATAACTCAACTTTCCGCTTTTTACACCAATAAAGCTTACGTGATTAACGCTTTTAGCATACCCTTAATGAAAATGCTTAAGCTACGTTTTTTCTTTTTTAAAACATTGATTGAAAAAATAGGCCAGAACAGTTTATTTCTATTGAAAACATACTAAATTAACTCTGATTAAGGTATATTAAGATCCTTTACACTGAAATTAACTCAAATAATCAATTTTGTATAAATCAAATCAGCAGCATTGTGAGAACAAGTATAAAAAAAAACTAGCAATTGTTTTAAAATTTGCCTAACAGGGAGTCAATTTACATTACTACTATAAATTAGCCACAAAAATTATAGCTAGGAAATAAAATTATTCAGAAGAAAATTAAAAATATATAGTAAATTGAAAAACTGAATCAGAAAGAAACTATCCAACATTCAAATTCATCTCTCAAAAATAAAAACAGAATAGTAATAAAATTTAGAAACAGACATTAGACATAGTAATAACATGCTTATGTATGTATGTATATATATATATATATCATTCTATTATAATAAGCCAACCCAAGTTAAACGAGCCTGCCCAATTTAGCCATTTTTTTCCAAAAATACCCCTATACTTTTTTATTAATTACAATAATACCATACTCACATAAAAATATATAAAAATTAATAACTAATAACACTATTTATCCCTCTTTAACAACCAAACGTTATTTTAAGTCTTATCATCTTATACTATTTTTTTTTTTGTATTATCCACGTATTTGTATCATAACTACATTTATTTTCTATATTTTGATTGCACTGCGCGTCACACACGCAACGCGTGGGGCACGATTACTAGTATATATATAAGAGAGGATATATAAACATCAACTTAGAAAATCAACTTGGACACTTTTATGCAAAAACGCTCCAAATCAAGATTTGATTAATGCAAATCTTCATGGTTTCACGACGGAAACACAAATATGCGTCTTGTTATATATATATATATAGGAGAAAGGCCAGAACAGTTTATTTCTATTACAAACTTACTAAATTAAGGTTGATTTAAGGTTATATTAAGCTCATTTTCTGTGAAATTAACTCAAATAATCAATTTTTTAAAAATCAAATCAGCATTGTGATAAAAAAAAAAAAAAAAAACAGCTAACAATTGATACTATTAAAATTGCCAAACATGGATCCAATTTACACTCCTACTTTAAATTAAACACAAAGAATATAGCTAGGCAATTAAATTATTCTCAAGAAAATTTTAAAAAAAAAAAGAGTAAATTGAAAAACTGAGTCAGAAAGAAACTATCCAAAATCATCTCTAATAAATAAAAACAGTAACAGTCATAAAAATTTAAAACAGGAATTTAATAATTAATTGCATATATATATATATATATATATATATACCTGGCGGAGTAATTTAGGGGAAGTTTTGTCCCCATCGCCGGTTTATCTGGTGGTGATGACGTGGCGAACGAAGAATAAAAGTCAACAGATTTCTAATGCTAAATAGTAATAGTAGTACTTATTAGTAGTACTGATTTTTGGGTTATTTAACGTACACTATTTCGATATACTTATAGTTAGTCACACTCAATCCCCTATTCCGAACTTTTTTGGAAGCAATAAAATATACAGACTTCGGCCCAATAAAAATCGGTATTCCACTTTTTCAGACCCTAATTTTCAGATACATATAAATCGGAATACGTTTATACCCACCTCATTTTTATTTCGAAATAATAATTTTTTATTTTTTTATTATTAAAACCAAAACATTTGAAAATAACATTTCTAATAAATGCAAAAATAAATTAACATTCACTGGAAAAAATAATGTCAAACTATAAATAATTGGGTTAATAAAAAAATTGATACATTTTTTATCAGATTCTTTTAATATTTAGTTTTATTCATACAAGCAATATTTATCGTACTAAATGAGATACATTATCATTATAATTTTTATAATCGGAAAATAATGATCATTTATCTTTTTTTAAATAACAATTTAATTTTTTAATTTAAGTATATTTTTTATTTTAATAGTCTCGTATATTAAAAAATACAAATCTATATTATACTACTTATCTAAATATAACTATATAACTAATATATGAAACAAAAAGGGTTGTAAGGGTGTTTACGTTACATGTTACAGGTATAAGGTTTAATTTTTAGAGAAAATTAAGGATTGGACCATAAAAACAAAAGTATTTAAGGATTGGTCTGGATATAAAATTTAATTAAGGATTGGACCATTAATTCTGAAACTAATTAATAATTGGTCCATTAATCATTAAATATAAAAACTCTCCCAATTCTATTTATCTGATTAATCATTCTCTCTCTCTAAAAAAAACCGCTCCAGAGAAAACAATTTTCTCCCCCAAATATCTCTCTCTGTCTACATACATATACACATAAATACATACACACATAATATATATATATATATATATATATATATATATTTTGCTGCCGCTCCTCCGTCGCTCCCTTCACCTCTGCCGCTGCCGTCGGAGGTTCGCTTCTCATCCCTCTCGTCGTCGCAAGCGGTCTGCCTTCACCGCCGCATGTGTATATATGTATATATCTATGTATATATGTATATATATATATGTATATATATGTGTATCTATATATATATATATCATCTACTGCTGTAAAAGTTCAGACTGTTTTTATATATATATATATAAAAGTTCAGACTGTTTTTCATATATATATATAAAAGTTCAGACTGTTTTTCATATATATATATAAAAGTTCAGACTGTTTTTTATTTTTCAGACTGTATCATCTACTGCTGTAACAATTTTTTTTAAAAACAGTCTGAACTAAAAACAGTCTGAACCAAAAACAGTCTGAATTTTTTTAAGTCATTTTAAAAACAGTCTGAACTATTTTTAAGTCATTTTAAAAACAGTCTGAATTATTTTAAAAACAGTCAGAACTGTTTTTTTTTTTGCGTTTTCGGATTTTTGTTGATTTTTTGGGATTTTTTTTTGATTTTTTGGGATTTTTTTAAAAAAAGTCGTGTTTTTTCGGGGTTTTGCCTCTTTTATTTTTTTTTTTGATTTTTTCATTTTTTTTTTTTTGATTTTTTCATTTTTGCATTTTTATTTTCTGGAATTTTTTCATTTTTTCTTAATTTTTACATTTTTATTGGTTAGTTAGGGGAAATGGACCAATCCTTAATTAGTTTCAGTTTCATGGATCAATCCTTAAATACTTGTGTTTTCATGGTACAATCCAAAATTTACTCTAATTTTTATCACCGACATTTGATATAGATTAATTTACATTTTTAGTGTTAAAATAAAAAGGTTCTTGTTATATAAAAAAAAAATTAATTAAAAAGTCGGGTCAGGACATCCAGCGAAATCAAAATTGTCTCCCGATCCCGAAGTTTGTCAAGTCGGGAAATTTCAGGTTGAGCCACGGGTCGGGTCGGAATTTCCCCGGCCCTACTTATAGCCCAACTTAACCAATTTTTTTTTTCCGCATAAATCATAAAGTTATTAGTTATCGATATACTTACAAATACATACCAATCAACTTAATTACAAAAAATACATTTAATGTATTTTTTTTATAATTAGCTACATATACTTATTTATAATTAGCTACATATGTCATAAAAAATTAACAAAATATACAAAAATAAAAAATCAAATCAAAAAATTTGAAAACAATATTAAAAAAAAATCATAAACGGTATCAAACAGTATTAGACATAATTGGACATGATTAGATAGGATTAAACAAGATTTGACATATAAGATTGGACACGATTTAACAGGATTGAACAAGATCAAACAGGATTAGACATACATGATTGAACAGGATCAGACATGATCACACATATTTTTTGTATAAAAATGTATTTTTAAAATTTTTGGTCTTTAATTTTTAATGTTTTTTTTTTTTTGGATTTTTAATGACATATGTATCTATTTGTAAATAAATTCACAAAATATATATTTTTTTGTAAAAGAGTAATCAAGTTCAAAACAAACAGGTTTTCTGTAAATAAGTTTGTAAATATGTATTAAATTGTTATTTTCCCTTAAATCACTACAAAATAATGTTTGATTTAATGAGAGTCAAAAACTGTCATAAGTCTGTCGTTAATTTAAAAAACCGTCACAAATCTGTTGCAAATTGACTAAACTGTTAGAAAGCCGTCGCTAATAAGCTCATAACAAAAAATACCGTCAATAATCCCGTCGCTATTTGAATATTTTTTTGTAATGTATATTCCCTCCCTTCTAAATAAAGTTCATGTGTATTAACCAAATTAGTATGTAAAGACTAAAGAGAATATCCAATGTTAAATATTGGTACTTTTAAGTGTCACACATGGGGACATATTGTGTCAAAGTATAATTTTTTATTTTTTGTATCGTCAGTCCTAACACTAACATTATTTTGTTTTCTTAATAAATTATTGAATTTGTTTTTTAATTTTTATACTGATCACCGGTTCTATATAACTGTAACCTGAAACCATTTTTTTTAAAGTAAACATTTTTATTTTGCGAATTATATATGTTTAAAATGTCAAATAAATAATTAAATTCTAAAAGGTTATATAAAGACCTGAAATACATTTTTTTTAAAAGTAATTATTAACAAAATGATGAAATCATTGACTTTAAGAAAAAGATTAAAATTTATTTAATATTTATAAATGAAAACAATGTATAATTAGGCTGACTATACAAAAAACATAGTTAGGAGATTTACTTTATAAACCCTACATGCACATGTTAAAGTACACACATATTAACCTTCTAGTTTTAACTAGCAAAACATTTTATATCATTATAATAAAATGTTTATATTTATATTTTATTAGTGTTATGAATGACTACCACATAAAGTTAATCAATGACAATTAGTAATAAACAATGTAGACCATAAAACATTTATTGAAATCAAAAGCAATAAAGATATATGGACAGTTAGAGCATCTCCAATGACCAATGCTATCATTAGTATTCATTTTAGTGTCATACTCCTTTTTCTAATGCCAAATTTTGTGCCACATTGGAGAAGTTAGTAAGATTAGTGGTATGTAAAAATAGTGTCCAATGTTAAAAATACTTCTACAATTGTTAGCAATAGTTTTAACTTTTAACTGCCAACATTTGATTTCAATAAATGTTTTACCTTTATTGTTTTACATTGTTTATCAAATGTCGTTCATTATCTTTATGCCCACATAATAGACATTCATAACATTATTGAATATAATTTTTTTTTATAATTATTAACATAAAAGTGCTTTAATAGTTAAAGTAAAGTGTCAAATATAGAGTGTAAACATGTATAAATTTTAATGTGCGTGGAGTTTATCGAGTCACTTATACCCACATAACTACATGTCAAGCTAAATGTTCGAATTTCTAACGAATAATGTTAGATGTCCCGATTCCCAAGCTCGAGTACAATCCGAGTGATAAGGACCACACAAAATATGAAGTGCACCAAGCCTTGTAGTTTCCGTACCTCATTCCGATGTTCGTGGTGCGAGTCACTTATAGGGGTTGGCTTTACTTCTATCTTCGTGGTAAAACAGTGATCACTTTTCATGAATCTTCCCGACGTGAGCACCTCATGCAAGAGGAAATACAAATATCCCCTCTTGTCCAACTCGAGTTTTTCGTTTAACATAGTGTAACAAAATTTCCTCCAAGTATGTCAAAAGAATTACAAGATGGTGTTTATTGATAGGGATTTGACTGCTGAGCCTCCTCAAGACATCGGTTATTCTAAAATCAAATTATATTTAATGCAAATACAAGTCGCATTTATAAACATTTAATTTTAGATACTACAAAATCATTATAATTTTTTTTGCAAATATTACCAAATTAAAATATTAACAACCAAAAATATGTTTTTAATATTATTTATTTTTGAAAATGTTTTTAATAAATTATTAACACTTAACATTGTAAGATATATGAGAAATGACAAGTATTAATAATTCATTAATATGTTCATATTATTCAAATAAATTGAAGACATGATTTTGGTAGTTAATAATTCAATTGAAAATAATTTTTACAAATGTTAAAATGATTTGCCAATATTTTAATACGGTCATGGAAACGCTTGTATATATATATAAGTCAAAAGATCACTAAGCACTGCTGCAGATAAATCGATTATATATCATCTGACTATGATAACTGTTTTAAAGTTCAGGTACCTAATCGTAAAAATTAAAATAGTTGTTGACTATGGATCGGAAAAAATTAGGGGTGCGCTAAGAATCTAAGATGATAACTCTAAATCTTCCTAATTGAAATCGGGGTTGCAAATGAACTGAGGAACAAGCTTTCCATACATCTTTTAAATGCTCGACACGTGTTCGTTCATTTTATTGATATAACCGGACATGGACAGAATAATAATACTCAGGCTCATGCTAATTAATTTAGTTATCTTAATTCTTAATTATATTTTTTATCATAAACATATAGCATGCCTACTTATGTAAGTAATATAAAATATAATACACTTATACACAAATGTTTTTAATATTTTATTACATAATTTAATATATTACTATATATTAATGCTAAAAAAAAGGTTTTTTACAAGCGAAATGATACTAAACGAGCCTACAACTTTTTCAGGCTCGTCTCATGAACAGTTTTACATACATAAACTCAATATTAGTTAAACTCTCCAATTTAATTAGCAGAATAATAACAAAGTTCAATTAACATGTTCCAGTTTTGCATATAGTATACTCCTCCGTCCCAAAATAAGTATACTGCTTCGAAAACCGTGTTATTTAATTATTTGAAATAATTTCGGTAAAAACTCATAAAAAAAATCAAAAAATCAAAATTTTCAAACAAAAACTACTTTTTAATTAAAATGTGAGGTTTTCAGTATAATTTTGCTATGTTTAAACTAACAAAAAGTTATTTTTTAAAAAATAAAAAAGAAAATTTACTAAAAAAATGAAAACGGACACTTATTTTATGACGTTTTAAAAATAAATACATGACATTTATTTCGGAACGGAAAGATTATATTTATACATATATATATATACCTGGCTGAGAATTTGTTAGGAGAACTCTGGGACAGTGTTTTTTCCATTGCTACCAACAACTCCGGTGCTGGTGAGGTGGCAGCTGAAGAAGAATTCATAGTAGTCGAATATTGTGTAGAAGAGTATTTTAGTTTGGGACTATTTAATTTTGTCAAATTGGTTTTGTGTAGAAGAATAGAAGTTTGGAATAAGTGTGATATTGAGGCCATATTTGTGAGAATATTGTTTGATTTTACTCTGGAGTATATCGTTTTAATATGGAGCAGGTATAGAAAGAATTATTTATTTGTGGAAGGCGTTTTATTTGCATTTTAATACAGTAGTTGATTCTGTTTATTCCATTTCACTTGGGGCCAGAATTAAGCACGGGTGTCTACTTCTATGTCAACCCGAAAAGGCAAAAAGATATACTTGTTATGATACCCGTTAGAAATAGATTAATCGGACTAGAAGGGTTGAGTTTTGTTAAATGGAAATCTTTTAATTCTATTTAATAAGATTTTAAAAAAATAAAAAAAAATTCTCAAATTATTAGGAATGACCTTTTTCACTTTTTGTACCGACTTGTATCAATTTGTACCAACCGACCATTTTTCGAGCCAAACCAATCAAGTCGATACCAAAAGTTTGGTATACCGACGTTACGGTACGGTACAACCGAACCGATCTTTGAAAGTCGGTTCGATTTCGGTATTCGTTTGGTGAGTTCGGTATGGTACCGATTCAATTCGAAATATTAAAATATACAAATAAACTAAAATACTTATATACACTTAATTAATAACATTGTTACACTTATAACATTTTTTTATTTATTTATAACATTTACTATAAAAGTCTAGTAGCTAGCGTTTACTCTTTTATGCAAAAAAATAGGAATATAACAATAATATAAATAAATATTTTTTTTTTAATCTACTTACTTTTAAAACTTTATACTATGTTTTTTCTCCAGTACGTACCATTTTTCTATCATCACTTGTAAACTCTAAAGTTTTGTATAAAAACGAAACCGAACTGAACCAACCGAATAGTTTGGTATACCGAAAGTTCGGTATACCGAATTTTTTGGTTCGGTAATGGTATAAAAATTCTCAAATCAAACTAGTTTGGTATGATATCGGTATATAATCAAAAAGTTCGGTAACGAACCGATTCCACCCCTATAAATTATTAACAGTTGATATGAGTAAATATGGGAAAGAATCTAACAATTTATTGGTTGATAAACTAAGAAATTCCTGATTGATTCGTTTTTTAATCCAAATTAGAGGTTTTTCTGGTAGTAAATTGGAGGAGTAATTGATTCTCATTTTTGGAAAACTCAATTAAGCTTTTTTGTAATCTCTGAAACCGGGGAGTATATATAACTAACTTCTATTTTTTTATTTTATTGCATGTGATACTCAATAGGCAATAACCAAAATAATAAATAGACTTATAGACCAAGTTATATCCAGTTTTCTTTAGGTACTAGTATCAAATTTTAACATTTCATTTTTTATTTTCAAACTTAAAAATTCACTAATTATTGAAATTAAGGAAGTGAGTAACAAACTTTTAGTACATCTGACTCAGAGCATGAGTGGATAGAGTATTTGAATAATAATTAATTAATTATGACCAAAAATCCTTTTTCCTATACAATTACAGTTTATACTCACGACCACACATGAAATCATGACAAATTATTTAGTCGTTCCGTAGTACTATGACATTGACGTGGTATTAGAGATTATTTTACGGATTTCAACCCAACCCGACGCATATCAGATAAAAGTGTAATTCTATTCGGGTCGAATTAAATGGGTAAAACTGTAACTTAAAATGTGTAAGTTAACACTTTCGCACTTCTATCTCTCTCATATACATTAAACTCTCTATCTTGTAATAGAGAACATACATTTAAATGGGTAAAACTGCAACTTAAAAATTACAACTTAACACTCTATTTCTTCTCTCTTTTATGTAAATTAAACTCTCTATTCTACAATTTAAATGGGTAAAAGTGCAACTTAAAAAGTGCAATTTAATACTTTATATCTGCTCTCTCTCTCTCATATACATTAAACTATCTCTTTTATTTTAATAAATAACCTACATTTCGGTGGGTAATGTGAATGAAACGATACAATTAATGAAACGATATTAATTATTAAAAAAAATCTCAATTAATTTATTAATTAATAAAACAATATTTATGGTAAATGTGAATGACATTTATTTATGTTAATTAATGACTGATATGTTATCGTCTTTATTTATAAAATGATTTACGAAAAACCAAATCATCATATCAATCATATACATTTATATTACATTTTTACATATATAAATGTTTTAATTGACTAAATTAATGGGACCAAATTAATTAAAAAACATGCAAATGTTAAAAATAAGATTGTAAAATTTAAATTACTAAATTAATATGAAACGGTATTTAATGCCACATTAGTATTTATATATTATCTTTCTAAATCAAATGTGTTATAATACAACTATTAGCTACGTATTTAGGGAGACAGAAGTAGAGAGGGGAGAACACTATCGTTTTTATTATGAATGAATGTCAAATATAAGACCCCTAACCCTCTTTATATAGATAGAGGGGTAGGGTTACAAGCCCACTTAGGCCCATAAAGTACAAGTCCAAGAGTCCAATAATATCTTACAACACTCTCCATTTGAACGTCTTGAATTATTCGTGTTCATGCAGTCGATCTGAGTCGAGTTCATTCCCAGTGCTAAACACATAAAGACCTTACGGCCGAAAAATCCGGTGTGGGACAAAACCTATACCTAAGAGAAATTGTGTAGCCGAATGATATATGCCAAAATACTATGTAAGTAACTAACCACAAAACAGTGTGCCTCATCAAAACCTTGCCAGAGCAAATCCAATGGGAAAATCTCTGATCGAAGGAAAAAAAAAAGGGCAACAGTGGTAGTAGTAGGAGATCAACCACAAAACAGGTGTCTCATTAAAACCTTGTCAGAGTAAACCCAGTGGGAAAAAAACTCTGGTCGAAGGACAAAAGAGTACACAGTGGTAAGAAGTATATGACAGGATACTCCCCCTGATTTCGGCAATCCTTAGTGAGGTATAACAGGGAACGTGTCTTGCTAAAAACATTGTCAAGAAAAGCACAGTGGGAAAAACCTTATACTAAGGACAAAAAGAGTACACATGCATACAACAGGATGCTTCCCCTCACTTGCACACGACAGAGTGCGAGGATTTCGACTCCGACATAAAATGTCACTCTAAGGTAGCTCAGATAGTCTACGTATATAGGCCAATCGCCCGTACGTACTTCTGAAAAGAATGCTTTGGCAATGACTTGGTGAACAAGTCAGCGTGGTTATTCTCTGAACCAATATGCTTCACTTCAATCTTTTGAAGCGTTTATTATTCATGTGTAAAGAACAACTTTGGCGAGATATGCTTAGTGGCATCACTTTTGATATAACCATGTTTCGCTTGATCAATCACAGCGGTGTTGTCCTCATAAATAACAACTGGTTCATCATGATCGTAGGCTAGATCATAGGTGCTTTGAATATGGCCAATAACTGCTCGAAGCCAGACAAACTCTCTAGTCGCCTCATAGAGCGCGAGTTGCTCAGAGTGGTTAGTCGAAGTGGCCACTAGAGTCTATTTACGAGACCTCTAGGATATCACCGTGTTTCCAATGGTAAAGACATAACCAAATTGGGAACGTCCCTTGTGTGGGTCTGATAAGAAACCAGCATCGGCATAGCCGACAAGGGTTGCGTTATTTCGAGGATCAATGGAGCTAGATCCACTCGACGCAAAGGGATAGAATAAACCCATGCCCGTAGTACCTCTAAGGTAACGGAAAATGTCTTTTATGCCAGTCCAGTGGCGGCGTGTTGGCGCGGTGCTGTGTCGAGCTAGACAATTCACAGCAAACGAGATGCCCGGTCTAGTACATTGGGCCAAGTACAATAGTGCGCCTATTACACCCAAATATGAACACTCAGGGCTTAATATCTCTTCATCGTCCTCTTTTGGACGGAAGGGGTCCTTATTAATGTCTAGAGAGCGGACGACCATGGGAGTAGAGGACGGCTTAGCGTCACTATGACTAAAACGCCTCAACACCTTTTGGGTGTAGTTTTCTTGATGGACTAAAATTTCATCTTTACGGTGCTCGATCTGCAGGCCGAGACAATACCGTGTCTTCCCAAGATCTTTCATCTCGAATTCTTTCTTTAGGATTTCAGCAGTTTCAAACACCTCTTTCGAGGTTCCTATGAGATTCATATCATCTACATAGACTGCGATAATCGCATATCCTGAAGTTGATTTCTTTATGAACACGCATGAGCATAGTTCATTATTAACATATCCCAAGCCGATCAAGTATTCACTTAGACGGTTATACCACATCCGTCCAGATTGTTTCAATCCATATAGTGATCGTCTCAGTTTAATCGATAACGTGTTCCGTGGCCGGAAACTACTTGATTCAGGAAACTTAAGTCCATCAGGGACTCTCATGTAAATCTCTGTGTCCAGATCCCCGTAGAGATACGCTGTGACCACATCCATGAGCTGCATATTCGGTTTTTCGGAAACTACTAAACTGATTAAGTAGCGGAACGTTATAACGTCTATTACGGGAGAATACGTCTCATCGTAATCAATTCCAGGGCGTTGAGAGAAACCTTGCGCCACAAGGCGAGCTTTGTATCTAACAATCTCATTATTCTCATCACGCTTCCTTAGGAAAACCCATTTATGACCAACTGGTCTAACATTGGGCGGTGTTAGAGCGACAGCTCCAAACACCCTTCATTTCATTAAGTAATCCAATTCAGCCTGGATTGCTTATTTCCATTAAGGCCAGTCCGTTCTTCGCTGACAGTCAGCAACGGTACGAGGTTCCATGTCATCATTGTTCATAATGTCAGTGGCCACTACGTATATGAACGCATCATCGATGACAGTCTCGTTTTGCTTCAAAATATTGTCTAAACTAGTATAATCGACAGATATTTCGAGGTTATCGGGATGATTAGGAACTGGTGTTTCATCTGGAACACGCTCCTCTAATGCATCACCGTGATCCTTAATGATCTCATGTGGCAAAACAGATGCGATAGGATTTCTCCTCTTTCGAGGCAGAACATCCTTGGAACCAGACGGCCTTCCTCTTTTTTTCAGAAAGGCGGCGGACTGAATGGCCGATGGCAGTATCCTTTGCTTGGTGGGTACAACCGGAGCAACGTGTTCAACCGGAACACGGCGTCTCATTGGGACGTCTATCCTTGCAGACACATTTGCAGCAGGTATATGTGATCTCGTGACATTCGCTAGGTCATTAAATGCGTCTGACATTTGATTTGCAACATTTTTCAGACCTAGGATTCTCTGCACTTCCTTATCACTATGTGCAGTTGGGAGATCTAGATGAGACATAGTGGGTACATGCCACGTTAATTCATGTCGTTCCTTATCAACGTTAACGTGCGTTTCTCCCCATAACGACGGGAAGAGTGTCTCATCAAAGTCACAATCCGCATGTCTAGCGGTAAAGAGATCGCCTGTCAAGGGCTCTAAATAGCGTATTATGGACGGGGATTCATAACCGACATATATGCCCTGTCGTTTCTGAGGTCCAAATTTTGGAACGCTTAGGCGGCTCAATTAGAACATTGACTAAACACCCAAACACGCGTAAATGTGAGACATCAGACTCATATCCGGTTACCAACTGGTACGCAGATAGTGGTTTGGTGGCCATGGGCCTCAGACGGACCAACGCAGCAGCATGCAAAATGACATAGCCCCACGCAGAAATAGGAAGTTTGGTGCACATAACCAAAGTTCTAGTAATTATTTGCAATCGCTTAATGAAAGCTTCTGCAAAGCCGTTTTGGGTATGAACATACGCAACTGGGTGTTCAAGATTAATTCTCAAAGTCATGCAATAGTCATCGAAAGTTTTCGATGTAAACTCCGCGGCATTATCAAATCTAATAGACTTTATCGGATAATCCGGATGATGAGCCCTCAATTTAATGATCTGGGCTAGGAGTTTTGAAAACACTGCGTTTCTTGTGGACAACAAAGCTACGTGTGACCATCTTGTCGATGCATCAACCAAAACCATGAAATATTTAAATGGTCCACATGTTGGTTGGATAGGTCCACAAATATCTCCTTGAATTATTTCAAAGAATTGGGAAACCAATTTCGTAGGTTTCAAACGAATTGGTTTGAGATTAGTCTTTCCAATCGAGCATGTTTGGTATAGGTTTTTCGAATTAATCATGAAATTCTTTCCTCCAAGAGGATGCCCATGAGATGCGTTCATCGTTCAAAACATCGTATTTTGATCCGGGTGTCCCAGCAGGTCATGCCATAGCATAAAAGTGCTCTCATCAATCGGCGCCCGCCGAATGATTAGATTGCTTTCAAAGTTTTGGATTGTAGTAACATACAAACCACTTGAAAGACATCTCAACTTCTCCATAATACGTTTTTAGTCGTATTGAGTGGAGGTAATGTGAAAGTATTCAATACCATTTTCACGAGCAGTTTCAAGATGAAACTTATTTTCTTGGATATCCTTAAAACTCAACAAGGTAGGACTGGACCTCAGAGAATATAAGGCCTCAGATACTTTAACAGGAGTACCATTTGACAACGTGAATTTAGTTTTACCAAAGCCTTCAATAAGGGTCGACGGGCCCGAAATTGTTGTCACTGAGGTCACTTTAGGCATAAAATTGATAAAAAAAAACCATTTATCTTTTAAGATAGTGTGTGTAGTGCCACTATCAACCAGACAATCAACTACCCCACAATACATGCCTAAAAGTAAAATAATTTAAAGTCGATCACACGAATAAAAGGAATTGCTCAATGAAATAACTTTAAATTATACGAGAAATATTCAAAACATTATCCATAAAACAAACCATAATCCAAAAGAAATGAACAATATCCAAACGAAAAAACATAATCCGAAATGGAATTAAAATAACGTAATCCAGGAGCAAAACAGCTCAATTATTAAAAGAAACGAAGAAATTTTTTTGTATTCTTCCATATGAGCCTCAAAGTCAGAGGTCTCAAGAGTTTCTTTTGCACTAGCTTCAATCATCTTGGCTTCGACCCTTCTACCCTTGTGGTAGTTTTCGACTTCTTGAGGAGTTGCCCTACAAGTCCTTTGCATATGACCATTTCCACCACATTTATAACACAGAGTTGGCATATCGGCCGGTTCTCTTGCTTTGGGACGACTGGCCCGGTTGTTCCTACCACCACGAGACTTCCTAGGAGGAGCCACAGGTCCTCGGTTCAAACGATTGTCCAAATCTCGCTTGGCTGGACGAGCATTACACTCACCCATGTTCCTTGGCTGACAGGACGACTGGCCCTTTTCTCGTTTCCCATATCGTGGACGAGGTCCACGAACAACATTAGCATCAGGCATTAGAATTGCCTTTGAACCAGCAGGACAAGAATTACTATTCATCATTAAAATGAGACTATTCTTCTCATCCAATAACAACTTGGTGATGAGCTCGGGAAATTTGGTGAATTTAGACTGACGATATTGCTTTTGGAGCAAGATGTCAGAACTAGGAAATGTGGTGTACGTTTTCTCCAATAAGTCACTATCGGTGAGTGTTTCACCACAGTATTGGAGAGTAACACGAATTCTGCATACTTCAGCGTTATATTTTTCAACGCTTTCGAAGTCCTGAAATCGCAGATTTAGCCAATCACGGCGGGCTTCAGTAAGCCAAATGGTCTTTTGGTGGTCGAAGCGCTCTTTCAGAGAGTCCCACAATGTCTTTGGTGAGGTGGTCGCTATGAACTAAGATTTCATGGCGTCTGATAAGTGGCGGCGAAAACAGAATCATCACCCGAGCACTCATTTCGTGTGTTACTTCCATTTCACGCTCCTCCTCATCATATATGACGTCCAATAGGCCTTGGGCATCTAAATGGTTTTGGATATCCTGACTCCAATCCAAGTAGTTCTTGCCGGCAGCATCCAAAATTGGAAAGTCAAGCTTGATTGACATTTTTCTACAACAGGAGAAAAGAAAAGAAAGACTGGATTAGTCATCATATAAAACAACGGGTTTATATGTTTATGGTTTGTATAATCACAAACTTTATTTCGAAACGATAGGTTCGAAAAACAAGTTTTGCTTTTAAGTGAAGAGGTTCTCTTTGATCGAACGACAGGTCGATCCCGAGACACCAATTCGGCGAATACATACCTATATAGTCTCATTCGGGGGAAATAATTATTTACTCAACCCCTTTCGGTAGCTCTATTTGAACACGACCAGGAAAGACGGTGAGGGGGGTGGGCACGAATGCCTCTTAAAAACCGACCTCATTAGGAGAACGACTTCCGCCTTTATCTTTCCTAGACATCGTATCCAAATAGGTGAGCCTATTTGGGGAAGATTCATAATTTTTCCAACTTAAATGTGAAAATATACAATATTTCGCAATCTATCATTCATGGCAATAAATAACAACATAGACAATATCTATATAGATTAACCACATATATATAAACATGTAGTAAATATATTTTCAGGATCTATCTAATAATGCAGTAGATTTGGTGTTATAAACAAATCAATTCAAGATTATCAATCAAGTTATAAATATTCTAACATAACAAATCAAATCAATTAGATCTAATCCAATAACTAACTGTCATATGTGATATTTATATATATGATAATACCAAAAGATATGATTATGCTAACAAGATATCAATCAATTATCTATATTTATCGCCATATGAATAATTTTATACATGCTAGTTTTAACATGCAAGTAAACAATATATTTTTAATTACCAATCAATTCTATATATGGTAATTTTTTTTAACATGCAAAGAGGTTTAAATTACATGTAAACATATCAATTTATTCAATTAACATGCAATTTTTATTCACTTGCCTTTTAATAAAAAAATTATATGCATGTGTGTGTATATTACCCGAATATTGTATCTTATCAATCATATGTACTGTTTTCGTATAAGTATTATACTACAGGACCATGCATGTAATTTCAGCAAACTATATATCTATTTATAGCGTTATTACATATACAGTCCTGAAATTCAGACAAGTTTCAGTTTAGTCCTTGAGTAATTTACAGAATAGTTTACAGCTTTCAGAGAATTACAAATCAGTACATACGTTTCAATTTGTTGCAGATTTAATCCTACAGATTAATACATGTTTTACAATTACATGATTTTCGATTTACAAATCGATTATGTCTTTTACTGATTTTGTTTGTATAAAAATACAATTTTATCTTGTTATTAGAGATTCAACTCGGTTATACATGTAATAAGTACACAATTTTTTTTTTTCATGTAATAAGTTAACATACATACCATACCAAGACATATACTATTGGACAAAAATAAACTTTTTGTTCATACATACATGGTAACAAACGTGCTGGTTAATTCATACACAGTCAAGATAAAACACGCATGGTTTATTCAGAGTTTTCAAATTACAAAAAAAAAACCAGTGGCACATATATTACAAATTGTTTTGCTGGTGTTACATGTGGTATAAATCAAGCAATACTATTATACATGCAATTCTAAAACCAAACAAAGTATAGCATGCAGTCAACAGTAATTTTATTAATTAATTACTATGTCCAGCAACATGCAATAAACCAACAGTTAGGATTAGTTTTCTTTTACGTATATAACGAAGAGGGTTACAGAATCATATACCTTACGCACGGTATGTTAGTGAAGTTCGATATAACAAAATCCTAAAAGGAAACCCGGATAAACCTCACGGTTTATTGATAATCAGAATCCGTACTCCGATCTCCGAGAGCAGTGCCGATAACGTGTTATAATACAACTATTAGCTACATATTTAGGGAGACAGAAGCAGAGAGAGAGGAGAACAGTATCGTCTTTATTATGAATGAATGTTAAATACAAGACTCTTAACCCTTTTTATATAGATAGAGGGGTAGTGTTACAAGCTCACTTAGGCCCATAAAATACAAGACCAAAAGTCCAATAATATTTTACGACAAAATGATTTTTTTACTTCATCATATGAGTTTTTAACAAATTCTCTTCCAAATCTTGATATTTATGAGCTTTATTTTTCAAAAGGTTTTTTTTATATATATAAAAAAAACGGATTAAATTGGTCGGTTCGGATCGGATCGGATGAAATGGATAAAAGTGCAAATTTATACATGGATCGAGTCGGTTTTTAAATGACCTGACTCAATTGTCATTAGAGGCTCTGCACAACTTAGTTGAATGACATGTGTAGTTCTATTCCATATTACCTATCGACTATTGTTAAATGTGCTGGTAATTTCCCTCTATTTAATATGGGTATTTCTTTTAAAATTTTTAAATATTTCATGTTTTGATCCTGTAAATCAACTTTACGAATACATATATACATTACGAATTAATGTTAAGAAAGAAGGTTGAATAATTTTAGTCTAATCCTAATTCTTACTCTTTTACATTTTATAATAGCACATCAACAATTAATTTAATTTGGAATTTCTTCAAAGAAAAACTACTGTCAAAACTTATATATTTTAGTTGATTAAGAAAGGTTTGGAAAAAAAATCGGAAACCCAAACGAACCGAAAACCGAATTAGAACCGAAAATGTAAAAACCGAACTGAACAGAAATATTATGTTTTAGTTTGTTTTTTTTTCACAACTTTAAAACTGAAACGAACGTTTTTTTATAAGCATTTATTTTTTCATGACTAATATTTATTGGTTTTTGGGAGAATCGCTGATTGGTACATAAAAAGGGACTTAATGTCCAAAATACCAGATTCTTAAATCTATTTTATCATTTGATACATATGTCTTTTTTATGAACTAAAATACTATTTTACCTTATTAAATAACATCTTTCAATATCAAACAATATATTGCTTTCAATATCATAACACACAAATTTACCATAAATCACTCATTAATTAATATTAACATTATTAGTTTCCGTTTCTATTTGTTTCTCAAAATAGTACTTTCTTTTTTTACTCCCCTTTAAATAAAACTATTTCAAATTCAAAAAATCTTCTATTAAATTCATACAAGTTGATAGAGAAAAGAAAAGGAAAATATTAAGTTCATGAAGACATTTTATTTTAAAAAAATTACGCAGAATAAAATAAAATAAAATCAAGAGTTTCTTATAGCATCAGACTAGATAATGTTACGTGATATTCGTGTTTGTAAAACTAAATGATAATGCACGATGAATCATGATGCTACGCTATTTTTTACTTTAAAATTTATAAGACTAAATGATACTACGTACGTGATGCGTCATGATGCGTCATGATGCTTTATTCTTTTTATTTATAGAAAAATACAAATTATCTCACATCATTAAAATTATATAATATAATATTACGTGATGATGATACATGATACTTTTTCTATCTCACTAATGTTACTATATAGGAGTAATAGAATAATGCTACATAATGCTATATGATACTGTATTTTTCGTTTTTTTTTTTCAAATTAAATAATAATAGAATCATGACGCATTACGAAAAATTACAAAATATATACATTATAAAGTTAAAATCAAATACTAAAAAGAATTAACATCATATAACATAAAATAGCATCATATAGCATTTGTTTTTAGACTAATTTCTTCTCATATAAATTTTTGGTAAGAACTTATTAAATCATAAAATATGTAAATAAAACTACTGAATTAAAAGAAATTTGAAATGTATTAACAATGTTAAACCACTTCTAAAACAATGTAAGTTATAAATTTCATTTATAACTAATACATATTATAAATATATACATATTAGTGTATTAATTTGAGGAAAGAGAAAAGAGTTCATTAATTTGAATGGTATAATGGAATTAAAAAAAATAGTATGTATCAAATGATAAAAGTATTTTAGTGACCGACTTTTTAATTAATAAGTACCATTCATATGTATTTTTTCATCATTTTCTCTTATTTCTTTACTTGTTAACTCATTGTTTATCTACTAATATTCATTTTTTAATGATGAATATTTTCTAACATGTTTTGCTTCAAATTCTTATTATGTTGTTATTGTTTTGCTTTAAATATCTTTTTTCTAAAAGAAAATATTATTTATTTTTTCCATAAAAAAACTGAACCAAACCAAACGATTTTGGTCAGTTCATTTTTAATTCCCAAAACAAGAAAACCAAACCGAACCCAAATCGAATAAAATTTTAGTTTTGGTTTCGAACTAAAACTAAAATTTTACACAAAACCGGATCGAACCGTGCCTACCCCTCAGAAATCTAATATCATTCTAATAAAGCTAATATTATAAATGTAACAAATACATTTGGTTAGAGGCGGATGTAGTAAGAGGCATAGGGTGACACATGCCCTCCATTTTTTTTAATTTAAATTACTATAATACCCCTAGTGTGTTATATAAACTATAAAAAATTATCTACTACTTGTGTTTAATACGCATGTACTTACTTTTTATTGATTTGTTTCATCTATTTTCTTTAACTAATTAAATTATAACCTTGTATTCTCTTTTTTTCCACTTAAATGAATAAGATTGTTAAGAATTGTAATGTTTTCCGTAAATGGCATTTGTAACTTTTTCGGGATTAATAACAAATCTATAAATTTTTGTTATCCTATCGAAAAAATTATATTAGTATTGTGCCACCAAATTAAAATTTCTAAATCCGCACCTGCATTTGGTTATATATATTTTTCTCGATTTTAAGCCAATCCACTTAAATATATTATTAGATGGTATAATAATTTAATAAAAGGGGAAAAGCAATTTTGCAATATTTTATAAATTATATTACTAGTAACTTATTGTTACACTTTATATCAACAAGAGTGTTCTTCAAACACCGTACTAATTACTAGCATTCAACGGTTAAAAATTGTTTATTTATTTAAATAAGTAAAATTAGTATAAACCAGATCTATTATAATTTAGAGTATGCCATACAGTAAAAACCTAACACATATTAATGAATCCAAAAACAATTACCCTAAAACTAATTCAAAATTAAAACTAAATTTTTTTTATTGGTTGATTATTAATTATAGTGCACCGATTTTATATTAGTGTTTCTCTTGAAAGAGGAGAAGGAGATAGATGTGTGTTGCGAAGAAGAAACACTTGTATAAACTTGTTTTATATTTTTTAAAATGTGTGACAATCAATAAAATTATTTAGTTTAAATATTAAATTAAATTTAGTTTAATTATTTTTGGTTTTTCATATATTTATTGAGTTTTGGATGGTTATCAGGTCCATGTTTTTAAGTTAGTCTCGATCGTTGGCGGGATGTGTATTCATTTAATGTAGGTGAGACCCACGTGTAGTGTAGAAGGACCACGACGAAATAATTTGTGCGAAATCATTGTCACCTTTTCCTTGCGGATATCTAAATGAAATACACGTAGCATGTCTAATTGCCATGTGCCACTTACAAACCGCTCCTTTTACAATATGTGGATAAACAAATTGATAATGTGTACTATTGGTCCCATAAAACATGTCATTTTACGTAAATATTCTGTTTTTCCAATGAATTTACAACTTGCTACTTCTGCTTTTTTGTAACAATAATGATTTTGATAATTTTAGTACACCAGCCATTACATCAGAAAACGTCAAGTCGTCACCCGTTAACTATAATTTGTCACTTATTTTCTGTAAGAATATTTTCTGATATTGCCGCCAATACATCAGACACGACATGATGAAACGTTCAAACATGGATATATTAATATCCAAAAAATATTTATTCATCAATATATATAGTGGCCATGCATGTTGGTTTTTGTAGTCCGTGTTGGCCAAAACGTTCTCCTTTCTAAAGCAATATCCATTCATTGATTCCTAATTTACTGATTAATCCGAAAGCTACGATGCGTATATGGTAGCATAATTGTTAGGTTGGAGTACTCACGGTAATTACGTATATTTGTATTTTGATTCAATAATATTGATTATACATTTAATACGAATATTATTGCATATCATAACATTATTGTTTTATATATGAAAAATATTGATACACCATGCACACTTTTTTTTCCGTAATCGATAGCCCAAACACTACAATCGAAATAATTACAATTTGTTTATGCAATTTTCAATGCACCCTATGAAATCGTATGAAAAGTCCATACCATTCAAATGAAGAATATCATTTTATTATAATAAACGAAGTTAAGAATTAAAAGTTGCACCTGATACTCGCAAAGACCAGCACAATTTTCTGGAAAATGTTAGTATGATTGTTCTTTTTAAATTACTCATGCGCCTCAATTTCATTCAAATACTGGAAATGGAAAGAAAAAAAAGAGAATGGATCTCCTATCACATTACCTATATCACCGCACAACGACTTGTACCTGCAGGTCATGGTTATATGTAAGAATAATATTTTGGTGCATTAATCATTTCTATATAGTAAAAAGCTTATAATTCAAATTCAAAATTTTGATAAAATTTCATAGGAATTGAAACAAAAAAAAATATAAAACTTCTTTTTAGCAACGATCGGATTAGTTTAAGAACGGTCCCCAACTCTCACGAGTCACGACCATCTGAATCATCCGTCTCACATAGTTTTCTGACCAACATTTCCACCAATCACTACAAAAAAATACCCAAATAGCGACGGTATTAGTAACGGTATTTTTTGTTACGAGCTTATTAGCGACGGTTTTTGTGACAGTTTAGTCAATTTGCGACAGATTTGTGACAACTTTTTAAATTAGCGACAGGCTTGTGACAACTTTTGACTCTCACTAAATCAAACATTATTTTGTAGTGAATATATATTTTTAGGCCTTTCATTCAAATTTTTTCTCAAAACATACTCATAACCAACACAATAACGTTATTATGCAAGTAACTAGGTGGAGACAGTTGGGAGGCCCCACCTTTTAAATTTTTTTTACTGAAAAAATAAAAAAATTCTATGTAATTTAATCAAACTATTTAAAAAGTAGCTTTCGCTCCCCCTATCTCGGAAAAATATACATATATGGTATAAAAAAAATTATATAGAATTTCAGCTCATCACACTTTGAGTTTTTGGTTAGCATCCATGCGACAATATATATTTACCATTTATCGTGAGATTGACCAAAATGTTGATCTTTGTTTTTAGGACTGAGGACGAATCAAATGGTATTTTAGTTTTCGATCTACTATGGACAACAATAATAAGATACCTTCAGTACATTCGGAAAACAACAATCCAAGGATACCTTTTAGATTATCCCTCGACTTATTAACTACTTGCTATTTTTATGAGTGATTATAATTGATAAACTAGCAAGGCTCTCATTTCGGAGGATCGAGACTGAGATGTGGAGATAATTACCTGTGACATTTGAATCTGGAAAAAATATATAATAACAGAGAATAAGTAAGAATTACTAAAAAAAACAAAAAAATGTTAGATCGCATACTGAAATAGTAACAGATTTTGCTTTCCAACGTCTTGATCAGGGACGATATGATGACGGATTTTAATTTTACTGACATATATTGTAATTTAATGGTAAATTTCTAACAGATTTTGCTGTCCCGATTAGAAACTTTTTTTTTTGGAGTGAATATTATAATTTATCAAGTTATATGTATTTGTGAAATTGACCGACGTGCAACATATATATTGTCGGTATAACATCACAGGCCTTAAATGGGTTCTAATCATATGCTTATGAGCATATTGATTTTATTCGGTAGATCGTGATGTAAAAAATATATTGAATAGAAAAAAATAGGCTTTAATACAAAAATAAATTTTTTTATATGTTCAACATAATATAAAATAAATATAAAGTTAAAGGCAAATGACATTGAACAATAAAATATTTTTTTATGTAATCTTGTTTGGAAAAATACAATGGGTATTTAGAAAATTTGGTAATTTCAAAGTAAAAAACGAAAATTTTTAGAAAAAATAAGATAACATGATTTGAATCTCTAATATTCCACTACTTATGGTCAAATTTTACCATTACACTAGCAACTCTTTTGTTTAAATAGGAGGGGCTATCAATGTATATATCTCACGATTTTTTTAACTACATATATAAAAAAAATTAAAAATCGTCACGGCCACCCCAAAAGCCCTTGTTCTGCCCGTGGTTCTAATTGACCAAGTTGTACAGAAATGGCCAGATACTGTAGCAAAGAAACACAATTTTTTTTTTTATAAGCAACACACGTTTTTTTTTTAATCTTTATTCTAGTTTGCTTTTTTGTAACGAGCTAGGACGAAGTAGCTAGGGGCAACATGCGCAATCAAAAGCACGAAACATGTTGTAACCAGGTGTTTTTTTTATAATAAATTTTCATAGGAAAATTTTTCGATTTCATAACCGTGGTAGATAATCGGTTTGGTTTACTAAATAACAAGAGGTTCGAAGAGCTAATTCATCCTGAAGTGTTTGGGAATAGCACCAACAACAATATGGGCGAGCTCTATTTCAACAACGTGGCGTCGTTTTCGTGCAACCACACCATTTTCATGATGAGTGTGTGGACAAGTTAATCAATAGTTAAATCCCCGTGTTTGAATAAAATTATTGAGGGTGCGGTATCATCATTTGATGCGGCTTTGATTCGCTTATTAAGAAAGCGCTCTATATGTTCTTGAAATTGCGTAAAACTATTGGTAACAATTGTTTGCATTAGTGATAAAGTCAAGTAAAAGTGTAAAACGACTGTAATAATCAATAAACGGATCATAATATTCATTTCCTGTATGTGAAGAACAAGGAGCATTTCCCTATACATCTGTAAAAATTAATTCTAATGGAAACACTAATTTAGACCTATCAAATTGAAGAGGTCCCAAGTAAGAAAATTTGGATTTGAAATTTGATTACAGCATGCATATCACCTAATAAACTAATTGAGATTTTGAGCTTCGTCGGATGACATAAAACAAAACGAAGTGGTTTAGTGTTAAATTGAGCGCAAATGGGGATCTGATACTTAACCGTCGTCGCCACTTCTGTTTGTTTCCAACATTTCAAATATAAAACGAAACCGTACTTGTAGAGGTGACTATTTTTCCGTTTGAAATTATCATGTACTATATAACGGATCGAACTGAAACATTTGGACATAGTTGATTCAATGATCAGTATTGGATACGAGTTATGACTCGGCTGCATTATTTTCCCGGGATTGCCTGTATGATAATAATGTAAGTTGTTGATTATATTTTCATGTGTAACACAAAATGAGGTACGCAAAGGGTAAAAAATCTACGATTGCTCATGATAAAGAATCACTTAATTCTTTAACTTGTAACCTTGTCACAGTCATTCACATGTCTCATAATGTAATGGAACAGTGAGGCCATATCTCAGTATCTCATTGAGAAAAATAAAAATAAAGAAAGACTATAAAGTTCAGTCAATTTCTTTGCCCTACCAATATTTGTAGTATACAACACGAAATAATACTTCATCTAAGCGTGATAGGTCCCTCCACTTGCTAATATTCAATTATTGGAGGCAGTAATTTTCCTTAAAAAAAATGCTTATGCCCGTATTAATTACCACATGTTTTTTTTTTTAACTAATACACTTTTATCATTATATATAGGATAACAATTTAATTTTACACCATTTTCAGTTTCTCTATTTTAACATTTCTATCCTAACTATTTTACTATTAACTTTTTCTTACTCTATAGTTATTTCTAACACTATTCTCTCTCCATAAATTACAATATTGTATTGCTAAGGGGAGTCATTTGTTTCCCCATGTATAAAGAGAGTTTTGATTGAGAGTTAATATAAGGAAGAATGTTGAGTAATTGATGTAGTGGTATTTTTTTAATAATTTTTGCACGAAATAAGAAAACAGTAGTCTTTACATAAATTGATGCAATTGCTCCTGGGTTGCTACCATCGTATCAATTAATAACAGCCAACATTTGTGGAATTGGTTGTTGTTTCTCTGTCTATGAAAATTGAAAACCAATGAGATAAAAAAGTAAGAGCTTTAACGAAATTTGCCTTGTCTCACACTTGTCAAATTGCTCTTGTACAACCCATAATCCTTAAAAAAAAAATACTTACTCATTGTGTACCTAATTAAATGTCCCCTTTTTCAAAGTCGTAATACTTAATATTCTGAAACAATTTCACTTCAAATTCAAAAAGAAAATATCAAAACGTCAAAATTTTCAAATAAAACCCAAATTTTACTTAAAGTATTAGGTTATGTATAGGAGGTAAATATGATATTATTTAACTACTTAATGAACAAGAATATTTCAAAAACTTAAAACGATAAAATTAATTAAAAAAAGAAAGTTAACAATAACAGATACCAGACTTACCCATAAACTTAAATAGGGAGGATTAGAGGAATGTATAGTTCAATAAACCTTACGTGCGTAGCTATTTAAGTGGCATGCATATTAGATTTTCTAGTTCTAAATTTCCAGAAATAAATATAGACTTTCAGCTCATTAGCCATATTAATTTTT
Source organism: Primula veris (assembly GCA_963682055.1). Taxonomy (NCBI): domain Eukaryota; kingdom Viridiplantae; phylum Streptophyta; class Magnoliopsida; order Ericales; family Primulaceae; genus Primula; species Primula veris. Next base: position 27,237,483 of record OY821750.1, on the reverse strand, counting down.
TCTTGGCAAACTTACATGGTGTTGCCCTAGCTACAAGTTACTTCACTAACTTTAGAAGATCACATATAGGATAAATCGAAGAAAACTTCAAGCTTATTGGGTGATTAGTTGCAGTTCAAACTTCAAACTTAAAGATTCAATTAGGTGTCACATCCAATTTGGAAGTGGGTTAAATTTTGAAAAACTGATAGCTTGAGACATTGGCCAACATTTCTTAATCTATAAGGGACTTCATTTTCTACCTAATTAATTAATAGTACTAACTATTTTGAACAACAACAAAGCAAATGCATGACCGAAAAGAGCATTTTCAAGGAAAAAGAAAAGAGCATTACAAAATGGAAAGCTTCTCATTTTGGATAACCAATGATACTAGGCAAGTAAAAAAAATCATAAAGACCATACATATCATATGGATTGTTGGATAAAAGGCTAAATCATATTTTTTATGTATGAAATTGAAGTTTCAATAACTCGTTTTCTGTAAAATATAAGTATTTGAAGTACCATCACCACTCGTAAGACAAAGTAAATTGGTCATTACCCGGAAAGTCGGAAAGGTTGAATATTAGAGTGGCGGGCCTATTCGAAGCATTTTAACAATAATTTGGTGATTTTCCGAAATTAGGCGAGGTTCAAAATGCAACTCACAGCGACAAATTAGTTCCCTGTGCAAAATTCCGGCATACTCTTCTGATATTAAAATCACGACTTCTATTAAAAGGAACATGACAGTTGCCCCAAAAGGTTACCATGAAGTTCTACGAAGGAGACATATTTGCAGCTATTTCAAATTGCGTATCAATAATTTCCTAAATTAGAAGAAGTTGAAATGCAAGTAAATAATTGGAATTATGTCTATCGCTATAATTGGATTCTTTCTTTTCTAAAGGAACGTGAATCGAATCCAGCAGGTCCTCTCCAAGAAAATTGGCTCCGTCTCACTTGAACAGTCTTAACAAGTTTCTAAATAAAACCACGTACGTGAAAATTTATCCATTTTTAGTATGAAAATAATTGATAAAAGTGAGAAAATTATCAAAAATCTAGCTAATGATTGTCGCAGGAGACTTTATAATATCTTGATTAAAGGAGCTGGATGGAAGATCACACCATGCTTGCTCAAAAGCAGATTTTTTTTTTTTTTTTGGATAATCATAAACCTTCCTTTGGAGATAAACCTGTTTTGCAGCCACCAGGGTTCAAACCCTGATGGTGAGCATAGTATACTTATGTACCAACCACTTGGACCAACCACTTTTGCTATTTTTCAAAAACAGATTAAAACCTCAAAATGGGGAATTAACTAAAAAAACACCCAAATTAGAAATTGTTCTAAACGACAGTATTTGATCATATATTCCCATTCCGCATTTGTACAAAGCAAATCCATACATAAAATGTGGAAAGACAAAAACCTTTATATCCTAAAAAAGGCTAAAAACACACCCTACTAGTGAAAAATGAACTCTATGTGGGGATCAAATAACACAATCAGAGCTCAAGTTATGTGGAGATAATAAATAGTACTCTCCAAAATTTAACCAACTCCTATTACAATCTAACAAGAAGACCTCTGCATAATCATTAAAAATAGAAAGGTTTGTTGATATGTACACAACAATCCAATGTTCTATGCGAGAGAGAAAAAAGTATGGAAAAATCACTACAAAAGAAGGTTCAGTTACTTACGGTCAAATATGTCACATATCTATCGTGAGATAACAACCACCATCGGTAAAATTAAAATATGTCGCATTTCTGTCTGCAATCAAGATGGTGAAAAAAATATGTTACTATTTCAGTCCTGATTGAACTTTTTTTTAGCGAATACAAACTCTTAGCTATACTCCCTCCTGGTATATCGACAAAATATTGGTTCCTTGACATGTCTTTTAGCTATAATTTGCCAACTATACCCTTTTGCCACTTATTTTTGTAGTAACATATGGTTGATGGCTTCTGGCTAAAAAATTACACATATAACCTGCTTTTTTTAAAAATCGAAACAAATAGGGTTGTTCAGGTTAAAACTTGTGAATTATTCACGCCCCAGAAAACCAAATGCAGTAAAAGATGCCAAACCAAATGGTTCCAAATTTGTAACTAAGAACAAAATAAAACAATAGCTTGTCTCCAACTAAAATTTTATGATTTATTTAATTTCTTGGACTTAATTGCTTCTTCTTCATGGAACTCATTTTCTCCAACTTCCATTCCCCTTTAAGCCTAGCAATGAAAGTATCAGCCTTCAAGTTCACATCCGGGCTCGGACACATCATTGAACGTCCCAATCCATCTTCACTGTCCTTTTTTTCATATGACAAATCAACGTCTTCAAGGTCAGGAGAGCTACCCCGAGAGCTATGCAGGCTCCGTATCCTAACAAAATCACCCTTCGCCACAAAACCGCTCTTTGCCATCTTGAATGGTGGTAAAGGAGGTGGAGGCGGAATGTTTATCATCAGAGATTCCCCTCTGGTGACCGGATTGTCATCTTCTTTATAGATATTTTTCTTCTTTTCCGGTATAGGCTGTCGATCCAGCAAATACAGCTTCCCTGGTCGCGCTAGGGTCGATGAATTTGTATTTGTTTCTTGAAATCTATTATTTTGGCTTTTGCTATCGGTTTTAAACAAATCGTTAAATACAGATGACAGGGGCTTCAATGGTGGATGTCGTGGTGGCAGAGAAGGAGTATAATGTTGTTTTTCGATTCTTTTGCTTTTGTTACCGGTTTTGAACAAATTATTGAAAATAGACCGTGGGGGTGGTGGCGGCGGCGGTGGTGGGATGTAGCTAGAGTGTCGATTTTTGTGTCTTTTACTTTTGCTTCCGGTTTTGAACATGTTGTTGAAGACAGATTGTGGAGGTGGCGGTGGTGGTGGTGGTGGTGGTGGAATAGAGATGGAGTATGGGTTTCCAATTCGCTTACTTTTTCTTCCGGTTTTGAACATATTGTTAAAAATATGTGACATCGGCAGGGGTGGAGGCGGTGGAGGAGGAGGCGGTTGGCCAGTAATAGAATGGACTTTTTTGTTTTTGTTTTTCTTCTTTAAAATGTTATAAAAATAAGGCGGTGGAGGTGGCGGTGGAGGAGGTGCAGGAGTAGGCGGCGGAAACAACTGTGGAGGAGGCAAAGCTTTTTCCTCTTTTTCGTCACTATTTCTAATATTTCGTCGTCTTCTTCGTCTCTTCTCAACTTGAGGTGTTTCCAAATTAGTACTTTTAAGTTGTTCTTTTTCAGCCTCAATATGTCTCTCTTTCCGTTTATGTTTCGGTTGAATCTCAATCGATCTTTGCTCTGCTATCTTTTCATCTAGCGGCGGTGTTACCGCCGCCAGAGTTGGAGGTGGTGGAGAATGAACTAATTCAGATGTCTCCACGGAAATGACCTTAGTACCTGAACGGTCTATCTCCGCCACCTTGCTCCCCCTTACACCTTGGAGATTGTATTGCATGGTAGAAAGTTCAAAATCATCGAAAAACCTAAACTGGCTATAACCGGTATCCCACTCGGAAGCCTGCCTTAAGTCAGGGTAAGAGCTAGAATTCCTTCTCATTCCGCTACCTCTTTTTACCGGTTCCCTTTCATAGCACTCGTACCACGGATCAGAATCCGATAGTTGAGGTTTAATCACATCTTTTACTAATACTTCATCGTATGTTTTGGCGAAAATGCCACATAGAACTGCTACAAGTACTAACAAGATGTTTAGAGAGCTCCATCCTTTCTTGATAGAAACAGGCTTGATTGTAATATTGGATGTGAAGGGAAAAAATGAAGGGAATATAAACAATGTGATGATTAGTATGAGGGCTGGGATTACTACGATAAGTACGACGGGATTAGTACGATAAGTACGATGGGAAAGGGCGGCGGTGGGTGAGGTGTCTCCCTCCATGGGGATTGAATTTGGTGGAGAGGAAAAAGAAAGCGTGTTTGGTTTATAAATTGGTTGAGAGTTGGCAATTGGTGGAAGACAGATGATGAGCTAATTATATGGCAAAATAATTGTTATCAAGAAAGGGATGAAAGTGAGAGGCAATTTTGAAATGAGCAAATGGATACTTTTCTACGCTATTATTGTTGTACTTTCAAGTTGACATTTGTATTAGCACTAAATATTGTAAATGATTTTCCAATGTAACTTAGTACTCTTTCAACAACCATTATTCTTTTAAGAGTTTATGCCTCGAATGCATCTCTGAACAAGAAAAAATTACGTAGTCCTCGTGGAGGATTCCTTTATATGCATAGGCCTTATTCGATTACGGGTTTCGTACTAATGAGACTACGAGTACAAGCGAGATTTGTCTCGAGACTAGAAATGACTCTTTCATTCGTCACGAGACTACTAATAGTCTAGTACCACCCCCTTTATGCTATTATACACAGTTTTGGGGTCAGTTGATGTTCGAAGTGGACAAATAGTCCGGTCGTAGAATATGTAACCAAACACATCATTTGTGGGGTTCACACCAATTCTAATCCAACCCCATCCTACAATACCACTAATCAAACCAGGCCAAGGTCACATACTCAGATCCCGTGATGTCGAACAATACAATGTAATAAAGTAATTGGTAGAGGGGTATACGTGTCGACTCTAATCATATTGGTGAAAATTTTATGTAATTTTTACCAGTAATAAATAGAGAAATACCGCAGACCGGTGACATTGTTTATTGCATAGTATAGTCTGTTAAGTAAATATAAAGGGCAGAGTGATGCTTGTTTGGTAAAAACTTAATGTGTTTTCTTTTTCTGTAATCATAAAGCTTAATTTCTTGAACGGTTGTAAGTTGTGAATTGTGATGTATATTTAAAAATTTATATCACCGGCTGATATGAACGTGTACAAATAAGAATGATTTGGTAATTAAGGATATAATACTGTTATTTAAAGTTTCTTTTAGTGAATAAAACTTTTCAAGTAGACAATATAAAAGTCGTACAATTACTAAATCTCTGGTTGAAATAATCTCATTTGAAGGTCGAATATGAACTTTCTCAAAGATAATGAAGCTACAATGTTATTTGTACGAATAGTCATCGTGTTTAATATGTTTTCTTTCTTATGTTTCACGAATGTTTGTCGTATTTTGCTCATGTTTTCCAAATGAATAAATAATTAATTACTTATATGATTTTATATTGAGAGCTCTACACAAGTAATATTTATGTTCCTATTTAATTATTTACTACTACGTGTAATTTTGATAAGTTTATAACTTGTATCAAAATTATCGAAATGGTTTTTTTTAAAATCTAATCATAAAATTTAACATTTTAACTATATAATCAACTTTTGAAAATTTTCATTCCGACAATTTTGATACAAGTTCTTTATGTAGATATGAACCGAATTTGCGAAATCAAATATTTTCACGTTTAAGTTGGAAAAATTATGAACCTTCCCCAACTAGGCTCACCTATTTAGATACGATGTCTAGGAAAGATATAGGCAAAAGTCGATATCCTAATGAGGTCGGGTTTTAAGTGGCATTCGTGCCCTCCACTCTCATCGTCTTTCCTGGTCATATTCAAGTAGAGCTACCGAAAGTGGTTGACTAAATAATAATTTTCCCGAGTGTGTTAATATGTGATGTATGTTTCGCCGAATTGGTATCTCAGTATCGACCCGTCGTTCGATCAATGAGAACCAATTCACATTAAAAGAAAAACTATTTTCGAACATGTCGTTTTGAAACAAAGTTTGTGCTTGTGCAAACTATAAACATATAATAAACCGGTCGTTTTATATGATAACTAATCCAGAACTCCCAACACATGTTGGATGCCATCTAAGATGAGAAAATCGCAAAGCATATTTGCGAAATAACTGTTTAGACGCTGATTGTAACGACCCGGCCCTACGGACCGAACCGCCACGCCCGTATCAACAATATTGTCCGCTTTGGCACAACTTCCCAGGGGGGTCACCCATCCTGGTACTACTCCAAGCTAAGCATGCTTAACTGTGGAGTTTCGTCCTCGCTATTGTGCCGCACGGCTTTAAAAGGCCTTGTTGATAGGAAATGGATCTTTAAGCTCATATACCACACAGTACTCTCATATCTGGGCGATGTGGGACTGACGCACAACACCGCACCACAGAATTTCCTTCCTGGAAATCTGGGTCGTCACAATCACCCTCCCTTTAGGCACGACGTCCTCGTCGGGCATGTCGTCCTTCCGGGGTCCACACACACGTGCTAGTCCCCACATTTCCGGCCAGATAGAGGCTCTGATACCATCTGTAACGACCCGGCCCTACGGACCGAACCGCCACGCCCGTATCAACAATATTGTCCGCTTTGGCACAACTTCCCAGGGGGGTCACCGATCCTGCTACTACTCCAAGCTAAGCACGCTTAACTGTGGAGTTTCGTCCTCGCTATTGTGCCGCACGGCTTTAAAAGGCCTTGTTGATAGAAAATGGATCTTTAAGCTCATATACCACACAATACTCTCATATCTGGGCGATGTGGGACTAACGCACAACACCGCACCACAGAATTTCCTTCCTGGAAATCTGGGTCGTCACACTGATGTTATTCCGTCACCACATGTTAGTCACCCTGATGTGTGAAAATATGATGCCTAATTTTTTTTTGTATGTCATCTTTGATGAGTAAAACACGAGTTTGTTGTTACTCGCGAGATGAAATATAAGCCGTTGATTTTATTCCGTCGTACATTTGAGACGTGATGACGTCTATGGTGAACAAATATCTGAAATTGACATATTGGAGCTATCCTTCACCAAAATACTAACTTGTAAATTGTATTCCATAAGCAGTATCATGAATTTATATTCACCATGTTCCTTCATCGCCCATCTGTTTGTGGAAGAGAGAATGCCCCGATGAGCAGTTTTTAATCCTATTGGGTCAATGACGAATTATTTGTCTGATATTAATGCTCTTCGTGTACATTTTTTTCCACGAATCGAGAACCGAGACAAGTGTTATTTGTCTCGAACTGTCACGATCCCGACGAATCGCTTAGCCAAATGAGGTTTAGACAATTGTTTGAACAGAAGATATGTGGCACATATGCAGTTTTGAAAGGAACAATTGGACCAGTCGTCCCAAAGCAAGAGACAGTGCTCAAGGAGCCAATCTCTGCTATAAATGACCGATGTCATTTCCGGCTACTCAAATAGTTTAAAATTATTATAAAGGTGGAAAAGCCAATGCTAATGTGGTTAAAGCTAACTGAAAGGAAACTCTTGAGACCCCGGTTTTGTGGCTCAAATGAGTTTGATACATTTCTTTATTGATTTTGATAAATCATTGAGCCGTTTTTTTGCTTATCTGGATTATGTTTTTCCATTTGGATTATGTTTTCTTTTTCCATTTGGACATACTTTTGGATTATGGTTTGCCTGTTTAAGAAATTTCTCGAAATAATTTAAAGTAATTTGAGCAAATTCCTTTGACAAATGTGACCAAACTTTAAATTATGAAATTTTAGGCAATACTTGTGGGGAAGTTGGTTTTCTGGAAATAGTGGGTAACCGTGTACCACGTAATTTCATCAACTAATTGCCTAAAAGAGTCCTTTTGTGACAATGATTATGGGCCTGTCGTTCCAAATCGAAATCTTTGGTAAAACCAAATTGATTTGTCAAATAGGAAGACTTATACTAATGTAGGTCCTGCCGTACCTTGTTGAGCTATAAAATATTCAAGAAAACCAGTGTTATCTGGTAATAGCTCATGAAAGAATTAAAATTTCTTTACATAGCCTCCATTCAATACGACCAAAAGCGTATTTTAGAGGAGTTGAAATGTCTTTCATGTGGTTGCTACCACATTTTTTAAATCATTTAAAGTTACCTTATCATTTCGCCTGTCATCGAAATGATAAATGATTTAGATGCTAAGACATGATTGTCTATACAATCATTCGCCTTTCATTGATAAGAGCATTTTGATATTGTGACATTGACCGGATGACATATTCCCGGGACAAAATACGATGCTTGATTTATAATCCCATTGCATTTGGATTCTCTCTGAGAACATATTTCGTGATTAATCCGAAATTCATGTCACTAATGCTCACTTTGAAAGACTAGTATGTGTAAAGATCACGAAAAGGACTCGTAGAATTCTTGTAAAGAATTGAAGGAGTTATTGTGGACTTATCCAACCATAAGACGGACCATAAATATAAATGGTTATGGTTGATGCATCGACAATATGCTCACATGATTATTGTTGTCAACAGAAATACAGCATTTCCTAAACTGTTAGCCATATCATTAAGTTGATGGCTCATGATCCGGATTATCATGAAAAGTCTAGTCGACTTGATAATGCCGAAGAGTAAGAATCAAAATTTTGATTTGTATTACTTGACTTTGGGAATTGAAATTGAACATAATGTTGATTATGTTCCGACCCAAAATGGACTCACAGAAACTTTAAGCGGTTGCAAATGATTGCAAGTGTTATTCGGTGATGCGTACCTATATATTTCTGTGTGGGGTCACAATACATTGCATATTGCTGTATTGGTCCGTCTGATGCCCATAGTCACTCAAAACACTAAATGCGTACCAGTTGGTTACTGGTTATGAGCCAGACGCCTCATATGAACGCGTGTTTTAATGCTTAATATTTTGATTGAGCCGCTATAACGTTCAAAATATGAACCTATAAAGGGGACATAAGTCGATTATGAATCTCCTGCCTATCATTTAATAGAGTAACATTGGCAAGCGATCTCTTTACCGCATGATATGTGAAAGTAACATCGCTAAGACTGTTCTCCCCGTAGTTAGGGGGAGATTTGCACGTTACCGTTGATAAGGAACGACGTGAAGTAACATGGCATAACCCACTCAGTCTTAGCTTGATCCTTAAAACTGCACTTAGTGATAAGTACGTGCATAGACTCCCTCAAGTCTAACTAAATGCCAAAAGCATTTAATGACTTTATGAGATGTCACGAGATCATTTATACCTGTTGCAAAATGCTTGCAAGGATAGACATCCCTGTCGGACACCGTGTTCCTGTCGTAACACGTTGCTTTGGCCGAACCCGCCAAGCAAAGGATGCTTTCGTCAGTCTGTCGTCCTTCCCAAGATACGAAGAAGTTGACCGGTTCTTAATTCGTTCAGCCACAGTGGTGGTGAACTGAAACTCGTTTGTCGTACGAGATTATAAAGGATCTAGGAGATGTGTGATTCCTCCTCATCATGGGAATGTTAAAATATCTGTCGATCATGATATCTTAGACGATATTGAAGCGAAACGAGACTGTCATTGATTACTTATTCATATATTCGGTGACGACTGATAATATGAACAAATTATGACAGGAAACCATGTACCGTTTCCTGAAATCAACGTAGAATAGACTGGACTAATGGAAACTATGTGTTCGGAACTGTAGCTCCAACACCGCCAATATTAAACGAGTTCGTTTATTTAGTTATTCGTAAGGAAGAGTGATGAGAATAATGAGATTATAGAATGCTCGCTTAGTAGCAAAATGCTTCTCTCACACATTGGAATTGATTACGAGATGGTTTATTTCCTTGTAATGGACGTTATAACGGTACTCTACTTTATCAGTTTAGTAGTTTCCGAAAAACTGATTATGCAGCATGTGATTATGGTCATTATTTTATATCTTTGTGGATTTAGACTAGAGATGTGGATGAAGGTCCATGTGTGACTTCATAATGTTTGAATCAAGTAGTTTCTGACCACGGAACACGATCTCAATTAAATGAGACGTTCACTATATGGATTAATATAACCCGAGCGAATGTGGTATAGCCGCCTAAGTGAGTAGTTGATTAGCTTGGGATATTTGAAGGGTTTTCCTTGGCAAAGTTTTTAGCGAGACACGTTCCCGTCATATCTCACTTAAGATTGCCAAAATTAGGGGGAGTATCTTATTGTATACTTCTTACCACTGTATACTCTTTTGTCATTCGACTAGAGGTTTTTTTCACTGGGTTTACTGTAGAAAGGTTTTGATGAGGCACTTGTTTTGTGGTTGATCCCCTACTACTACCACTGTTGCACTCTTTTTCCTTCGATCAGATATTTTTCCATTGGGTTTGCTCTGTCAAGGTTTTGATGAGGCACACTGTTTTGTGGTTAGTTAATTACATGCAATTTCGTCCTATATCATTCGGCTACACAGTTTCTCCTAGGTACCGGTTTTGTGCCACACTGGGTTTTCCGGCCCTAAGGTTTTTATGTGTTTAGCATTGTGAATGAACTCGACTCAAATCGACTGCAAGAAGACGAAGAAATCAAGACGTCCAAATGGGGAGTGTTGTAGTATATTATTGGTCATCTTGGACATTAGTCCATGGGCTTTACTTATGTCTAAGTTAGGCTTCATAGGTCTTGTAACCCTATCCTCTACTATATAAAGAGGATTAGGAGGTCTCATGTATATATCACTCCATAGACATGCTGATTAATAAAACATCACTTATTGTTGTCTCTCATATCTCTTCCTATATCTATACATACATACATACATATATACATACATACATACATACACACACACATATATATATATATATAACGAGCTAATATGTCACACAACAGATATAAGTTTTTAACCAGTCAAAATTGCGCATAATTTCGTAATGAAAAATTAAATAGGAACCGAGTGAGTACAACTTTTTTCAAACCGGAAATTATTTTAGCAAAGCAACGTTTTCTATTATAAAATATAGACTTGAGTAAAGACTTGGCAAATTTAGATCGGCTTATGTTTAGTTGAGTAAAATATATTTTCACTAGTTTAACACTTTTTTTTATACTCTTTGTAAGAGAAGCGCGAACAAAATTTATAGTTTCATAACGTTTTTGTTTTCACTGCCCTCACAAGTACTGTAGCAAGGAATGTTAGAGTAGTGAACGTAGAATTCTGCACATCAATTAAGAATGAATTTAATATTGATATGGAGGCAACAACATGTACCAATTCTACCAAAAAATTTACACATGAAAAGGCATTACAATAACCCAATAACTTTCGTTTTAAAAATAACGATTACAGTAACTGAAGCGACAATTTTACCAAAAAGTCCATTATCTCCTCCTTATAACCCGATACAAGTCTGATATATCACTCTGTTGGGAATTTTAATTTATTTGTTTGCTTACTTGTTTTTTTACGACTCTTGTTTTGTTACTTTTAACATGTTGCGTTTAAATTGATTGTATCGCATACTTGTTGGCATTAAAGACTTTGATTCCACTAAGTATTAATTAGTGTAACATAATTAAGACCGACCATGCTAGTTAATAGTTCAAGTGGGAACCCTTTATTATTAAAAACAATTAATAAATTATTGCAATACCCTGAGGTGGTGATATTAGGTATCTACAGTGATTGATTGATTATTACGAGTATCTAGATAAAGATAAAAGAGTCTCATTCATATATATGTCTTTCAAATAAATACTACTGGATCTCTTAATTTTCATGTGTAATTTTGATTAATTTATAACATATATTAAAATTTCATTCCGACAATTCTGATACAAGTTATTGACCGATTAAAATTGCACGTAATTTCGTGATGATCGATTAATCGGGAAGGAATGAAGTATATTTTTCTTTTTTCTTTTTAGAACACTCCACTAATTACTGCAAATTAAGGCACCGCACCTAAATTAATCTTAACATCGATCCGTATGATTCGTCAATAGTCATCATCAACTTATCCACAAAAACAAAATGTATGTACACTGAAATATAACTACTAATATTTTATTGTTCTTCAATCTATTTCATGCACTTAATTTAATTCATGAAATTATGATCTAGAATAGTTCACATCTCATGAAATCCCGGTAACACAACCCACATCATCAGTAGCAGGTCCAGCTCCTTTCAACACACACCTAAAAAGCATGATATTTTCAGTGTTTTTTTAATTTCATCGGATAATTTTTTTTACAGCATATACACACACAATAACAGAATTATTATTTTTTTCCCCCAATACACCTAAAACGATGTCGTTTTATATATTATAATTTTTTTTTACGCTTTTTTCGAAAGTGGCACCTAAGACAGATGTGTGATTTGTCTGGCTGAAGTGTCGTCAAAACAAACCCACATCAAATTATATATTGAATTGTTAATATGTTTGGTTTAAATTTCATTTCCAACTATATGAGTGTGATGGTGATATAATTTATAATTTATGAATACATGTATCCATTACCCATTGTGAAATGTGTTCAATATAATGTACAGCGCGCCTGCATACAACATATATATTAGTCTGAAAATGGACAAAAACATTGATGTTAACAAACTTTCAAAAGGAAATTAATATATAGTTTTGTTTTTCATATTCTACGTACAACAAACTGTTCTTTTTTATTTTATAAAAAAATTAATGATTTAACTTCAAAAGATCAAGGGTCCTTTTGACAACAATTATAAATTGGAGCAATTCTTTTGTGGGGTATATTTATTTATTTTGAAAAAAAAAAGTGGTGATTATCTGCTGTCAGATAACTAAAGAAGACCAGCTCTCATGTTTTCCTCTCAACTAAAATCTCATTTAAAATATATCAAGCTAAGCTCAATCCATTTTATGATAAATTATCCATTATTTTAATCATCAATATTTGACCACTTTGTATATATAGAGCAACATAAATCGTTTTTCCACGTTAAGTGTCTAAATGATTAGAAACGTTAGATGAGGCCTAAATGAAAGTACGAATTAGCTTTCGCATGATCATTTTTATAGAATAAAAATGTTATTATTTATGCTGAATTTCATACGCTAATCCACTAGCTGTAGACTGTTTACTTGAGTGTTACTTCAAAAATAAATTGTAAAATTTCGACCCTAGCTTCCTAGTTTAGGCTTCGTATAGATTAATTTCATTTTCTTTGAATTGCAACCGAGTCCACGACAAATGAACTTTATGCATGAATGATCAAGCTAAGTCTTTTTCATTAAATAACTAAATGAACATCCGATTTATTGTTATAATTCGATGCAAGCACCCATTTTTGTCAAATGAGAAACAAGAAAAACTTTCGCATGCATTAGGTACATCAATAGTCAAGACTGTACATGAAGGAAAAAAGAGTACTATAATTGATTGGAAAAACCAATTAATGAAGAAACTTCAGCGAAGCTTATATTTTTCATGGATCACTTTAATTTAAGTGATGTTAAAAATTAAAATTATCAACAATTGGAAGTGAAACACACAAGGAGAAGATTTCTAAAATGTTGAAGAACCCGAGACTAGTTATATTGCGCAATATACAGGACTTGGAAGTTTTTGCTTTTTTACAGATGTATTTCTTACAAATATACACTACGAAAAAAGATCCGGATAATCAGGTCTGCAACCTTAACTCTCTCCTTCAAAAACATAATTCGATTATCGACAAAGAAAATTCCGCAGATCAGTTATATCAACTTATTTCATGGCAACAAAACCGGCCAACTTTTAAATTAAATTTGGTAGTACAGTGTATACTTTTGCATCATGAATATTTTATGATCTAACGTCGTACTATCACTTTGCTTAGACCACATCTAAATAATCACATAGCAGGGTAAAGTAGGACAAGTTATTAAAGCCAAATTGCCCCCATTGGAAAAGATAAATATACACCAACCTGTCACACCATTACCTGCTTTTTTAGCCTAGTTTAAGAATAGTCTAACAGAATATGCCATCATTGCCCCATTCCAGAAGATATTAGTAGCTTAATTGTTCATTACAATTTTAATCGGTTTATAATTTATATCAAAATTATCGAAATGAATTTTAATTAAATCATAAAATTTAACATTTTAACTATATGATCAACTTTTAAAAAATTTCATTCCGATAATTTTAATAAAAGTTTTTTACCTATCAAAATTTTAAATAGTTTAGTAGTTTACAATTAAATATAAACCTCAGTTAGTAATACTTTTGCAAAGTACTCCTTTTGTTTCTTTTTCCCTTTGTTCATTTTTCATTACTCTTTATCATCTCTGAAAGTCATGTTATTTTTTGTTTTTTTAAAATGCTGGAAATCACGTCTTAACATAAGCAAAAGGCTTGGGCCTTGGCCTACCACCACAACCATATATATATATATACACACTCATATATATTACTAATACTACTATACTTACTTTGGGTGCATCATTACTACCATTTATAGCCAGCAAGATTTTAGGGTTTTTATATGCCAGAACATTGGTTTTGTTGGCCTTTTACATGGGTATTTCTGACCTTCGAGGATTAAATAGTGAAGAACTTTATGAAAGCCTACGAAAAATTTCCCCATAGAAGTGATCATATATAGTAACACGAAAATATCGACAACTTAAGAATCAAAGATACAAACCTGGACAAGAATACTGTAATATGTACTATAGTGAGTGCTATTCCTGTCAAGAAGCGGACATGAACAATGGCAGAACGAGGAAAGTTAAATGGGAAGGGCCGATATTCTATACAAATTTTTTCATACCATATACGAGCTTTTCGTAATGGGGGAATGCTAACTTTTAAAATTACTCTATCAAAATACACAAACAAAATTAAAAGGTTGTGGCCTCCGACTGTCTCCACTTGTTCCGGACATGAACACAATAAGAGTTGTGTTTTAATGGACAACTTTTAATCCATAACTATAAATTGAAAAAGGTCTCTAAAGTAATCGTACAAAACATGTTTTAAACTCTACAGAGACATAACTTGAGCCAAATGATCTTATAGGTTTATGACTAGAGTTTCCAACATTTTTAAGTGTCCAGAGCAGAAGAAAAAAATTGTGAATAAATTAAGGCATTTGTCACCATCCGCTAAGTTTAGGAAAACTTGATTCATTTTCGGTATATGCTCAAACAGACTAAGTGAGAACAAGTACGAGCTTATCGCTCGATATACTTGTCTATAACACTTGTTTTACAATAAAATTATACGTGTGTGTCTAAATATCAAAAGAATCGTCTCACAGTTTATAACAAGAGGCATAATGGCTCATACAACAAATATTCACAGTTGTAATTTATAATATCGAACACCTTTTTTAAGATGCATATCTTACTCTGTCACAAGAAATAAGATCGTAGCTTTGCTTTTACGTATTGGGATTGATATCCACGCACACATATAGCGCTCTTTCAATTCAAATTGTCCGTATACTTTTCCCTATTGTTTAACACCAAGAATGATACTAAGGGGAACCTGCGCTCGGAAGGCCAGCTAGTGAAAAAGTACCAATGCTACAATAAACAATATGACTGAGCAAGTCATTGCCTGCAAAAACATAAAATTCGTTAATGGAAAAAATCCAACTCTATCAGCACCATCTCGAGTCAAAAGAACGTCACATTACAAAATTTTATTCGTAACTGAACCCTGTCAAAATAAGGAACCATGACATTTACGTTTGGAATAAGATGCATTGTGCGAGTGCTGAAAATGCAAACTCTACTAATTCTGTCTTTTCTGGTTGCAGTTTTTAAGCAAATAAGTTGGATTTTCTGAGGCTTCGAATAACGCTGTCCATCCAACTAAATGCTTCTAGCCTTTTCAAGCCAAAAGTCCAAAAACTTCACCTTCTAAGCTGCTCTACTAAATACAATCTAGATTTTTAAGCAAACGAGAGCAAAAATGAGCTCATTATTTGCAACCAACTGGCTGGCTGCAGATGTATTTCACTTCCTAGAAACTAGGCTTGTTTGGCTTCAGCTTTCAAGCAAATAAGCCAGTTTTGTTAAGCATTGGGAAAAAAAACACGGCTCGTCCAGATAAACACTTCAAGGAAATCAAGGCTAAAAACTGAAAATTTACGCAGGTAACAAAGTCTGGGCCAGAGAATTTGTGCAAGAAATTGAGGGTCTATTTTCATGGATTTTCTGTCTAATTTCTGTTTTCTCAGGTCATCCTTATTAAAAAATTATAGCTGACCTATCTCAATTTGCTTGGATAACAAATCTAAGGAATGGTCCATAATCGGGTGGTTTGGTAATACCAGAATGTCAATAGTGTTTTGTAACTATTTCAGCACATGAGAATACTTGGCATAAATGGACCGAGTATCTTGGAATTTTTTACAAACCAAAAAGGTCTTTAAGGCTTTAACCCAGCCATAAATCCCGCCAAGGACAGGAGTTTTGGACATCCTCAATAATTCGAAAAATATGACAAAAGGACAGGAAAAAAGAATTCCTTTACCAGAAAAAATATGGAATTGTTTGCTGACGTGCTAGTAAACGAAGAGAATGTTAAAGAAACCCAAATACTAGACACCAAAATCCTATCCCAAAATCAAAGTTGTTAGAAATAAGATCCCCATATTTCTCGAAAGAAGACTTAATTTTTTTTTTAAAAGCTCATCTTTATCAATTAGCTTCAATGGAAAGTTACGTCCTCAATGAACAAAAGGATGAAAAAATCGATGCCACAGAAGAAAATACATTATTTTAACACATTTAGCCACATACCCACTCTCGGTCATAAAGGTACAAAGTTAATGTCGCAGAAGAAAATGCGTATTTTCTTAATGCACTTACTACTTATCAAACCAAAAATTGAACTTCTACTCGAAATCCAATAAAAGGGAAAAGTCAGGATTAAATCAGCCAACAAATTCAAAAGTGCATGGCTGTTGCTTCAATATTTCCAATAAACCACTCTCTTCTGCGACCCATTATCATCTTCCATAGGAGCTACTACGTCAATTTTATTTTTATATAAAAAATCCAAATTTCTGACTTCGAAGCCAAAAAGCGGAAATTAGAAAGAAAATCCATGAAAATAAACCCTCGACCCCCTTGACTGAAAAAACATAGAGCGGCTCAACAACTCTCATTAAACAAAAAAAAACGTGGATACGGGCCTCAATAACCTGGGCAAACACCTCCAACTATTGGGTCACACCATTCATAAGGACGGAGAACTTAACTGTAGACTTGCACAACATAATACAACTATCGATCGAATGCAAGCACTAACAGTTCAAAAAAAATGTTGGACCAAAGGCAACAATTATGTTTATTAGAGAAGCATATGACAATCGTCAGATTTTGATGTAGCAACTACTCAAACTCAATAAGACCAGTTTTCTAGACCTTGATCCAAGAGAGCGAGGAAAATTATACTTACACAAATTGCAGAAGCAGCGAGACCAGCTCGTTCTCTAGGATCCTTTCGATAGTAATTTCCAAAGTAGAGAATTGTCGCAAAGTACCACATAACAGGGAAAGCAAATCCCAGAAGGAAACTGGGGAAAAAAAAGGTAATACATTATTGGTGCAATTTAAATGCAAAAATATGTGGCAGAGGAGATAGTGGAAAAAGGTACTCACGAAAACCATCCTATTCCACAACCAAAACAAGGGAGGGGTTTGTCGTAAGCGCCCAGTTGGGACTCATCTGTGTCTCTGATAAGAGTATATTTTCCTTTTTCTTGGTCTTCAGGATCTACTGTTTGCCCTACAAAAGAAAATTAATTAAAAAGACTATTCCTTTATTTCGTGCTGTCAACATAAAACAGAGTACATATATAAGAATGTGAAACCTGAGTGACAACCAAGCATAAAATTCGAAAAGAAGAAGAAAAGTCCAAACCAATCAATTCATGACTGAGAGAAAATTACTCTCTTTTCAGAAGCTAACAGTCAAATAGGAATATGTGATGTTTTCAGAAAAAAAGACATTAAATCGCTAAACCAGAAAGACGCTGCAGTATACACGACGCATTGCTGGTGTGTAATTGTTTTTGGTTCCAAAACCAGTGGAAACAAGAAGTTAACCAGTAAATAAAGCTTACTTTTTCTGGTTCTAGAAATTCAATGAAACTGAAGTACTACCTTTGAACATTGAATTGTATCGAGCTGAAGGCCTCAGAAGATCAAAATGCTTATCAGCTACCGATTTCACCAGTTCAACATCAGCTCTTAACTTTATTCCCTCCTCAGTGGTGGCATCTGTAGCACAAAGAAGTCAAATTTATACTTGCTAAGGAATATTCATCTAAGTTCTAATCTTATTTTCCCTTAACTAAATAACAATTCATATGCAATAAATCAATAACCAATACTGCTAGATGATATTTTTGACAAATCTTTGAGGGATATAAATGAGAAATGAGGTCATTATATTTATCTTTTCGCAACTTTGCATATCCCCATTTTAACCGTTAACCTAAAAGTCTCTATTTTTACAAAGGAATTAACATCTTCAAGCATATTCGAACAACTTAGAACCTGAAGTAGTTTTTTAAAATCTCCGGTATAATCTTTTTACTTATCCTAGTCCAGCGGAAATTTCAACATGAAACAATATTGAATACGACTATAATATCATCGTGAGTATGAAACTCAAACTAGCATGGAAATGAATTAAGAGTATTACTTGAGTCCATGTGCAATATTAACACTGTTCCAGTAGACTAACGTCTTCAATCACTCTGAATCTCCAAGCTACCTGCTTCGAATACTAACTAAAATCATTCACTCGGAACCAGGGTTCAAATTAAAAACAGCATATCAGTAACAATGGAAGACAAAAACACGCACCAACACATTCACAAATAAAACGACCTAAAATAGATTAAATCCTAGAGTTGCTTTACAGCACAATTCATTAGCATATGCAACTGATAAATATATGGAATGGCAGAGATATATTGGCTATGGATAATTAATAGATTATAAGTCAACCATTAGAAAGGGTCTATAGGGAACAAATGCCACACATTATGATATATAAGACCTTTCATTTAATCAAGCTGCAAAGCTCCTTATCAGTGATTCTAAACAAGCACAAAATCAAAATGGTTACAGATTGTCCAAAATACATACTTAATTGTGTGTAACTATCTATTACTGCTAATTTACGACACAAAACAGCCACCTCCAAATCTAATACGATCAAAACCAAGAATCAAATTTGGAAAAAAAAAATTAACAAACCAATAAATCCAAACATTTCCACAATAGGAATTTAGGTTTCCACTGGTAATTCACTTTTGCCAAAATCCAGTGTCCTTGTAAATACAGAGGTGCTATTTTATAGCATCCTACATGGCTACATGGCTAATCTAAATGACTCACAAATAACTAGGGACACATTGGTAAACTAAAACCTCAATGTGTATACACAAAGAAAAGGACTCATCCAAAAATCAAAAGACACTGTAACTTTATTTTAATTTTGTTCTCAAGCCTCTGAATCTGCATCAAAATGTCTACTGAAAGCGATTTTCGCCTGCGTTACTGCAACCTGCTTCTTTCAAATTTGAAAACATGTAGATTTGACTATTGGTTTCAAAACTAACAGTTTCAGTAAGTTTTTTTACTCAGAAAACTTAAAAAGAAAAACTAGGAAATTTGTTTAATTGGACAATTCAAATTAAATGTTACACACTTTAAAGTCCTGAGAGAGCCATAAACCAATGAATCCAAAACCCGAATTGAAATTCTGCATATTTTAAGCTAAAGAAACGAACGAGCTTTTAAACAAGAATACAGAAAAACAACAAAAAAAAAATAAGAACTTGAAATTCTACTTTTAGAACCAAACAATAATACCATTTGTACACCATTAAACATTTGTATCCATGTGAACCAAAAAATGCACACAAACATACAGATTAATAACTTTCTAAGAATAAGCAAATCAGCAAAACAATTTAATGTGTTCTCCCCTCCCTTTTACCTGAAACAATCCCGAACTATTATCATATCATAAGAGAATGCAAAATTATAATGCTACAAGAAACCGTCATAATTGTATCAACTTTTTAGGTATAGAATAGCAAATACAATTTCACACCACATAACAAGATCACAAAATTCAATAAAAAAAAATCGAAATTCCAACTTCTCGACTACAAAAACTAATGGAAAATGCAAAACCGCAACCCAAAAAAAATTTCTCATAATTTCATCAAATTAAAAGATCTTAAATTCATAACCCTTCCCAAGATCAAAACCAATCATGAAGTTGACTTTTTGTATAAACTATAAACAAACTATAAGCTAAATTGCTAAAAATATCTATTCTACTCTAAACTTGAAAAAAAACATAGCTCAATTATCACAAGAGACTAAAACTAACCTTAAGACAAACATAAACACATGGCTCAGATAATTATCCAATAAAATAAAGAAATTAAGAAGAATATAATTATAGAATTATAGGAAAAAAAAAACTTGCCTTGAAAGGAAACTTCAACTTGAGAGAGAGAGAGAGAGAATAAGGACAGAAGAGTGGTCTCTCTTTGTTTAAATGACAAAATTTTACGTTATATATGTATGTATGTATATATATGTATGTATGTATGTATGTATATTATTATAATTACATACCATATAAGATGCAACTTACAAGTCTACGGATACTCCAAGTCTTACAAGTACAATTCTTCTGGTCTCTATCTATCTCTATTTTGCTTTCATGATGCTTCTGGTTTAGAAAATTAGACAATTTGGTCCTTTTTTGTTTCTTTGTTTTTTCAATCTCAGACAATTTGGTCCTCATTTATAAGATTTAGTGTCCCAACCCACCCAATCGAAAGTGGAGTGGAAACGAAGTTAGGCTCTGTTTGTTTCGTAGTAAAATATTTACGGAGGAAAAATATTTTTCAGGTAAAGTTTTACGGTGCAAACTTTTGTTTGCATTTTATTTACGGGTGTTTGGTGCGTCAAAGGTTTTCCATGGAAATTCTATTGAAATTCAAAAATCTATTAGTTATTTAAATTAGACAAATTCGATGCATAAATAAATAAACATTGTTTATACTTTAAACAAAATATTTTAAGAAGAAAAACATCAAAAATTAACTAAAAGTCACAAAAATTAATTAAAAGTCACAAAAATTAATAACTTCGTGAAAGTTTAAAAACATTAGTGATTAAAATCATAATTATTTTGACGGGAAAAAAAACTAAAAGTTCGTCTACTTTTCTGAAAGGAAATTCGTCAACATGTATAGGAAACTTAACCTATACACATATTTTATTTCATATACGTCACTTATAATAACTTATAATTTTTCAACATATAAACTCATAAAATTATAAACTCATAAAATTATAAGTATAGAAGATGTTATTGACTTTTTTTAGCTTTTTCAAATTTTATTGGGTTTTTTACATTTTTCAGATTTTTTTGTTTTATTTTTTCCATTTTTTTGTTATTTTTTAGATTTTTTCCTATTTATTTATATTTTTATTGGTTAATTAGATTTTAGCTTTTTCAAATTTTCTTGGGTTTTTTTAGATTTTTCGGAATTTTTTGTTTTATTTTTTCCATTTTTTGCTATTTTTTTTAGATTTTTTCCTATTTATTTATATTTTTATTGGTTAATTAGATTTTAGCT
Organism: Primula veris; assembly: GCA_963682055.1. Taxonomy (NCBI): domain Eukaryota; kingdom Viridiplantae; phylum Streptophyta; class Magnoliopsida; order Ericales; family Primulaceae; genus Primula; species Primula veris. The sequence goes on along the minus strand of OY821750.1, from coordinate 27,216,115 downwards.
TTTTTGTTTTTTAGATTTTTCGGAATTTTTTGTTTTATTTTTTCCATTTTTTTGTTATTTTTTAGATTTTTTTCCTATTTATTTATATTTTTATTGGTTAATTAGATTTTAGCTTTTTCAAATTTTCTTGGGTGTTTTAGATTTTTCGGATTTTTTATTTTATTTTTTTTTCCATTTTTGTTATTTTTTAGAATTTTTCGTGTTTTTTCCTTTTTTTTATTGGTTAATAGATAGAATTGGATTAATTATTAAATAATTTTGAAAGAATAGACCTATAATTAATAATAGTTATAATACTAGTATTAGAAAGAATATAGAGAGAGGCTCCGTAAACCGTTTACAACTTTATTTGCGGGGTAATCGTTTCCCCCAATTTTACTGGATATGTGGAAAAAGTTTTCCCAAAAAAAATGTTTTACGTTAAATCAATCACCCAGAAAATCTATTTTAGCCGTAAATGTTTGTTTACCCCCATTTTACAACAAAATAAACAGAGCCTAAAGTTTTTAGTTAGCTTGTTAGATCGGAAATCAAGGGTTATGATGTGCAGGGATGGCTTCGTTACGATATCGACTTTTTTGAACATATATATATACCGAACCGAACTTGTTTGGTTTGAAAAAAATTATACCATAATCGAACCGAAAAAGTCGATATACCGAAAGTTCGGTATACTGACTTTTTCGGTTGGTACGGTTCGGTTTTCCATTTTATACCGAAACATTACTATTATTAAAAGACAATTCTTAGTAACAATAAAATAGCAAAAAAGTTTATAAAAAATAAAATGTGTACAATTATTCTTATATTTGCTATATTTACCGTGAACTTGATTAAAATAATAAATACTAATAAAATAAGAATTATTTTAAAACATGGGACAATAAAATGGAGAACACACGAAATTATTGTATTTGACTTCGTAAATATGAAAATAAATCGTAAGTAAATTTAAACTAAGTTATAAGACAATTTATTTGTAAGTTATGACTATGTGTAAATTTATATATATTTTATCATTTTAATGTTTGGTTCGGTTCGGTTCGGTATTATACCAAACATACGAAATGGATACCAAAACCAAACCAACTTTTAAAGTTTGGTTCGGTCGTACAGTACCGAAAGTCGGTATACCGAACTTTCGGTATCAACTTGTTTGGTTCGGTTCGAAAATTGGTCGGTTGGTACAAATCGGTACAAAAAATCCACCTCTAATGCTGTGTGAGATAATTATTTTTCAATCGTGTTATCGTTTTATCTATTCTGTTAGATTTAACATCCAACGGTTAAAATTATAACGTCGGCTAGTCAACTTCAGACCCACCGTGCCATCTATCAATTTCATGGATACCAAGGTACTCGATTTTAGACAATTGGTAGTCAACTATACAAATCACCAATTTATGATTTATTTTAAGACAATTTTAGATCGTAGTTTAGTGAGGTGAATTTTTCCGTTTTGGGTGATTTTGTTTAGATCAGTACCTTTTTTGGTTGAGCTTTATATAGATCGATTTCCATTTTGGGTCATGTTATATATGCACTTTAGCTCAAATTGAGTGATCAAGCGTTAAGATTAAAACCTTTTAAAAAAACAAGTACTTTTGTATGGGAAGAATCAATGGTTACTAGTTTGTCAGTGTATTTTTCTTCCAACTTATACTATTCCACGAGTTTGGAGAAATGAGTCTTCCCGGATAGAATCAGGTACTTCATTCGTTCTCATTCAATTGTTCATTACAAAACTACGTGCAATTTTGACCGACTTATAACTTGTATCAAAATTGTCGAAATGAATTTTATTAAAATATAAAAATAAAATTTAACATTTGAACTATACGATCAACTTTTAAAAATTTTCATTCCGGCAATTTTGATACAAGTTTTTAACCGGTTAAAATTGCACGTATTTTCGTAATGGACAATTAAATGGTAACGGCGTGGAATTTTGTCCCTTTTTATTAATTACTACAATTTTTAAATTGGATCTTCGCATAATAGATTAGGACGCCAATACAACATGTCAACAACTATAGATTAAACCAACTTAACAAAATAAAGTTATAATTTGTAAAGACGCTGATAAGCCTTTCATCATACTCCTACTAGATAACTTATAATAGGGACTAACCTGATCATTTAAAATATTTAGAATTCTTCAAAATTTACAGCTTGTAAGTATAAGGACCCAATCGAATGGTATATGAAACTACATGATCATTAATAATTCCTTATCCTCTACTCTTCAGAGGACCAGTACCCTGGCCCTTTCATTTATGGAGAGTTAGCTTACTGGTCCCAGTTAGTTCTTATGATTTCATAGTTGGTCCCCATGATTTCTCAATTAGTTCAAGCTAGTTCCCGACTAGTCCCAATTAGTCCCCCATGATCTTTCAAAAATCACACTTCTAAGATCATACTCATAGATACCTTATTTGGAATTCAGTTGCTATAAATTAAAATGAGTATGGCTATCCTCACCCATAAAACTCACTTGAAAATCTTACCTCTGGACAAATTAATAATTTAAATTAAAAAAACTCAGCAAATATATGATTGGTCCTATGATGCATGATCACGAGTTTGAGTATCCGATACGATAAGGACACGCCAAAAAGGTAATTTTTTAAACTTTATGACATAAGTCGGCAAATACACGATAATTAATTAAGTATATAATTATATTTTTCTTATAAGTGACATATTTTGTACTTAAACAAAACAACCAAAATTTGTCATATATAATAGAAATAGTCTTTTATGAAGTTCGAGATCGAGGTACTCTGATGACACAAGGATGGAAATTATATAACAGTGCTATATTGATCTAACCGTTATCAAATACATCAACTCATATACTTATGTTAAACCATTATTTTAAAAGGCACAAGACCGCGCGAAAGTTGATCGTCTATCGTCTAATCCCGTCTAATTCTACATAATCACCGCATAATTTGCACATTACTATCCTCACACTCATATTTTCCCTTAAATATAAGGAATACTTACTTAAAAACAATCTGCATCAATTACCCTAACCAACACTTTAAATATAAGATAGCACCTCTTTTACTAACCACATCAGTATCATTAACAATTTCCTCAAATCTAACACATTTTATATCTTTTAAGTAACCATTACATTTACACAAAAAATAGCTTCAAATTTCCTTATAATAACTATAAATTATTTCTTTTTATTTGTTTATTATTATTTAATAATCATAACAATATTATAAAAATAAAATGTGAACCCCATAATATTTTACTATTATTACATTAATCTAGGAAATCATATATATTACTCTTAGAGCATCCGTATCTGGTACCTCAAAACATATTTTTTTCTAAAATTTGATGATTATGGTATAAAAAGTGGTATGGATCAGGAACTCAGAGCATCCGTATCTGGTACCTAAAAACATATTTTTTCTTAAAATTTGATGATTATGGTATAAAAAGTGGTATGGATCAGGAACTCTATAACCGTGCTAAATTTGACTTACGGTTCGTAAGTAAGATTTACGGTTTTGACTGTAAAATTACCAAATTGCCCCGGCGTTAAAAATCTGAAAATTTTCCAGAGGGCTTGGCCGATCGATCGGAGTTGACAGCCGATCGATCAGCCAAGCCCTCTGAAAAAAATTTCAGAGGCCTAATTAACTCAAAAAATTATTTACGGATCGTAATCGTGACTTACGGTTTGATAAAAGGTAAATAAGTTAATTTGTTTCGAGTAACATGATAAAATGTCGTTTCGAGTACTAATCATTTAAAAAAATGGTTAATTTGTTTAAAATGAAATTTGCTACTTAACTCAAAAAAATATTTACGGATCGTAATCGTGACTTACGGTTTGATAAAATGTCAATAAGTTAATTTGTTTCGAGTAACGTGATAAAATATCGTTTCGAGTACTAATCATTTAAAAAAATGGTTAATTTGTTTAAAATGAAATTTGGCTACGGAACTAAAAAAAATATTTACGGATCGTAATCGTGACTTACGGATCGTAATCGTGACTTACGGATCGTAATCGTGACTTACGGATCGTAATCGTGACTTACGGATCGTAATCGTGACTTACCGAAATAAATTATATCTACACAATATTTAACCTCGAAAAAAAATGAAAATTACGGTTTAGACTGTGAAATTACCAAATTGCGACTGTGTTGAAATCTGAAAATTTTACAGAATGCTTGGCCGATCGATCGGAGCTGACAGCCGATCGATCGGCTTTCTGGAAAATTTTCAGATTTTTAATGCATGGATAATTTGATAATTTTGCAGTCAAAACCGTGAATTTGATTTACAGTTCGTAAAAAAAATTATGATTTGAACGTGTAAACAGATAAATTACAGTTGAAAAATACAATCTCATTTACGTCTTGACACGTCTTCTTGGAATAATGTGTTAAACTTACATTAGCGTAGACTTGGACCACTTTATAACAACATGCTTAAGTTGACTAGTCTCTATTTCCCACTTTCCCCACACTTGCTCTTTACTGACCACTACCGGTATCCTCATGGGTAGCATTGATTCGTTATCAAATTTTTTGAGCACATACCGATAACATATAAAATTAATTTGCTTTGAATTTTTTTATATCATTACCGAACCAAAAAATTTGATATACCAAACTTTCAGTATACCAAACTATTCGATTGGTTCGGTTCGGTTTTATTTTAATACAAAAATTTAGAGTTTCCAAGTGATGATAGAAAAATGGTGCGTATTTGGAAAAATAACATAGTATAAAGTTTTAAAAGTAATAGATTAAAAAATTTATTTATTTATATTATTGTTACATTTCTTGTTTATTTGCATAAAATAGTAAACACTACTAGACATTTCTAATAAAGTTTATACTCATTCCGTATCGATTTATATGTGTTATACGAAGCCACACGTAATTTTGATCGGCTTTGAACATGTAACTAAATTGCCGAAATAATTTTAAAAAAAATTCTATTATATACTTTAATATTTAAAGTATGTAAAAAAAAATAGACTAGAAAAAGTATTCACTAGAAAAATTAATATAAATATATTATAACAACATTAATAATTAAGTGTATATAAGTCTTTTAGTTTATTTGTCTATATAGTATATTTTAATATTTCGGTTTGAATCAGTACCATACCGAACTCACCAAACGAATACCGAAACCGAACCGACTTTCAAAGATCGGTTCGGTTGTACCGTACCGTAATGTCGGTATACCAAACTTTTGGTACCGGCTTGATTGGTTCGGCTCAAAAAACGGTCATTTGGTATAAGCTGGTACAAAAAGGCCACCCCTAACTATACTACATACATACACATACTTTGTGTTAGGGCTGAGTTCAGTCCGGTTCGGTTCGGTTTTTAACGAAACGGAAACCGAACATATTTTTCGATTCGTTTTTTTCTGGTTTCGGTCTTTTTATTTTTTGGACCGAACCGGACCGGTTTTTTCGGTTATTTTCTGTTTTTTTCTGTTCGGTTTTATTGAAAACCGGAACCGAACCGAATTTGTTTTCGGTTTTTCGATTTCGGTATTTTTCGATTCGGTTCGGTTATCGGTCCGGTCCGATTCGGTTTTTCCGGTTTTTCACCCGGCCCTACTTTGTATACTATAATGTTTTATGTACACACAAAGATAACTATTGTACTAAAAGTAAAAGTAAAAGTAAAACCTTTAGTACAGATAGTAAGGCTGAGTTCGGTAATCGAAACCGAAACCGAGCATATTTTTCGGTTCGGTTTTTTTCGATTTCGGTATTTTTATTTTTTGGACCGAACCAGACCGGTTTTTTTCGGTCCAGTTTCGGTTTTTTCCAGTTTTTCGGTTATTTTTCGGTTCAGTTTTATTGAAAACCGAAACCGACCCGATTTTTTTTTATTTTTCGGTTTCGGTCTTTTTCGGTTCGGTGATGGGTTTGGTCTGGTTCGTTCCGGTTTTTCGTCCGGAGCTGCTTTATATAGTATAATGTTTTGTGTACACACAAACGTAACTATTGTAGTAAAAGTAAAAGTAAAACCTTCTGGTATAAATACTAGCTTCGAAGACCTCGCAACGACTACTTATTATCTACTACATATATATATATATATATATATATAGAGAGAGAGAGGAGATGAAGAAGAAGATAAAGAAGGGGAAATTGGGTGAAAACTTGACGCTAACAGTTCCACCTTCTGATGAAATCTCTAAATTTTTGTATTACTCATTTCCTTTATTTTTGTGTTTTTTTCACTTATATATTATATATATGTGTGTGTGTGTGTGTACTTATATATATTTATATATTATGTATATGTGTGTGTGTGTGTGTACTTATATATAAATATATATATATATTTATATATTATATGTGTGTGTGTGTACTTATATATATTTATATATTATATATGTGTGTGTGTGTGTGTACTAGCAATTGAAGACAAAATATTATTTTACCATGTATCTTTACAAAATATCATTGATTTGTGCTTTTAGTACCGTAAAGGGATCGTGGTTACACCACAAGAAGTTAGGCTAACACCCCATTGTCAAAATGAAATGTTGATAATATTTCTTAAAAGTGTTTATAACCAAATCCTTTATTAATTAATTATTCGTTGCCTTTGAAGAATTTGTATTTTAATATATATTTGATTAAGAGGGTACTTTCAACTGTTTAAAGTACATTTTAGAAGTTTGATTCCAAAAAGGACATGTACCGGGAGACGGATGTGTGTGCATTTTGACACTCGCCCTATAATGTTTTGCAGAACTGCATCTGGAACATTTAAATATGGTGATCTGCTTGTGAATCATAAAGGTCTGCGCATAGTCGACCATAGCAACGTACATAATGTGAGATCACTTGTCCAAGTTTGAGTATATACTTTCCTTTACTGATATTGTTGTTGCTTTTCTGCGTTGTTTCTTCAATTTACTAGTGACAGTCAACTCTTCGAGCATCATAGTACTTTTGCGACGCTACTGAGATGCGAGGGATTTTGGCTGAAAGTGTGATATAGTTCTTATTTTATTGGGAAGATATTATGTTTACATGGACCGTAGTAAACAAGGGCCCTGTTAGGCTATAACTTAATAAGCTCGTTTAGAGGCTGAGGGAAATCTCAGGTTCATTAAATCTTTAAACCTCTTAACTTTTACAAGCTAAGGAAAAACTGAGAGCAAAACCAGGCAAGCCGTATGGCAGATTTCTGACTGTAATACTATAAGAAAACCTTTTAAAATCAAGCACTTGAAATCTTAGAAGCACTCTTAAAGGCAAACTTGTAATGGAGAAGGAATTACATTTGGGGTCCTAAACACTGCCACTTGTTTCTAACTGTGATATGAAATTATCAAAAGCAATCCATGAAAAGCAACGATATTACACTCATAATAATTTTTTTTGGCCATTTTGATGGGCAAGTTTCGATGAATTAAGCTACAAATTATGATTTGTTTAGTTAGTCATCATTCATTCTCATGTCAATTGACTCGTATCTACTCTTGTTCAAAGTTAATTAGGGTTTATGAATTACGGTGAGTAATTCCAGTGTTATTATTGTATACAGTTCAAAGCTAATATTTGGGTTTAACAGAAATCGGCGCTCTTGTTCTTCCTCAAATCCTTCATGATTTTAGCTAGTCACATCAATTAGAAACTAAGGTTTCTCTATTGTTTTGTACTTTGTATGGATTAACACGGTGTGCTGATCTGATTTTATGCAAATTGGGTCTTAGTACACCAACGTAATCGAACAATTAGTACAAATCATTGTCATTTTTTTTCTTTTGGAAATCAATAGCTTGGAGTAATGACTGTTAAATCCGATAATTTGGTGTACAAAAGAGACATTTCCTCTAATTTCTATTGAAATAAATCCTTGAGCCTCAGTTGTGGACACAAACAAATGTACTTGTGTTTCATAGAGTTTCTAGGTTTGTGAATGTCTTACCGTTTGCGGTATGTCTCTTATATACAGGTGCCTCTTATACAACCATTAGACGACCAGATAAGCCTTGACGATTTTGATGCAATTAAAGTGATAGGAAAGGGCAATGGAGGAGTTGTTCGACTAGTGCAACACAAATGGAGTGAGCAATTTTTTGCTTTAAAGGTATATCACTCAAGTTTACATGATCTTTTCGATGTTTTTTTCCAGAACCCAATCTAATATGAGCAGGTTTCATTAACTTGCTCATTTGTTGTGTCGTAAAGTGAAAAATTATTAGTACATAAAGGGTGCATGTGACTGTGACCCCCCGACTCAGATTTGTAAGTAAGCATTTTGGCTCTGCAGGCTTAACATAAGATTGCATGTCGGTTAGTTGGTAACTTTTCAGTTTTACCACCGAAATTGCTAAGACTCGATTCTTCAAGTCCCCGTTTTAAAATATCTTATCAGATGTAATAAATTAACTTCTCATTTGCATGAAATGATACATAAAATATTGGCAGGCTTGTTTGATTGTTTTACAGTTTGCGACTAGTTGCACCAAGTTTGAGTCATCAAACAACATTTGTCAATTTAGTACCTGTATGTAAACTAAATGATGGTAGGAGACTGGAGTGCTATACTTCTTGAAATAACAAAAAGATTCATTTTTGTTCTTAAGTGGTTATACAAACAAAAAAACTTAGGATACATAGAATATACTGAAGAAGGAAACTATATTAGAAACAGCAAGACGTTGGATATGATATATCTACAACACTGAAAAACCTCCACTCTCAAAATGTACGATAAATAGGTATTTTAGCCTGTAAGGTCTAGGGTAAAAAAACTAAAAGTTATTACAACTTAGTTGCAGTCATAGGTAAAAATGCATCAATTCACTTCCAAAGTCTTAATTGCAATGGGGATGAATTGACCTGGTCGATTGTATACTCAAATGTACAGTACAAATAGCAAACTGGTGAGGTTAATATACTTGGTAGTTTGGTTCCCCTTCTCCCTATTGACTCATTGCTTAATCCTTTGATTTGAACAACTTCAAGTTATTGGCTTTTTGCCATTCGCCACGATGCTTCTTATCACTTTCAGATATTTAAAAAAAATATTTTTACTAGGTGATTCAAATGAATATTGAGGAATCTGCCAGGAGGCAAATTGCGCAGGAACTGAAAATCAACCAATCATCAAAATGTCCTTTTGTTGTTGTATGCTACCAGTCTTTCTATGAAAATGGTGCAATTTCTATAATCTTGGAATATATGGATGGTGGTTCTCTAGCCGACTTTTTAAAAAAAGTAAAAACAATTCCAGAGCCATATCTTGCTGTCATCTGTAAACAGGTGAGAACTGAGATTTCTATTTTTATTTCCGATTTAGCTACTGACAGTGTATAACTGAGAGATTCTTCATGCTCTTTAATGGTAGGTGCTAAAGGGTCTGTGGTATCTCCATCATGAAAAGCATATAATTCACAGAGACATTAAACCTTCCAATCTGTTGATAAACCATAGAGGAGAAGTTAAGATCACCGATTTTGGTGTGAGTACAATATTAGCAAACACCTCGGGCCAGGCCAATACTTTTGTTGGCACGTATAACTATATGTCTGTGAGTTTTACATGATTAATAAAATAAATATTTTTCTTTAATTATTCCTATTCCACTCGGTCGTAAGGATGAAGGAAAATGTCACTTTTGTATACCAACTATCAGCTTTTGGCAATTAGTACTCATACTATTAAAATTCACCATTCGTACACCAATCTAAATAAAATTCAGAAATCAGTACACATGCGTTAGAATTTCGACTCACAATTATTAATTGTTTGATTAGCTGATGTAGTAAACATCAAAGCCCATAATATTGAACAATTTAATACACCATCAATGAAATCTGAACTTTTCAGCACTCCTTGAATTATGATACGTGCATTAATTTTTCGATTTTGTTTAGATTGGTACATAAATTGTGAATTTTGATAGTTTCCTGTACTAATCGTTCGCTTTGTGTAGATTAGAAGTTTTAAAGGTTGGTATACTAGCTAATGTTGAAGGGATAGTTTTAGATACACAGGTGATATTTTCGCTACGGATGACTATTCTATATATAGTGAAGTTTAAAGTTGTTTGTGTTGTAGCCAGAGAGGATAAGTGGAGGAAAACACGGTTATCGTAGTGATATTTGGAGCTTAGGTCTGGTTTTACTCGAGTGCGCAATGGGGAGATTTCCATATTCTCCACCACAGAAAAATGGTTGGATTAATGTTTACGAGCTTATGGAAACTATTATTGACCAACCACCACCTTCTGCCCCTTCTGATATATATTCCTTGGAATTTTGCTCATTTATATCTGAGTGGTAAATCTACTACCCCACAGTTCTACTGTAGTTTCAAATAGACATGTTATGACTTACGCTTACCCCTCGAAATATACAGTAAAATAGACTTAACATCCCTAATGCTGCATAAATATGCATATAGCGATATAGTATAAATTTGCAATTATACTATTCGGGGTAAATATAGGGAATAAATTCTTGAGAAAATTATCGGGGCTCAAATATATATACAGTGAGATGTTAAGTTCGGACATGTTAATTTCACCTGATTATATCATACTATACTTGTGCCTAACCCATTATAGCAGTTCAACTTCGTCTGCAGATAAAATTTCAGGTGTAACAGCATAATCTCTTTACTAGTGTCATAAACACTCTAATAACAAGAATCAGTATGTGCCTATTTGGGACTGGTTTCAACCCCATATGTGTGTATAAATTGTTCCATGTTGTACCAACATTTCCTATTTCTATAAGCCTACAGTTTCGAAAATCAGTGCAATGCTCACCTTTACAAAACTTAATAATGGCAGTTGTCTTGTGCTAAGAATAATGGCCATGTAATTAGTCCCATCTACACTTTTGTTCATACTTCTACATCTGTTTGAAAGTATTAAGTCTTTTTGTTCCCCTTTCAGTTTAAGAAAAGACCCAAAAGATAGAAGATCGGCAAATGAGCTCATGGTATTTATACAATGATCATCCTTCTAAAATTTATAAATATTCGTATTAACTGTTTGGGATTTAGATTTACAAACTTATTGTTTCTTGGGTTTCCTTCAGAATCATCCGTTTATCAGCATGTATGATGACTTGGATTTAGATCTAGCGGATTATTTCACTGAAGCAGGATCTCCACTTGCAACTTTATAACAATTATAGGTAAGCTTTCTAAAATCCCATAGACTTTGCTTTTGCTGTTCTTTATTAAAGCTAGTATACTAATATCGTTTCAGTTTCTGGTATATTCACATGGCTGTGTAAGTAGGCTGCTTAAAGAGGTTACTACATTTATTTTGTCTGCATAAATAAATTTTTGAAAAATAAAATCCCCTTTTTTAGGAAGAGGTCGAAGTATTTTATTTTTAATACTTAGTATAAAAAGAAATTTAATTTGGGTAAATAGTTTCCTAGCTAGCTTATCTTTTCTCCCCGACTTTCAAGAACTAAACTGAGATGTAGATTTTTCTATCAGCAATTTCTGTATTTAGATTTTCGGAATAGATATTTGCACGTTGTGATATTCTTTCATGACTTTCTCTTATCTAACTCGAAAATAATTCATAAATTTTAAGTATATCATGGAGTTGGTGTCATTGCGTGACTGATAAAAACTGGGTCCTCTGGGCAGGTGTATGTAATTTCCAATTGCCGTTTAACATCATTTGGTTATGGTGTCTACTTATTAAAAGAGTGCAATGATTTTGTTGAGAGCGAAATGAACCCGCTGAAGTTGCCATTTAATATCAGTAAGGAATCCGATATATTGAAGAGCATCTGCAAACTGCAAACATAAAAAATCGCAGCCAACAGATTCCTATTTAATAAGTTAGCATGAAGGAATTTATGCTTTTGAAGAATGTATTGGAGGTCGTAGAAAAAAAAGGGCTGATATGAACTTGTAGTATGTAATTTTTGTAGCCACTCAAGTATCATAGTGGTATATAGAAGCAAATGTTCTTAGTTGGTATCTAATGGGATGCAATTTGTGTACACTACACTGACATGTTGGATCTTCTAATGTTATGATGGTCTGCTCAAATGAAATTGAACTATGCGAAAAACGCACAATGAATATCATGTATTGCGCATCTAAGTAGTTATATCTGGCAAATGATAGATCACGAGAAATCCAAGGGAAAGGGAAAATGAGTTGTAGTCGAGAAGTGTTATCTCCTTGTTCAGGACAAGACGAAGACATTTACTTATCATATAACAAATCTTAAGGCCAGACATTAAATTAATTGTAGCAAAACTAATCACAAAATACTGCAATTATTTTTTACCAGTATCTATTTTAGCTTTGCATAATAGATTAGAAAAAAAAAGTGCGGTATAATGAAACCATATTTTATGCATTCTATATACTACATAGATTCGTAACAATGCCATTGTAAAAGAAACATGAAATTAACAGACTATACATGCTATAAAATTTTAAACAAACACGATCTTTATTCGTCTTAAATCTTCCCTTCTATTCCCTTACCTGCTTGCTAGTGAACCAGAACCACATTCTCGATAAGAGGTTGCGGATTCTATTACTCTCCTTCATTGCTGTAAACTTGGACTTAGCCTCTTTTATACTAAAAAAGAAAAAAAAATGGAGCAAAATAAAGTATTTATTCCAAATGGGGAAAAATGGAGGGGATCTTATAAGGAAGCCCATGAATTTTTACAAAATGTCTTTTCTATATAATCTAACATATATACCTAAGAGATGATGCATTTTTTTTACAATCCATTTCATTCTTGAGCCCATAATCTTACTGCTGACTCCATCCCTGCAACAACAGTGGCATAAAAATAGGATACTCACCACCCTTCTAGAGTTTATGCCAATGCTATGGCTAAATCCAAATATTCTGCAATTGAAATAACTCTTTTTTTATTCATTTCGGCCATTCCGCAAATCTAGTTGCACATTGGCCGGAAAATATAACAGTGGGCTACACAAGGAAATATACTGCACAAGAAATGATAACATTATAATTTTTCGCTGATCACATGAGTATTACTCCCTCCTTTTTCCTTTGTTCACCATTCCAATTTGAGATGGTTTCATTCGATCGGTTGTTCACAATCCATGTTTCAATAAATGGAAGCAACTTTTACTCTTTCCGCCTTTTTAAGATGTTTTCATTTGGTTGTTTACTTTTTGCAAATTGCAAAAGAAATCTTGCTGCACTTTTGCCCTTTTTGTTCCATACACATAAATCACACTATTTGATCATCACCCAATACAGAAACATACAAGGTAAACTTGGACATTAAACCCAAAAAAAAAAAGGTAATCAATGATGCTTAAATATTCAGTTCTCCTTACTAGACAAACAAAAGGGAAAGGATTTAATTTATTCTTCCTTCATGTGAGAATCAGCACAGATATATGTTGGAGACAAATCTAGAGCATATACAAGAACCCAGTACAACACCAAAATAGCAAAAAAGATTTGGATACATGCACGAAAAAGGAACATTAAGCAGTCATTAAAAACACTGCACTGTACATGAATAACTTGGTTTTACAAAAGAAATCGGTCACAGCTCAAGGACTCATACGTATATTGCTTCTATTGATGAGCTTAGCATTGAACTGGGGGAGAACTAAAGATACTACTTCCTAAGAAAAAGAAATAGGAAAATCGAAGCAAGAGCTTCGGGCACGAATGTTGCTAAGTATAATGCTATATAATGCCAGCAGGGAAATTGTTTTTGATCTGATATGCATTGAACACTAAAAGGTTTATTGGGAAAGTGTTATTTTATTTTTAATTGTATACACTCAAGTACTCTTGTTGAAATAAACGAAGGTTATAAGCTTCATCTCTATCCTCTAATTTCACTTATCATAAGTATTAGGTTTCCGACTAGGGGTTTGCTAGATTCTGTGAAGCAATTGAATACCTTTTCCGCTTCCTGATATTTTAGAACAACTTATAATATTTGTCAAGAAAGTAATTACACCCATGTAACTAGTTGATATAAAATGTAGAGCTAAGTTGATAAAAAATGTAGTGCTATAGTTTAGAGCAAGATGCTGTTTCTACCTGTTCAACATGATCTGTGCACGAATTTTTGACTCCAATTCTTTATTACACGATCCCGGTTCCAATGCAAAAGAACGTGTTACAATGCTTCAACTCGGTCCAACTTTGAAGTTAAAGATATCATTAGTGAGCCTAATATCTAAGCACAATTGTTCAAGTCGAAATCTGAGAATATATGACATGGCGAAACGGTAATTGTACACAACACAGTAATGGCACCGCCACTAAATATTATTCCCTCCGTCCCAAATTAAATGATAGTTATTCCATTTTGAAATGTCCCAAAATTAAATGAAACTTTTTCAAAATAGAATTCATTTACATAGTATATTTACACTATTATCCCACATGTGAGTTCGTGCATACATAAAAAATATTAATTTGACTAAAGTTAAGAGCATTTTTGATAAATACATATCAAACCATCAACTTTTCATAAAAAAGTTGGATTCCCCAAACGTTCTTATAATATGTGACGGAGGAAGTAGTATATTACATACACATATACTGTATTATGTTTTAACCTTTAAATAAATCATTCTGAATACAAAAATCCAGATCTAGGTCATAAATATAACCAAGTTTATAAGCTAGATTGTTTATCGATCATCTACATTGTCTTTTTACTATTCTTACATATAGATAGATATGCATATATGTGATAAAAAGAAATTTAAAATGATTAAACGAGACTTGGCATGAGCTCGAGACTTATTTCTTTGTTCAGGCATTAACGAGTAGAACACAATCTTATTCAAGTCTATTCATTTACATCTAGGGCTGCAAATGAGTCGAGCCAAGCGTAACTCTGTTCAAGCTCGGCTTGTTTACTAAACAAGGCCTAAAATCTTGTTTAGGCTCGGTTCTTTATAGACGAGCTCGAGCCGATCCTGTTAAGAGTCCAGTCTAAATACGTTTTCGTACAAGTTTAGCATGATTTCGCTTAAAAAATATTTTTTACTTAACTAAAATCAATGTTAAGATAAGCAATAATAAATTTAATTATTATGAGTTTTAGTTTACTTAGATTTACTTTTAAAATATAAATTTATTACATAAGTTGAAAAGTATTTATCGATCATGAGTATTATATTTGACAAATTTAAGTATATAATCAGGAATATATATATATATATATATATATATATATATATATTTGAAAATATAAATTTGAAATTGAAATAATTAAACGAGCTCGAGCTTGCTAATGAGTCTTATTATTTTGTCCAGACTCAGTAAATGAACGAACATGAGTTGAGACTTTAGCGAGGCCGAGACGAACACGAGATTGCTCATGAACGGCTTCATTAATTTGCAGCACTATTTAAACCCCTAAAAGAGGTTAAAAATCATGTATCGGACTAAACTTCACTTTAAAAGCAGCTAATCTAAGTTTTAATATATTTACTCCTATCAACCCCAACACCAAAATGTGGTAAAATAGGTGTCACGTGCCTCTTCAAATTCTGTCATATGAAAACTGCTATTATACCCCTGATGGTTTTTAATAGCTACAAAAGTGCCATCCATGCATAAAAACTCAGTTTATTGTGTGTTTTCTTTTTTAATTCATTAGTTAGATCATGTGGTTCTCTCTGTCATATCAACATTAACCATGTTAACCATTTCCTAAAATCTAACATATTTTATATCTTTTAAATAAACCGTTTACATTTAAATAAAATTTCAGCTTTCTTGTTAATTTACTTATAATAACCCTACATTATTTCTGTTTATTTGTTTATTATTATTTAATAATCATAACAATTTTCTAACCATAAAAATATGGACAACATGATATTGTATTACTATTATATTCACCAAAAAAATCATATGCATTGCTAGGTGAATTTTGTGTTTCCTGAAATTTAGGCAATTTATATGGCTTCTGATACATAACACTTTTTATACCATAATCATCAAATTTTAGGAAAAAATATGTTTTTAGTTATCAGATACGGATGAACGGGAGCCCCATACTACTAAGGTGATCTTTCTAATTTTTTGTTTATAGATGGCAATAATTGCTATGTTGAGTATTTAAGTTTTTTAAACACATACATAGTTTGGATATTAAAATGATCTATGAGATATCTCACTTAGTGATCAGATGTACCGGCATTTCTTCAATAATATTGGAATTTCATTGATTAAAGTTTATGAGTTTTTTTTTTGAACTAAAGTTTGTTAAATATGATACTTTGACACCCCCTAATTTATTTTTTCACTTAGCATTACTTTTATGCAAATTCGGCACCACCATTTATAGTTTTTGGTTTAACCCTGATTAAAGTTATTGGCTATGTAATAGCATTTGTAATTTGAGAACAACTCCTAATATTTGAGAGCAACTCTCAATATTTGTCAAGAAAGTAATTACACCCATGGAATTAGTTGATATAAAATGTAGAGGTGGGTTGATAAAAAAATGTAGAGCTAAAGTTTAGAGCAAGATTCTATTTCTACTTGTCCAACATGATCTATGCATGAATTTTTAAGTGCAGTCGAAATTTGAGTTCTACTCCAATTCTTAATCACACGATCCCGGTTCCAGTGCAAAAGAACGCTTTACAATGCTTCTACATCAACCTTGAAGTTAAAGATATCACTATTGCGCCTAATATCTAAACACAATTGTTCAAGTCGAAATCATGAGAATATGACATGGCGAAACGATAATTGGACTCAACACAGTAATGACACGACCACTAAATATTCCATAATATATGTTTTAACTTTTAAATAAATCATTCTGAACACAGAAATCCAGATCTAGGTCATAAATACTATTACGTTTATTAGCTAGTTTGTTTATCGATAATCGAACTACATTGTTTTTGTATTATATATTATTACATATACAGACATGAATATATATGATGAAAAAAAATTAAAATGATTAAACGAGACCGAGCAATGAGCATGAGCTTATAACCTTGTTCCCTTCAATGAACTGATTTCGATCCGATGGGAATCTATTGATTTCAGAATTCAAGGAATGTCGAATGTGAGACCTTGTGTTATTATTAAACTTTTACATACATAGTCCACCGTAGCAACATACATATTATGTGATAACTTGTACAAGTTTGAGTATATATTTGGTGAAGGTTTATTTATGTTTCCTTAAAGCATGTTTAGTGGGGGTTGGGTTGCGGTGGGCGGAGCAACAAATCCGTATGTATCATGTTTATCGGAGTGTTGGCAGTGATCTCCTATCGTTTCCTCCTCTCTCTCTCTCCTGAATTTGGAGTTAGCATCTCCATATGTTCTGTGTTGGCTCCGTGTGTTTAATTACAGGGCTGGTCTTTGTATTATTTACAAACTAGTCCTGTAGTTTTAAATGTATTAAAAAAAATATGACCGTTAATAATTACAAAATGGTCGTTGTAGTTTCAAAATAATTACAAAATAGTCTCTATAACAGTCATAAACGACTAGTTTGACTTTTTTTTGGTACCCGAATTTTTTTAACTTATAAAATAGTCCTTATAACGGCTAGCTTTTTGTCCTTAAAAAGTTTTAAATTACAATTCCTATATAAACATGCACTCTACTATCATTCAAACCACATCATTTCAAAAACACTCTCTCTATCTCAAATATATTATTTTATATATCATATAATTCAAACATTTTCTATCCGAAATATAAATGGATCCAATCCGATTCTCCTCCTTTTCATCTGATTCCTCATCCGATTCCGATGATGCCAATTTCTCAATGATGAATGAAAATTTTCTCGTCGACGACCCTATGTTTTTTTACCTATTCTTGTTGCTTTCGAACATGAAGGAAATTCACAACAACGTCAGCGAAAACAACGAGTTGAGAGGCCTCGATTAATTTTGGAAGGGGACGCTAAACTACAGAGAGATTATTTTTTTGGAGAACACATGTATTCGGACGAAGTATTTTGATGAAATTTTCATATGAACAGGGAATTATTCGTCAGAATGGCCGATGAGTTTATCAAGAAAAATCATTATTTCCAACAAAAATATGATTCTGCGGGCCGTATGGGTGCCACCACCTATCAAAAAATTATTGCTGCTCTCCGTATGTTAGCATATGATCTCTCTGCAGACTTAGTCAATGAGAATCTTCGTATATCCGTAAATTCTACCCTTAATTGTATGAAAGAGTTTTCTCGTGCTATCGTGAGAACATTTGACGAGCATTATGTTAGAGAGCCAAATGAGGACGATATTCATCGATTGAACATTATCAGCACTCGTAGGGGTTTCCAGGTATGCTCGGAAGCATTGACTGCATGCATTGGAGATGGAAAAATTATCCTACCGCTTGGGCTGACCAATATCAAACTAGTCACAAAAAAAGTCATCCATAGTCCTTCAAGCGGTTGCTTCTAAGGATTTATGGATATGACATGCTTATTTCGGGGCATCCGGTTGTAATAATGACATCAATGTATTGGAGGAGTCTAATTTATTTGATAAACTTATGGAAGGCGATGCCCCACCTTGTAGTTATAAGATAAATGGAACCCAATACAATATGGGATACTACATTCCTGATGACATTTATCCTCCATGAGCTTGTTTCGTGAAAAGCGTTCCGTCTCCTTTGTCACAAAAAGATTGTACCTTTTCTCAATAACAAGAAGGGGTTCGAAAGGACGTCGATCGTGCATTTGAAGTGTTACAATCTCGTTGGCACATTTTAAGAGGTTCGGCGCGCTTGTGGGATCAAGAAGATTT
This sequence comes from Primula veris, assembly GCA_963682055.1. Lineage (NCBI taxonomy): Eukaryota > Viridiplantae > Streptophyta > Magnoliopsida > Ericales > Primulaceae > Primula > Primula veris. Next base: position 27,197,334 of record OY821750.1, on the reverse strand, counting down.
AAAGTAAATCATGTTAGCGTGCCTAATATTGCATAATATGATTGTTGAACGCGAGCCTCCGGAACAATTAGAGTCGAGAGATTACCAATGACATGTTTTGACGATCCTCCTCCGTCTCTTCCGGTCATTGAAAATTCTCTTCCAACTACATTTAGAGAAAGACGTGTATCGCTTAAAAACAAAAAAGCACACGAAAACCTTCAAAATGATCTAATCGAGCACATTTGGCAATTCCATGGTTCGAGAGTTTGAGTTCGACGATGTTCAAAATCATGTTTTTTAATATGTAGCATTGATGTAATTTTTATTTTTTATTTGATGTAATTTTAATGAAATGAATATTTAATTTTATTTATTTAAATTTATAATTTTTAGTTGTCAATTATTTAGTTTTGATTACAATTATAAATGTTAAGACCTATTTACAATTACATTCAAAACTGTTAAGACCACTTTAGTAATTTCAATAACATTCAAAAGTTAAACTAATACCTTAAACCAACACACCAATAATATTGATCTGTCACTCCACACAAACCAACACCCAAAATTTAAGTTAAACCAACACCATAAACCAACGCACTGTAACGACCCGGCCTTACGGACCGAACCGTCACGCCCGTATCAACAATATTGTCCGCTTTGGCACAACTTCCCAGGGGGGTCACCCATCCTGGTACTACTCCAAGTTAAGCACGCTTAACTGTGGAGTTTCGTCCTCGCTATTGTGCCGCACGGCTTTAAAAGGCCTTGTTGATAGGAAATGGATCTTTAAGCTCATATACCACACGAGTACTCTCATATCTGGGCGATGTGGGACTGACGCACAATACCGCACCACAGAATTTCCTTTCTGGAAATCTAGGTCGTCACAATCACCCTCCCTTTAGGCACGACGTCCTCGTCGGGCACGTCGCCCTTCCGAGGCCTCACACACTCGTGCTAGTCCCCACATTTCCGGCCAGATAGAGGCTCTGATACCACCTGTAACGACCCGGCCCTACGGACCGAACCGTCATGCCCGTATCAACAATATTGTCCGCTTTGGCACAACTTCCCGGGAGGGTCACCCATCCTGGTACTACTCTAAGTTAAGCACGCTTAACTGTGGAGTTCCGTCCTCACTATTGTGCCGCACGGCTTTAAAATGCCTTGTTGATAGGAAATAGATCTTTAAGCTCATATACCACACAAGTACTCTCATATCTGGGCGATATGGGACTGACGCACAATACCGCACCACATAATTTCCTTCCTGGAAATCTGGGTCGTCACACGCACCGTTAAACATGCTCGTACGAATTTTCCTGTACTGATATTGTTGTTGCTTTTCTGTCGCTTCTTCAATCCACTATTAAAAATCAAGTCTTCGAGCACCACAGTACTTTTATGAGATAATGCTAGTGAGATTTGAGGGATGTTGGCTGAAAGTGTGATTAAGAGTTCATATTTTTGTTGGAAAGATCTTGAGTGCATAGAGACTGTAATAGTATGAGGAAACTACACACCTGCTATACACTCTTGAGGGACGTACACCCGAAAAGAATCCACATGAAACAAAAAAATTTAGGGAACTCAAAGTTGTTTATCGGAACAATATTCTATGAAGTATATGGGCAGAGTCAAGAGAACCAGACGAGCGAAATGCATATCAACTAAAGCAATATTAACCAAACTTTATTGGAATAAAAGACAAACCGTAGCTACTTTCTTACCTGTAATATTATTATAAAATTACACTATATGGTAAGATATTACGACTAAGACTAAGAACCAAAAACTAAAAACTCTGAAAAACTTAAACTCCAAAGAGAACATCTTCTGCACCAGTCTTAGGATAATCTACAGTTACTCTAGTAACTAACTTGGCAGCAAAATGACCACTTAAATAATTTTTTCTGTAAATGTACTAATGCACAGTAATTTACAACTGGAATCAGCAACTTCAAATATTAAAATCCAAGCCTGCCAGGTCATCCGTCGGAATTTCAAGTCCTTCAATGCCATCAAAACCATCATGATCTGGCATTTCATCATCGATATTCAACCATGAACCAAAGTCTTGCCCTTGAGCATCAACATCATCCATTCCAGGAAGTTGAAGGTGGGATAAATCAATTGGGTCCTCCAGAAAATCATCCTCCTGAACGTTGTCTCTCTTCATCGGCTCACTAGAACCTGGACCCGAAGTTGCTTCAGGTTGTTCGATTATATTGTTAACCAGGCCACTTGCAGGTGATTGAGTAATTTTTTGTTTGGGCTTCGTTTTATTTTTTCTCTCACCCTTAACATTTCCAGTTGGCCGACCAACTTTTATTGAATTAAAAGAGTCTTCATGGTTGTTGAGAAAAGAGCTTCGTTGGATATCTGTTGCAGCTGTACAAGAGAAAAATTATTAAGATAATTCCATGTAGAAAAATATATATATATATATATATGTATATATAAATATGTGTATATATCAATGTTTTAAATAGCGTTATCGCTAACATAACGTTTTTTCGAGAGACGCTAAAAGCGCAAATAGCGTAGCAAAGTAGCGCTTTATGGTGTATTTTTTTTGCCAAAATATATAACAATATAGCACTATAGTCATACAATTTATACTAATTATGTTAACAAAATTAAAAGTTAAAAGAATTAGTTGTGGTTTTTTTGGTAAAGAAAGAGAGAGACATGTTTGGTTAAAAAAATCTATGTGTTTTTAAGTATTTGGGGATAAATGTGTTTTTTTGATATATTAATTACTATATGGAGGAATTTGTGACATGTTATTTACTATAAAAGCGAATATGTAACATGTTATAAACTATAGGGGCTAATTGTGACATGTTATATGCTAAATGGGCTAATTGTGACATGTTATATACTATAGGGGTCAGCCCAGTATTTACACTACCAGTCCACTGTATTATGTTTTAAAAACTCGCTATTTACGCTACCAGTCAAATAATTTCGTGCCTTTCGTGCTTTTAGTCCTAATAGCGCGAATTTAGCGCTTTTCTATCTAAATAGCATTTTTTCCCAAGAAAACGCTATTTCGCGCAACATAGCGCGTTTTTTAAAACATGGGAATATATATGCCTAGAGGGCTTATCAAGCCTTGGAAGTTTTTTCTCCAGGAAGACCCTTTTTAATCGGGGTAAATACAAGGTTTGCCCAGTTGTCTAAAAGTAAAATTTAATTTCTTAAAAAAAACTGCCTACAAGGAACGGACCGATACCCAAGATAAACCACCTCTGTTTCCTTAATTAGAGTACATGATCACCATTTTCCTCCCTCCCTATTTCTCGTATGATTTCATCCAAATGTAACAATTGAAACACAGAATTACTTCAGACTGACTTCAAAATACAGAGAGATTGAAAAGGAGCGGTAAAGACAGTGACGACTTCTTCTATTTCATTTTCCCATATAAACGCTTTCATATTCCCAAATACTTTGTATTGCATTAAAGAAAATGTTAGATAAAAAAATTAGAGTTTTGCATAAAATTTTCGTAAATTATTGTGCAAGACCAAACCCCGCATTACACCATGTATCGCGTGTCCCCCGTCTGCTAGAATTTATATATATAACAACAAAAATAAGATTTACCATCTGATAATGGTGCATCTCTCAAGCGAGCAGACCCAGAGATGAATATATTCCTAAAAACATCGTCACCAAAGCAGCTCTTTCCAGTATCTTCAAATTGATGGCAACGTTCTATGGCTTGTTTGACAAAAGCTAAAGCAGCTTGTTTGGCCATCTTATTACTTGTATTTTTACCCCCAGAGGTATTTGGACCCCTACTAGCCTGCTAATAAATTTTTTATAAAGTTTTACTCCTTTAATCAAACAAGGAAATAAGGTAAGAAGGTCAAAAATGAGAAACTAACGTTGAATCAAATTTACATATTCCTTGAAAGTGCATACCCATTGCATAGATCATAACCATCTTAAACAGACTTCGGAAAAGGAATACGAGTACTTAGGCTTTGAATTCTCTAAAAGCATATTGAATTGCCAATAATATATCTTATACAGTTTGACTTAGATTTAATGAAAACTTAATAAACTTAAGTATATGTTGCCACCAACAGTATTTATAGATGATCTCAAATAATTAGATGAAACATATTTTTTCCCAAATGCAAAAATCCTACTGCTTAATTTCAGAAGTCCAAAAAGAAATTAGGATTATTCTGGAACTAAAGTATACTCTACTCCGAGACATGATCACTAAACTTCACAGACACAGTATTGAGGTTTAACATGACATGAAAGGATATATACCATATATTTCTCATAAGCAATAGCCAGAAGCTTGTTGAGAGCATGATGTTCGAACTCCCTGCAAAATATGAAAGGTTGCATTTCAGCAGATGTTTTGTATAAAAATCCAATTTTTAAGCTAACAAAGATAAAAGAGAACAGAAAGATATACTTTTGTTGAACATCCCTCATCTCAGAAGCAGAAGAAAACAATTTATCAACAAAGACTCCTCTTGCAGTTGACACCTAAATAAACAGTATAAAGTATAAGAATTACAAATTCTAGAAAAATATTAAGAAACATCAATCAGAATAAGACTTTTACCAAATGAAGATTCAAAATACATCTAATCGGCTTAATTGGATTTCAACTGTTGGCAAAATAGGATCGTAAACAATTAATATTTAGTATTTACCTGCCCAAGCTGCTTGTCTTTTAGTCGACCTATCTCTTTAATAGTTTCTTCATCCCCTGTCTGGGTTAAACTAGGCTGCCACAAGAGGTGAAACTTTGACAAATAAGTAAAAAATATAATTTTAAAGAGAGAAATAGATAGATAGATAGATAGATAGATAGAGAGAGAGAGAGAGAGAGAGAGAGAGAGAGAAAACCTACCAGCTGTACAGAGATTCCAACACTATCTAGTTCCAAGACAATTCTCTCATCAAAGGACATTCTAGAATACTCAAAATCGGAAATATCATTGTCAGTTTCCATTGTTTGGACAGAGGGAAAGTTCTTCTCCAATATATCCAAGTCTAATATAAGCTCTTTTTCCAATATCATGTTCTTATTTAATAAAACATGATCTATATCATTTACGGAACTACCATTGGCTCCCAGTTCATAACCATTTTCCAGTTTCTGAAGATCAATTTTAATTTGGTCGAGATCAAATTCAAGTTCATCATCACTGAACTCGTCACAGTCTTCTTCTGTAATCAGAGCTGATAAGAGCCTTTGGGACAGAGGAACATCAGAACTTGCTGGTAAACCATCAGGAGAGAGAACATGACTTTTCATATGATTTGTCTCTCTATCTTTAGTAGTACACGTATACAAAATTGGATGTACAGGATTTCTCTGTAAAAAGGAAAATATAAAGGATGGTCAAGACTACTTTCAATTAACTACAGATAAGAAAATTTTTTCTTTGTTGTAACTTTCTACTAAGGGCTTGTTTGGTTGCAGCTCCAAATAAAAAAAAAATTGGCCTTTTCAGATTCAGAAAAGATCTAGTTTTCTCAAGCATAAAGCTTCTACATTTTCCTTTTGTTTTACCGTTCTACTAGGGGCTTGTTTGATTGCAGCTTCAAATCAAATAAATTGGCTTTTTCAGATTCAGAAAAAAAAAACTAGTTTTCTCAAGCATAAAGCTTCTACATAATTCAAGCCAAAATACTAAACAACCTCATTGTGTGAGCTACTGAGCTGGTCTAGCTTTTCAAAAAAAAAAAAAACTGCAACCACACAAATGTTTAATTGTGAACAAGCATGAACCATTTGTAATAGAGAGCAAATAGTTTATGAATCACTGTTTGAAGGAAAAAAAGTCATTTGAGATATAGAACCAAAAAGCTAAAAACATCAAATAGACACATTTTTTAATCTACATAAGACAAAATTTTGCAATAAACAATCCAACAGACTACCTGTTGCTTTAGATATACCAGGTCAGGATCTGAAATAAAGCAGAAATACGGCTCCATTTGCCTCCAAAATGGGCTTGAAAAACAAAGAGCTGTAATAATAAATAAATAAATTAATATAATTAATATACTTATGAAAAGAGAACTTAATTAATTCAGAACGATCATTTGTGAATAGGAAGTCATTAATATACTTAAAAAAATTTAAGAAGAAAGAAGGAATCGGTTGATTTACTGGATAAAATAGTATGCATTATATATTATGCAGAACTCTTTCCCTAAGAATTAAAATTTGAATCCATTTTTCATTCCAAAGAGATTTTATATACAACTGAGATGCAGTACCAGGATCCACTACAGCAGCTGCAGCAGCTAATAGCTCTTCCTTCCCATCATCTGTACCACAAAAGCAAAATCAAGAAATAAACAAAATGCCGTAAAGAAAATTTAGTCTTTAAACCGCAACATGTTTACTAGATACATATAGTAATTTATGTATACTTACCATGAAAATTTGTTGCCGCGCTGATTGTTGTCTGCTTCTGTTTTGTAAAAGGCTTACAATCAGAAAGCTTCCTAGTTGGAGGACGACCTACTCTGCTGAAATTAAAAATAAATATATATTGTAAAAGTTATACCATTTCATGATCCAGTAATAACAAGAGAACTGGCATACCATTTTAAACTAATCACAAGTGTGTTACAAAATTTTAAAAATAAAACCCTGATTGAGTGAACAGAATATTAACCTGTTGCCAAAAACGAGGATCTCTGGATATAAAACCCAAATAACAAGAGTACCAAATGTCAATTATGTTTCATTCCTTAACTTAAATTTAATTATAGCAATAATCCCTCTATATTCAATTAAAGGACCCAATTATTAAAGTAAAAATTACATTTCGTTTGATAAATATACTAAAAACAAAAACTAAAGCAAATAACTAAGAAAAAAAACACCAGTCAAAAGAATTAAAAGATTCGAGGGGAAAAAAAACTTACCTTTCAGTCTTTTGCAAACCAGTCCTTGCACTTCTAAGTTGTTTTGTTGTACCCAAATTCCCAGCTTTTTCACCTTTTATTGGGTTCAAAGTTCTCGCAGACGTAAAACCACGGCTACTCCTCCCCTGTTTATGAATGCCATCTCCATTATCACAACCCTCATGAAATATTTTATTTTTTCTTGCTGTCAAATTTTTTGAGACCTTCTCAATACGAAGACTTTCTTTCTCATCCCCCTCATTTTCCGAGAACACAGGTGATGAGAATTGATCACCTTTAACTTTAAGGGAATTAGTGGACAAGCGCATTTTTGAGCTTGACCTCGTCTCATCTCCAGTAACATCAGACGTACCATCTAAATCAGGGCTTTCATCATCATTACTTATGGGAACAAAGTTGGTTCTTCTGGCGGTACGTGATATTTTCTGTGGCCTTTGGCTGGCCCTCTGAGTGGCATGTGGCGATGAAGACTGCGCCGGTAGTGCACGTTTGCGACTAGAAACAGTGGGTTCTTGAACAACTGGGGACAATTTTTGCAGAACGTTTGGACCTGAACGTGGGGCCCGAGCAGGTGCTCTAGGTTTTGTGTTTGATGAAGGGCTTGGTGAATTTAAGTCGTCCTTTGAATTTGTCCTACAGGTTGAAAATTAGAGATAAACCTCAACTACATTTAGACTCTTAAGTCTAAAATTACGTAAACCCTAGAAAGTTAAGACAAATTTGCAATGGTAAAGCTTAAGAGTAAAACAAAATTATCTACGCGAATCACAAAATGTGTTGAAAGCTAAGATGTATCTAGAGCCGTCTTAGGCAACCCATAAGCCAAAATTTCTGTAATTTTAAGCATAAGATGGCGGTTTTCCAACCAAGAATCACGAGTTTAATCCTAACCACTACTTTTTAGATAACAAAATGAAACAATTTCAAATTCAACAAAATTACAAAAAAGGTTCTGTTCAATTTATAAGTTACAATATGAAGATAAATCATGTACTAAATTATAAATTATTCTAAAAAAGGGCAAACTCGGTGCTAAAGCTCCCGCTATGCGCGGGATACGCGGAGAGGTCGGGCCGGCCACTAGACAGCTTTCCCTTGCATTTCTGCAAGAGGTTGTTTCCACGACACGAAGCCGTGACCTCCAGGTCACAAGCCAAAAACTTTACCGCGCCAAGGCTCGCCCTCTAATTTATAAAGTATTCTATTAATTTTAAATATAAAGATAGTATAGCAGTGTTCTTACTATTCCAATTTCACTTTAGAAGGATAAAATGCAACCAAAGATTCAGCAACCCACAGCCTACGGAGAATTCACAATAATAATAAAAATACAAAGGAACTGGGCTGCTTCCAAACCTTTTAACAACTCCGATATTAACCCTTTCTTTCTCTATACTAGCTGATCGATCTCTTCTATCGTGACCTGAACTGGTTGACTGCATGGGGCTATCTGCTTTTCCGACTCCTCCAGATACACTTGGAACTCCGGACCTAAATAAACATAAATATGAAATCCATTAAACAATGATTTTTGGAATCTTCAAGTAGAATTTTCAATAAAAAAATAACAGCTGATAAACAATTCATTAAGGATTGGAATAGGCAAGAATATAACAGCAGCTATTATACTAGAGACTGTAGATCTTACAAAAACAAAACAATGAATTTTCTGTATGTAACTTGAAAGCCAACAAGTCAAAAACTCTAGGTCTTACATGAAGATGTCTTAATTAAGGGAAAAACAGCGGTGCCACGAGAATGAACAGATAAAATCTGATGATAGGAGTATAATTCAACCAAAAAATTCTAATTATCCACATCTGTGTTTCTCACATAGAAATTCTGTTTTCAACAGGCAACTATATATAGGAAGATACTCACTTGGTCTCTAATTAATTTCCCTTTTCGAGAATCCATCTTATAGAAAAATAATTATTGCATTTTAATTGTTCAAACATATCCATCAGCAAATGCAAACTTTATCCACTGCTAACTTAATTCAATTTTGTAGTGTTTAAACAAAAAGAAATGGGGAAAGTCCTTAGAATTATTTCAATAATAGAGTGGATAATTAATTAGGACCCAATTGAATAGTTTTGAAGGTGGAAATACTTTTTAAGACATTAAATTTTTCAAAAATCCAATTTCCAATAAATAGTTTACAAGGAAAAAAAGTTAAATGCTTATGAAGTGATCAAACTTAGCCCTTTGAAATTTGACAAATGTTCCACTACGTATACGCGCATATATACGCACGTATGCACATATACGTGCATATATGCGCACATATATGTGCATAACACGAAGGAATAATTCTAAAGACTTGTCCAGTTTCTTTTCGTTTAACCACCACAAAATTGGATTAAGTTAGCAGTGAATAAACTTTGCCTTTGCTGATGGATATGTTTGAAAAAATAAATTGCAATACTTATTTTTTCTATAAGATGGATTCCCCAAAAGGAAATTATTTAAAGACCGAGTAAGTATCCTCATACATATTGTTGCCTGTTGAAAACAGAATTTTTACGTGAGTAATGGTACCTAAACCCATGGGAGTCATTCAACCTTGGTCGGGCATCAACTAGAGGTCGTGGCTGCATTCCATGTTTGGCTTCAGTGGGTTTTGTTGCTATGGAAGAGAGAGAAACATCTGGTTTTATCCCAGAGCGTTTCTTCTTCATCTTTGCCTTTACCCAATTGTCGACACCAACTGATAATTCACCACTAACAGAGTTAGTGCTCGGTGGTTTTAATACTTCCCTATCCAAACTACCAGATGATCTAGCGGGAGTGCCACTCCGTATTTCTTCCTGTCGTAATAAAAAATTATACTAAGGGTTTATTAATTCAAAATAATGGAAAACAATTTATCAAGAAGAGAATGAAAACATTTTAAAAAATAATTGTGAACCTCAAGAACCTACAGTGCATACAAAGAATATAGGAAACAGCGCAAGAATATAACTACCAAGAAAGAAATCGCAGCCTTTCCCACTAATTAAGAAAAAGTGAAAATGAAAATGCACAATGAAAATCTAGCAGTCAGAAACATGATGAAATTCTGTGCGGAATTTTATTGAAAAGCCCACCCTTTGTTCTCCTCTCTTTTCCGCAACCCACGAGAATAATAGAAATGTATCAAATTAAGATTGAGAAAAACAGAAATATCATACATGCTCACAGACAAACCAAAACTCACTGGCAAATTAAGTTTCCATGTGATTACATAAACAATTTTTCTCTTTTGAAACTTACTAAAATACATGTTTGCATGGAAAACAATTCACATTAAATAACGAAGATAAATAACTCCAAGCAAGATCTATCTTAAGATTACAGGCTTGTTTGAATACAGCTTTTCAGAAATAAACTGAAGTTTTAGAGGTTTACAAAAAAGCTAGGTTCATCCAGCTCAGAACTTTTAGCTTATTCAAAACAAAAGAACCAGAAAAACTCAAACTTTTTAAGCTGGTCAAGCAAATGCTACCAAAGAACAAAAGACTAAGCATTTAAGCTGGCTGCAATGAAACAATGCTTACAGGTCACCACATATGCATTAACACCAAAACCAGAATAAAAGATACCAAGTTACAAACCTGAGGATCCACCATTGATGTTCGGGTCTTTTTGTTTGGAACGGTAAACTTCCCTTTTTCTTCTGATAATTGCCGCTCAGGTTCAAAACCACAAACTATGGTATGCGTTTGAGTTCCTGTTTTCCCCGAGCTTGAGGCAACAACTGATCTTTCACTAGAGAGAGAGACGGTAGCTCTTTCGGAAGAGGAGACATCCAATCGTGATCTTTTTCTTGATGGAATAACAGGGAAACACTTGTTCATCACTGACATTGCTCCACTGAATGTTTTCAAACGCTCCCTGAATAATTGCAATATAAAACTCATTTGACTTTGTGGTCTAAATATAATTTTACAACTCCCACAATCCAGAACACACTTCTATCTCAACAATTCTAGGTGACAGGGATAAAAAGATAAAATAGCAAACTTCTTTTTAAATTAATTGAGTTTTATGTAAATTCATTTAAGTCCCTGGCACAATGGAATTAGGATTGATGAGTAGTAGAATTTGATCTCATTTTCAACTCAACAACACTAGTTATATAAAAATAAATGATGTCATTGGTGGAAAAAAAAATCTACATAATATTGACTACTTGGCACATCAGGTCGAAAAAAATTAAACTTTTACAAATTAATAAATTTTGAATTTTGATTATGTTGGCGTACTAATTGTTAGGTTTGTTGTAGTTGAATAATGTATCAATTGTGAATTTTAACAAGTCGGTGTACGAATTATCCAATTTTGTGCAGATCGGTACCTTTTCTGTGTAGATTATACTAAATTACAATCCGTTAAAAGCTGATAGTTTCATATATAGAAATAATATCTCAGCTTTATTAGGTTGCATCCGTTAAGCTCAGTTTTTCTCTAAGTCTGAGATTTTGTTGATTTTTGACCTGCAAAAACTAGCAGCTCAGCTGAATGAACCTTTTTTTTTTGTTCTGACATTAAGAAATCTATCTTCTTTTCCTGAAAGCTAAAGCCAAACAAAGCCCTTTTCCTCAAGAAAAAAACACATTATACAAGCCCTTTTCCTCGAGAAAAAACAAATTATTACCTGCCCTTAGTGGAGCTCTCCCGAAGACCGGTTTTGAGCCGTTTAAGATTATCGGGGAAATGTGAAGGTGAAGGCGATAACTTGTTATTTGGAATATTCAGTGCAGAATCATCCATTTGGAGACCAAGAGTACCGTTAACAAGTCGCTTAAAATCCACTTGTCGGCTAAACTTGTAATTTACAGAAACCGACTTTGGATCAAAACTCAAGGAATCCAAAAAGCTTATCACATTTTCTTTCGTTACGGATGCACTGTTCTCACGAAAGCTTCCTGATCTGTCCAAAGGAGCTGACATGGGTGATACACGTGGTGTATATTTCGGCTTATCTGAACTCCCAGAAGACATATCGAATTTAGTAGAAGCTGACATTGCACCGGGTTTTTTAACAGGGCTTCTCTATCTTGAACCCAATTAAGCCAGTTTTACATGAAAAATGCAGTAACAATAGAGAATCAAATCAAGCATAAAAGCTTTAATGAAGGAGAGAAGAATTCACCTGCAAAGGGTAATAAGAAAAGGTTAAATAGATATTTCCATCAGATAATAAGCAGCAAGAAAGAAAAGAACAATAGGCAAACATGACCCTGTATATTAACTTTTGAGTAACTGGTCTTGCAAGGTAGCAAGTTTTTGCAAGTTCTTAGAAAAAAATCCAGATTCTCAGTAAAGATTCATCGCAACCAGGTATCACTACTTAAGGTTCCCTCTTCCAACTAGTATTGACTGGATGAAAAAAGAACTGAATAATTTTAACTGGACCTAAAATAGCTACAGTTCTAGATATTCCTAAAGCTTACTGGATATCGTTAGAAAAAAACAGTAACTAATAGCAAAGAAAAAGATGTTGAAAGTTGATTGGAAAGGAAATTCACAATATGTGTCACATGACAATAACTCTATAGTGGTTAAAGATCAGATCATGTAAATTTTGGTTTACTGTAAACTCAAGTAGACGTGTTAAAATTGAAGATTACTCAACTTATTAACAATAGTTACTAAATCGTCATACTACACTTGGTTAACAATGATTTTACTAATAAATCTAGAAACTTCTCGAACACCACTGACTAGTACTCACATCACAAGCCAAAGAGCAACATATGGTTTTAGTTCATACAATACCCCTCCTCCCCAAATTATTGAGGCTATACGAATCTCCGTGCAACTTTGACCAGCAAAATCTCGTCTTTAAATAGTTGAAATGTAAACTTGTAAAATTTGGATCGGATAGTTTAACATTTGAACGATGTGATTAAATTTGTAAAGTTCGATTTTTAGAACTTAGATATGAGTTAATTGTCGGTCAAAATTACATATAGTTTCGTATAGCCCAAACAATTTGGGACGGAGGGAGTACAAGTTAAGAGCAAACTAGTAAGATCTTCACAATCATAGTAAACTATGCACAAACAAATCTGATAAGAATAAACAGTTCTCCTAGGGATTTGAATCATATATGCTTATGTATTGTACAATTAACAGCCACTTATGCTCGCATAGTGATATTAACTCTGTTCATGTTAAACCATGAACCAAAGTCCTTCCCTGACCATCAAGATTATTCAAACCACCAAACACATTCATTCCAAGGATTTGAAGATGGAATCAATCAGATCATCCTGGAACTGTCTTCCTTGACATTCTCTCTCTTCATCGTCCCACTCCAAAATGGATGCGAAGTTACTTTAGATTGTTTAGGTATCATGTTATTCAAGAAATCGTGCATAAGCGGATGATTGAGTACTTTCCTATCTATAGTATTACTTTTACTTTCCTTTCACCCTTAATATTATCAGACGCGATGCAAACATCTTTTGGGGTTCCACTTATCGATAACACTTCTCTTCAACCTTCTCTCTATCTCTTATCTCTATATCTATCACTTCTCTTTTCTATATACAAAGATGTACTCAGGCACCCACTTATATAAATTGCCTCTTAACCAGTTTACCTGAACAACCTTTAGCAACTTCGCGTCCTGACGATGAAAAAAGAATATGTTTAGGAAGACGGTTATCTGGAGGAGCCGATTGAGGTATCTCATCATGAACTCCTTGTAATGGATGATATTGATGGTGGTAACAGTTATCAAGCTGCAAATTATGGGGTTAACAGCAATTGTGGTTATTCAACTGCTACTTTTACATGCTTCTGTAGTTTTATAAGTATGTGTCTGCTAGTCTTAATTTATTATCCAGAAAAAAAATTGCGAAGTTGTTTGAGAGATTTGCCGTCTAGAATCTGCTATTGTAGATTCGCCATCTCAAACTGGCCCTTACTTGTATTTTGTTCTACATTCCATACTAATATATGCTTACGTTGTCACCTAAATCAGTTTTATTACACTGTTATTCATTCCTATCTCAGTCAATGTGATGTAATTATAGTTCATGTCCGTTCATACATTTTAGGGCTAATTTCTAATAACCCCGATTACGAACAAACTAATAATACAAAGCAATACAATGAAACCGAAACTGTACAAAAAACAACATTATTCTGGACAAGGAAACTAATACTGATCTCACACAGATTTATAGCAACTTACACATGAAACTTCAGCAAGAAATGCAAATTCAAATTGTTGATAAACTGACCATAACTGCTCAATATGAACTGCTCATAATTGACCACAAATAGCAACTGTTCCCTCTCATAAAGGTGAGTATATTACTTGAGATGCCAAATCTCCAAAATAAACTCTAGAAAGAGAGTTATTACAACATGGATCAGGGTAAAAAAGGGCATACGAATCAGTGATTAGTGATTACCAAAATCTGGTGTCTAAAAATAATCCCTAAAAAAGTAAGACGCTACCTTTAAGATAAATGCATATTTTCCTTGCATTCGTGTGCTAAACTCCTAGCTTGATTCATTAATGGTTTCAAAATAGTTGCTTATGTGATGTCAAATATGACACTTGGCTGTTTTTGTACCCAAAAGGAGTTTGTGTTCATCCATGGACATCACGAGATTATTAAAAATGAGGTACGTCAACGTAAAATCAGACTGAACCTATACAGACATTAAATGTGGTACGTGCCAGATATTTACAACATAGTGACAGGGTAGAACTAGTCATAATGAGTCAAACTAAACCCTAAAACTTCAAAATTTAATCTTCTCACATGAATTTTACCCATTCTCGCTAACCTAATTTCGATACTCATTATAATCAAAAGCGACAGTCTGCAATGATTGTACTTGCTTATTTGAGAATCACAAATACAGTAACTAATTACTCACTACATTTCCATAAAAGAAAACCTAATTAAAAACATAAGCACAAACTGATTGTTGTGTATGTTCAATTACTTCTTCACCCTTTTATCGTGTATACTGCCATTTAATATTCTCCCTGGTATAAAACCCTAACCCCGAATATACTATTCCTATGTGCCGGCGATCGAACACACTTTTATGGGTCATTTCTGCCAACTGATTCTTTCTCTCACTAATCTGATGTAATAAAATCCAATCGCTTGTCCGATAATCACACTAGTTAAACACTTCATTTCCATTAAAAGTAATAGATGAAGTGACCTAAACCCGTAAACACTAACTGGTCAAAAAAAAATCCCTACAAATCTGGAAAGTAATGGTGCTCGTTTGGTCTTTTTTGTCTACTTCTTTGTTTTCTAACCAACATTAATCTATTGCACTGGCTTATCTTAACAAAACAAACACCTAAATGCACACCTTTTTTCTTTATTTAAAAAAATTAAGTGACTTGAACACATGAACATTAACTGATCCAACAAGTCACTTCAAGCACCAAGGATGCAATTAAAATTTTATAAACATGCCAGAATAATCTGAAAATGTGCGTTGACTGTGTGTGCCTGTGTATATGTATATATACATATATAAACATATACTCCCTTCGTCCCAAAACAAATGTCCACTTTCATCAATAAATGTGGGGTATATTTTGATGAAAGTGGACAACTGCTTTGGGACGCAGGGAGTAACTATATCTATATATATGTATATACACAACATGCGATCAATACATCCAAATAAATAAATCAACAGAACAAGAGAAACAGACTACAAACAAAATAATGAGTGCCAACTAATCGAAACCCTACGATCCAATATAATCACTTCAAATTTTCAACTTTATTTGTAGATATGAGTAGATGCTAAGTATATTATACTTACACACATACAGAAACAATTTCTCCGACTCCCACATGGCACAACTGACATCCTTTTCTTACTCTCTTTTTTTTCTAAGTAATCTCTTGATCTCTTCTCTAATTTGCAATTATCTAATCCACTAGAGTTCTCTGAATAAAACCACCTAATCAAACTCTTAATTTCCATTTCAAAATAAAAATAACTAAAACAACTTAATCCCATAAACACCAACTGATCACAAAATTCACTTCAAAGTTCAAACATAATAAAAATAAATCATATCAAGCTAGCATAAAAGATATTAAACCTGTTTTTTTTTTAAAAATTAATCTACTTGAACTCAAAATAATTGGCTCAACACAAGATGAAAAAAAAGTAACTACTACTAAATTTATATAAACAAGCAATCATAGTACCCTAGCATATAAAAAAATCTAATCTTTTAGAGAAACATAAAAACAACTAATATTTATAGATTCACAAACAAATTCAAATTTTTAAACTTAAATTCGACTAAAGCTTTGGAACGGGGTCATACTTACATAAACAAACAGATAGATTGATATATAGATAAATGGATTGATAGATACATACATAATTAAACCAACACAAGAATTAAAATTTAAAAAGAAAACATAAATTAATAGATTACACTGGCAAAGTGGAAAAAAAACTACAAATTCAAATATATAAACTTAAATTCTACTAAAGTTAAAAACTTGGAACTGGGTAATACTTATATAAATAAATAGATAGATAGATAGATAGATAAGTACAGAAATAGATAAATAGATAGATACATAATTTTTATATAATTTACCAGAGTATACAATAATTAAAAATATAACTTAAAATTATAGATTAAACTCACAAAGTGGAACCAAAAAACTTCAAATTCAAATTTACAAACTAAAATTCGACTAAAATTTAAAACTTCGAACTGGGTTATACTTCAATAAATAAATAGATAGATAGATACATAGATATATAGATATATAGATATATGTATATAAGTAGAGAAACAGATAAAGATAAATAGATACATAATTATGTATATAATTACCAGAATATATAATTCAAATTTATCAACTTAAATTCGACTAAAACTTAAAACTTGAAAGTGGGTCATACTTAAATAAATAAATAGATAAATATATACAAACAAATCGATAGATACATACATACATACATAATTACGTAAATAAACAAGCAATCACAGAAACCTAGCATATACAAAAACCCAATCTTTTTTAAAAAAACATACAATAATTAAAAAAAAAAAAAGATAACTTAAATTAGTAGATTAGACAAAAACTTCAATTTCATATTTATAAACTTAAATTAGAGTAAAGGTCAAAACTTGGAACTGGGTCATATAATCATATTTATATAAATAATAAATAGATAGCTATATATATAAGTAGAGAAATAAATATATAAATAGATACATAATTATAGACAGATATATAGATATGTATATAGACAGAGAAACAGATACAGATATATAGATACATAATTATATATAAAATTACCAGAGTATAGAACGGTGATGTCATTTGAGAAACCGAATTTAAGTCGAATAATTTTTATTCGAAATATATTATTGTTCTTAAATATTGGGAGATTTTATATATGAATATGTGAGTATAATATATGTACAGATATGTATGTATATATATAGGGAGATAGGAGCTCGAAATCAGACTTCTTTTAAGAAATAAATTCAACCGGATTTTATTTTTTATGATCTGCTGTTTGGGTTTTTATATGAAAAGACTATTATACCCTTCTTTGATGTTAAATAAATTACTATTACTTGGATAATACTACTGTCATTTATTTAATTTGGTAAAATTTTAAATTTTAAAAAGATTATCATAATTTAATGATTTTTTTTAAATTTGTCATTTCGTAACTTATATTTACAAAAATAATGCATCCCATAATACGTATATATTTATAGTGGACATAACATGTTGTTATCGAATAAGGATATTTTGGAAATGATGTAATGTCGGGATTTGTGTAGCGACTTGGATTGGTTACGAGCGGGAATAGTAAGATTTGGAAGTTCGGTATTTATGTTGGATGTTTGTAAGTGCTTGTATGGAAACGGTTGTTTTTAACGGTTTTGTCGACATGTATGAAACTTCGGAGCGCGGGAAAATATAGGAGTTTCTTATTTTTGTTTGAGCGTTTAAGTGATCATAATTGTTTTTAACTATTTAGTTAAGTGAATGAAATTATTTATATTTTTCATTACGTTGGAAATTTATGACAGACGTGTGCTGAAAATATTAAATGTTTCGTATATTCGTTAAATGACTTTATTTATTTATATGAAAATAGTTGTTTTAAAAGGTTATACGCCGCATTTCAAAAGTTTGGTATATGTTCGCTATATACGGATGGAATGCATTAATTGAACAGTAAGAAGATTTCATATCATTTGTGATTCTTAGTCTGATCCATCTCAAATAATAAGATTGTTTTAAATCAAACTAACCTATATGAATATCAATTATAATTTACGGATTTATTTCTCATCCAATTTTGGATGAAAAGCAATGATTCAATTCAATTAGTATCAAAAAATTCCATTGATTATATTCATATTTAATTTCCTCCCATATTAATGGTTATCCATGAATGAATTTAGATCGATACATGATATACATGAACTTTTAATTATCACCCATTTGGTTGAAAAATAAACTGTTTTTTTAAGTTTATGAACTTCCATTTAATACTGATTTTGTTATCACCCATATTTGTCAAGTACCATTAAAACTAAAATCAGTCAAACTACATTAATGGAGTAGTATTTATATTACATGTAAGTTATTCTCACCAATTTGAATAAAAATCAATAATCACAATATATGCAATCAATTAATTTATAATTTCATTAACGATATCCATATTTAATTCTCATCCATTCATTCAAAGACGTATCTCAATTAAATTTTAATCAGTAATATAAAATCCAATTATGATACATGAATGTTAGTTCTAAACGAAGCAAACCATGAACACTAACTAATATTTGGACTAAGATTAATCAAAATGAAATTTATTTTCCCATGATTTACGATTGGTGGGTGCCAGACTCCTCATTTGTAGGAGGTACTCAGACTCCTTGTTTACAAGTAAGAGGATATATCAACAAGATATCAAATGGTGGATATAAAATACTCTAAAACTAAAGAAAAAAAGGACATAAATGAACAAGGGTTCACCAGATTAATTTGTTATATTTAACTATGGAGAGAGTTAAATCTAGCATTTTTTTTTTTGGAAGTTACATTAAAAAAAAGATTTATATAAAAACAAATTATGATTTAGTAAACTTAAAAACTACATTTCCAACACAATAAAACCTAAATAAAAATATAGAACATAAGTTGAAACTATTCAAAATTTAAATATTAATTTAAAAAAAAACTTTATAAATTTTACTTATTCTTTAAAAGAATTAGAAAATAAAATAATGACATATGTAACAGTTGATTTGGGAAGGATCATCAGACATTAGATGGGGGGAAAGAGTTTTGACTTTTGATATAGTGCTTTCTCTTTTATGATACTACATCTATAATAGTATTATTATCTCTGTTATTAACTAAAATAGTTAGCTAACAACATATTTTTTTGTCTTCATTAGAGCATCTATAATGTTGTTATATCTATTGTTAACTAAAATAGTTAGTTAACAATACATTTTTTTTGTCTCTATTAGTTATGTTAAATCATGTGTTATCTTTATATATGTTAAAAAAAATTGTTAAATATAACAATGTTTTTAATGTTATTAATGGATGATGTGCCAAAATACCATTAATTTGAATATGAATTCTATTTCAACTATTCCTATTTTAGTTCCTATTTTAGTGGGGTTTACAAAATAAAATTAATTTTAATTAAAATTAGATAATTTTGTTAAATTAATACACTAATGTGAATGTTAAATTTAAGTTAAACATGTGTCATTTAACATGCAATTAAATGATAATGTGTCAAAGTTAATATTGTTAAAATTAACACAACTATTGTGGATGCTCTTAGTTATGTTTAATCATGTGCTATCTTTATAGATATTAAAAAAGTTGTTAAAATATAACAATGTTTTTAATGTAGTTAATTGATGATGTGACAAAATACCATTAATTTGAACGTGAACTCTATTTCAACTATTACTATTTTAGTTACTATTTCAGTGGAGTTTACAAAATGACTAATTAATGAGATTTCAATTAATAATTAATTTTATTTCAAATTAGATAACTTTGTTAAGTTAATACACTAATGTGAATGTTAAATTGAAGTTACACATGTGTCATTTAACATACAATTAAATGATGATGTATCAAATTTAATATTGTTAAAATTAACACAAGTATTGTAGATACTCTAACATTATACCATTTGATCATATTTTATAGAATCATCCAATGGCTCCTAATATAAGAGTCTGAGTACTCTCTCAATAAGGGGAGTCTGAGCCCCCATTCCGTTCAAGGGACCTGTAATATAATTAATTGGGAGAATATTCTCTAAGTTGATGGTGAGATTTTACAGATATGTAATGACTTGGTATCCTAAAATCGAAACCTATAATATTTATGGTAATCTATAATTGGAACCTATAAGTAATTGTGTCTATACTCTAGCTAGACTCTATAAATTTAAAATTAATAGAATACAACACTGAAAGTTTTCATTTAGGAGATTAAATTTGGATATTCACAACAAATAGTCAAATACTACAATATTGTTGTTTTCCGGTGTAAGAAATAATGCACCAAAAAAAAAACACTATCTGACTAAACCCTATCCCCGTCTGCTCTTTTTTTTTCCTTCTTCTTTATAATAAATAATAATAAGGGAGGAAAGAGAAAACATATTTTTTAACTTCTGTCAAGTCTTTATTTTCTTAATATATACTATTTTTGAACTTCCAAAAAAAAAAGAAAATGAGAAGTTACGTTGATACGTTTTTAAGTCAAAGCTAATAATAAATAAAAAGAGTATAAATTCAATAATTCTAGAGAAACCAGCTGGATGAACGAAGGTCTGACATACCGATGAACACAGAAAACTGAGTGAACAAGTTTAAATACACAACCTATTATAAATATTGACACATTAGTTGGTTTGATAGCTGGTCTACGAAATTGTCAATAATTTTAGGGCAAGTTTTTGGGAGAAATGCCACCATGATAAGTCCTGTGCGGACGTAGAAAAGACTAGCTTAAAGGTCCGCTACTCAGAAGTTTTGTTCAAGAAGCCAAAAAATAAACCGTTGGTTTGTTTCTGAACTCTCTAAGGCAACCCTCGGTTGTCCGATGATTCTCTTAGCTCAAACTTATACTGTTTTATTGCTCATTAGGCACTTATACATGGTTTCTGATATTTCATGAGATTTACACATTTCAATAGTCATATAGTATCATAATTTGGTTTTCCATTAACAAAATAGTACTCTAGTTTGACAATTTTATTTTATTGTTATAGAAATGGCTGAGCACCTGAAAGCTTTTACGCTTTTTGAAGAAATGTCAGCAACTTTTGATTGTTAACAATGAGGTAAATCACAAGGAAGTCTACTCGGAACACAATAAAGTAATTTTCCGTTTTTGTTATTTTGGAAAGAATGTTCAAATAGTGGGGAGATATAAAGATGTGGGCTGCTAACAATTCCAAAAAAAATGATTTAATCAATGTAGTAAGGTACTAAAATGATGTAGAACTAAGTAGCACGAATTTGAAGAATAAAGTTTATTTGAACTTAAATTTGTAACTAGCAAACCAACATTAATAATTCGTAATCTGAATGATAACCAATGCCATAGTAGCATTAGTATTATTATTCTGAAATAAGAAACCTGAAACTCATCATTTCATTCATTAATTGTTTGCAACCATCTAATTGTGACTGCTTTGGTCTAAACTAGTACGGAATATTTCACATATAGAATTATTCAAAATTCAAATTGTTTGCATTTGTGGAAATACCTTTTTCTTAAATGATATAAATGGTATCATCTACAAATTATAATCCCACACTGAACGATATGTATACAGAAAGCTTAGCTTGTCTCAGCTTGGCAAATTAAATAATTTGTCTAGTTGCAGGTTTTAAACTCATTTTCTGAACTCAGATTGATAAGTTAACTAAAAAAACGTTCGAGTCTGTGTGTAAACTTATGCAAATAGAGTTTCCCTTTTCAACATTAGAAGATTTTGAATTTTCGCTTTTTTAACAACACAAATGAAGACTATTTGCAATAACAAATAGGAGTATATCAGAACACTTGAAACTTATATATATAAAGCCTTTAACAACACAAAAAAAAATCACAAAATTGAGACCTTATAACACTTTACTCATGGGAATTTGGCAGTGTTATAATTTACTCAACCATTGCACATCGCAATCTGGCTATTTCCAAACACTTATTCATGTTATTAATTTTAGCCAAAGAGGTAGTTGTGGTAAAACAAAAGGGCTATTACATGACTTTAACATAACACATGGGAGTTAATTGTTAGTGAAATTTTAGGTGCACAGTAATTTTTGCTAGGGTTCTAAGTCTAGGTATACTTTTGATAGGTACATATTCATGTATAACATATGGGAAATGTTGCATTTGGTAATTATTATAGAGACCATGGGAAATGTTGCATTTGGTAATTATTATAGAGACCAATAATTAATACTCCATGTGATTACTAACATTTGAGTTCTATAAATACCGGCATATTCATATTCGCTTATCGTTTTAACTACTTCTCTTACTATGGAGATTAACTTCTAACTTGTTACAATTATTCCTATCCTAGTTGCTTTTACACTCTTTTTCTCTTATTCCCATCTGCAAAACCTTTCTCCACTTGTTCCTGCTCTATACGTTTTCGGTGATTCCATCGTCGATGGTGGGAATCGTAATTCAGATTATCCATATGGGGTCGACCTCGATGAGAATATTAGCCCCCGTCCAACAAATGGTCTAAATATTGCGGACTACATCGGTAAGATTAATGTGGTTCTTGACCACTTCTTTCACAATGAATTTTTGCATTTTTCCTCAATGGAATCTTATTTTCATAATAAAAAAAGTCATTAGTTTTAACTTTTAAGAAAACAAACATCAATCATATCACTGAAGATTTGCTTTCTTTTTTTCCAGCTATGTGCCTAGGACTACCTTTAGTTCCTCCGTACATCAATCCTACATCTCGCAATTCAACAATCGGGGATCAACTTTGCATTTGGAGGATCTGCGTGAAAAAATATATTACATTGGGTTGGAATTGTCGTTCGATAGAGTCTTAATTGACGAAAATAAAATATATTGAAAGTTTAAATTTCAAATTTTTTTTTTTAAAAAAATGCAATGCCTTTAAACAAGCACAAAGGGCAATTTTAAGTCATTATTATATATATATATATATAATTCAGTGGGAAAAACCTCCATTTTATTAATAGAGAATAAATGAGGATGAAAAATCCCACAAAATGTCAAGATATTAGAAAGTTGGGACCATCTTGTCCAAATTTAAAAACCATTCACTATGAATTTCGATAGGAAATTATTTTGTTTGTAAGGTTTTAATTTTACATCACAGTTTATATTAATCACATGCAAAGCGGGGGCGGAGTTCGATAGTATATATATGTGTTTGCGTGTGTACTTACGAAGGCAGTTCCTGTTGGAAAAACCATGTTTAACATGGTGGTTTCCGAATGGTCACGAGACCATCTTTGAATCAAGATTCCAAGTGACAGCCATTGTCTTTTGGCACCATACTCAAGACGGTTGAGTAGATGGTATGACAAGGTTCGTAACAGTATGTCGCATGACCTATTCGGAAAATGGGAGTGAATGGAAATTGGCGTCAAAGATTGGGGTTGAGAAAGAGAAAAACTCTTAATGCTGAAAAATGGGTTTAATGATGATAACTCATTAGAATTTGTCCCACATTGGAAAATGAAGTCTCATTTTTACAATATATATACTAAGTTATCCCATGTGGATATTAAGTAGTGTGTCCACATACACATGTGTGTATTATGTACCACACACGGGCTTGCTCGTCGGGTCGGGCGCGCTTGCTCGTCGGGTCGGGAAAAACATTCCTGTTCGGGAAAAGTGCGCCTGTTCGGAAAAAGCTTCCAGCAAAGCTGTAACTGTTGCAATAAATAGGAATTCATTGCAAAGTTAATACTGCAGTTTCGAATTTCGGGCTAAGATACTCAACAAGCCTATAAATAGGCAGACCCCCCATAGGTCAAACAGAACATTCTGAAATCAAAAACAGTAGCATTACATTTTAGCCAGAGAGAGCCACCCACCAACAGCTCGACCTTGACTCGTCGCCAGTTTTCGGCGAGTCATCCGAGACGTTGTACCTTGGGATCGAAGCGCCAAACATAACCAGAAACCTCAAAGGTGGTTAGGCGAATATCGGTTAAGGGCAGACTGTTAAACAGTCGTCTCGTCTATTTATTTTCCTGCATTTTTTATTCCGTCTTTACATTCCTGCAATTTTATATTCTGTAATTTATTTTCCTGTTCTGTAATTTCATTTCAGTCCTTTTTCTGTTCTGTAATTTCTATTCTGTTCTGTAATTTATTTTCCAGTCCAGTAATTTTATTTAATTCCAAAAACAGTCCATCAGTTTAGTAATTATACTATTCTGTCTGGCAGTTTCGTTTAATTACAAACCAGTCCAGCAGCTTAGTAATTATACTATTTTGTCTGGCAGTTTCATTTAATTACAAACCAGTCCAGCAGTTTAATAATTTATATTAATCTGTCTGGAATTTTAATTAATTGCATTTACTTTCTGCAAGTGTCGGAATTTTTAATAGAGTCACATTCCATTATAGAAATAAAATTGTTTATTTCTTTTAGTCCTTGCACTTTAAATTATTGCTTTTACGTACACCAAAACCAACAGTTCCCGTTTCTGAAAGGATACCGGCTGCTGTAGATGCATAATTAATTCCATGTAACGTTTTAGGCCATGGTTGATCAACTGCATCTATGCTAGCGAAGGGGAGCGAAGAAGCTGCATTAAGATTTGACGTCAGTTTAATATCAAAACAGTTATAAACTAACTTTTTAAAGGCAATTAAGGAAGATAGTCTTGATTGAAACCTTATACAACCAAATATCATATACTTCAAAAAAATTAGTCTCAACATTGTTATATTTAACCACCGCAAAAAGAGACGATTTTGATGTTGACACATTTCAGAGTCATTGACTCATTATTTAGCAAAATTAGGAAACCCGACGGAGCCATGATCTAACTTGGGAGGGACGCAAATTACAACCTATATTAAATACAAATTCCAAGTAATTTTAAAAAAAAACTTTAATAAACTTAATAGTTTTTTTCACACACTAGCCCTTTGATTAATTAAGTATAATAATTTGACTTACATGGACCAAAAAGTTTCTTATTTTTATACTTTATATGACTTAATCATAAAGTGGGCACATAGCTTTGTAGTAATAAGTTCTGAGAATAGGAAATATAGCTATTTTCAGTCTTGAAAATATCTAAATCGGAAAATGGCTCACCTATAAATTCTGGAACAGTTTTTCCATCTTAAAATCTATCATCGCTAATATATTCACATGATGTACCATAGGGATAATAGCCTCTCTTCATCCACGAATCATGACCCCTTAACTTGCGACCGATATCACCGGTTTTGAAATTAGAATCTCCAAATGCATAAAGGTTTGAGTCTGGTTGAATTATAGAGTTTGTAATTCTGGTGGTATTGACAAATCATCTATTTCACTTGTACCTGTGGCAAATAATACATAGAAATGAAAGAAAATGTAAAACAAGGTAATACACATCACTTGAGAATACATCAAATTACCTACAAAGGAAAGGGAAAAGGAAAAAATTGAGTCAGATTTTCAACAGATTTTACTTGAGAATTAAAATGACTCTAAATTCTTTTATTTTAACAAAATGCATGCTAGGTGAGATTTAAACTAAACCATAGGGAGACTTTAGTTTGGTTGAAACTTCCATCATGGTTGTTAAGTGGAGCATTTAATATACCATGTACGGTTATATATGTGCAATGAAGTTATCCTTATTTATTTTTTGAAAATTTGAGTTTTTTCGCAAACTTATAATCGTCATAACTCCATTGATTGGTCAAGATTTGAATGTAAAAAACACAAAAAATGCTTAATGCTTTGCAAGCTGTTGCCCAAAGGCAAAATTAATTAATAAACCCAAAAAATAAATCAATACGTCAAATATCATGGGATTAACACACTGAAATACTTGATGGAACATTTTAATGACCTAATTTACGGCAATTAAACATCACCAACAAGACGAAATTAAACTTTGTATAAAGTTGGCACATATTGGGAAATCCTGTAAAAGAAATTGCTGCTTTGCCTTTTTTTACCTCAAGCGGTCAATTCTCGTATTTTCCAAATTACGGATAACATACCTTGTCTAAGTAAGTAAGCTTGGAGAGATTACAAACACGAACTTTTTCTACAAGATGGCTAAATCACGCCTAATTTTCTCTCATGCAACATAGATTAGCTTCAGTATTAATTAGGATTTAGTTTCTCATTTCTTTATCAACCAAACCCTTATATCATGCACACTACTTTGGAAGTTTTCTATTTTATCCACACACTTAATTTGGTCCGAAGAGCTGGTAAAGTGGTAATAAGCATGACTGCATACGTTATCGGCTCCACGTATATAGCAAACACTTTACATTTATTTCATGATGTTGTTCGTGAACGAACATACATTCATGATGTAGGAGCGAAAATGAATAAGATAGTAAGAAAAAAATGTAATGTGCATTATTATTATACTTATTTGTTACATAAAAAAATTGAACCCAAAAACATAACTAATTCAATAAGCACCCTTGTACACTGCTTAAATTACACATCAACATCTCTGTAGCAAGCCTGCGTGATGGCTAGGGGAGGGTCGGACAATGCACCGTCAAGTATGGCTTGAGCAACTATGCGATTTGCAGCTTCGGTGTAATGTATACCCTCCCATAATATGTAGTTTGAAGGATCCGGACATGTACTGTTCGCAGTTCTGCAAATACCTAACGGCTTTGTAAATCCTGTTATGTTAGAAGAAAGGCGTGTTAAATATGAAACGAGCATACTTATATCAAAATGAAAACATAAATACAAATTGTGGAAAATCGAAAAGTTTAAAACTAAAGCGTTTTCAAATGGTTTTTGGCATTGGTGAACAATTTGTACTTAGCAGTGTAAACATCAACATATGTAATGGCGACGTCCTTGAGCTGAGACCTCAACTCGACTACTTTGTTCTTCAATTGATTATTAAATTCTTTTGCCACGTCGTTGTAAGATATGAGACAGCCAAATTTATCTAATGCCCCGCTCATATATGGGGGACGACCGTTGTGGAATCCAACTAAGCACCCAACTGGTCCTGTATTGTGCATCCAAAATGATCTAGGCCCTTCATCGTAGAGTTTCTATATATTGTTTGCAAGAGTAAAACAATAAAACAATGAGAAACTTGAAAGAGGTTAATCGAAGAAATGCGTTGTTGCCATTATTCAGATCTTACAAATTTAATATTGTCAAATTTCATTACTTAAATACTGATAGAAACTCCAATTCATCAGTAACATTGTGACAAAAAAAATCAATTTATCAGTAAGTACCTTGACTCCAACAGCTAAATCTTGAATCATT
This sequence comes from Primula veris, assembly GCA_963682055.1. Lineage (NCBI taxonomy): Eukaryota > Viridiplantae > Streptophyta > Magnoliopsida > Ericales > Primulaceae > Primula > Primula veris. Next base: position 27,169,884 of record OY821750.1, on the reverse strand, counting down.
GATGGTATTTCCTTAACATTACCACCATACATTGACCTCGTTACATCATTTTGACCTATATCGATTGTGTAAAGGGCTCTCGAAAAATAATCTGATTTGCTTCCATTTCTTCCTGTATACACGGGCGCGGACCAAAAGATGTCATCAATGAGTATCGATAATATTGTGCAAAGAGCAAGCGTAATAAATCTTTCCAAATTAACCTCGATTTCTTTTTTTCTACAAAAGACCAGCTTGAAATATTATAAAAGAAAAATTGATGAAATAACCTATATTCGGAAGGGGATTGGGTTTGGCCTTGAATTGAAAAAATTCTGATATCTCACGACCTAGAAACATTCCCGTTTCGTTTGTCATGTACCGGATTGTTGAACCTCCAACCGCAAAGTTTGCCCCCTGACGGAAATTCGTTTTGTACTTGTCCGCATATGCACTAAGATACGATTTTCCTAGCTTCTTAGCTGCGTGCATAATCGTTACTCGTAAAGTAAATTAGTAGGGGCATATTTCATTATTAATTGAAACATAATTAGCTTGATATTATTAATTAGATTCAATATTATTTGGTTGGTCATGAAAGAGAATTATAAGTTACACAATTCAAGGTAACCAAATTAGCATGCAAACCAAGTTAGTAATTTACAACTTCGAAACCGTGCTTGTTTGTATGTTGAACAAATTGATCAAGTCAATTTTTAGAAAAAAAATTGATGCAAGAAAACAGAACCAATTATTATATACTAATTTTTAGAAAATATCACAATAAATACCTATAAACTTTTTTGCTAGTTATACGAACAGTTCTCATAGTTTTGATTTCATATCACAATTACAGAAAGTTATGACACACCTGTGTGACTTTTATGGTACTATTTATGCCAAAAATATTGTTAGTTTGATTATTAAATAATATGATACCTAAATAAGCCAAATGTGATATAAGAGATCTAAAATTTCAAATTGACTTATGTCATAGATCGTGTAGGGTTGAACTAATATATGGTTGGGGAAGATTCTGTTCTATCCAGAAAATTGTTATATATATATATATATATATATATATATATATATATATATATTACTGTGGTATGCAACGTTTTTTTTTGTGTATATTGTTTTCATTTTTCCCCAATAAGGTTAAATAAATAGATGCTGGATATTAGGGTCGATCAATGTGCTTAATTGCTAATTAATATTTATATAATTACCTATGAAATCCACAATGAGATGACCATTACTTAATACCCTTGTAGGCTTTTGGTTAGCGGTTAAGATACCATTGCTCGTGTCAGAATTGGAGTCTCTAAAATTGTATATCGCCGGAAACGTACAAGGTGACAAGTTTTTCGCCTTAGCTGCAGCCAAAATAGCAAGAAAAACGAAACCGATGATCTTAGGAACAAGATTTTTGTTGTTGGCCATTTTCTCTAGCTCTATGTGATGATTTACAGTTTTAGAAGCTAGATTTATAGAACAACTTATATGTTTATTTCTGGAATTACAGGCTTTTAATTTTATCTATGAGTAATGAATGATTGTATTGCTTAAAAGAATGTGATTGTGAATTTGACAACATTAGGTGTAAATTATGATTACAGGGAGCTCCATTTCTAAAATTAGGAATATTTGATAATGAGTTGGACTATTAGGGACTTTACCTCAAATGGTTTATGAAATACATGTTGGGTTGATCAGACGAACAATGAAAAAGACAGAAAACTGAAACCGAGCACACACTCTTTGATAACGGAGTTCACCCAAATTGGCTACGTCTCCGGGCCGCTACACGTGGCACTTAATATTATTATAATGAGGATTACAATCGTAATCTAGCTTAATCAGAAGCTATGGTTCCCTCGCAAATAGAACTCTCTCACTTATAATATGTAAAAGGTGTTTGTTTAGGTGTAATTAAAATACAAGATATTGGGGCATATAAATAGAACCCTTAGTGGGTCATATTAAAATTCCAAGTGATGTGGGATAAATAGAACACATGTCCAAAACTCATTTGGCTCCACTACTTAACAATCTCCTTTGGAGTCAAATGTCAAGTGCTTCAAAAGAATTCTGATTATCCCCGACCACCGAACTCACTGTGCTCCACCGAGCAGAATGCTCCCATCGGTATCCTTGTATAGTAATTATTACTCTTCAGAGTTGCTCATTTTTCATGTAGCGGCGACCCAGAGCCTCAAGCTCGGAGTCATACTGAGGCTGCACACAGCCTCAGTTTGTCGATTGTAATAGTCTTCGTTAGCATATCGGCGGGGTTCTTAGCACCCTCAATCTTTTCTAGCGTGAAGATTCCATCTTCTAGAACGTCCCGGATAAAATGGTAACGAATCTGTATGTGATTTATTTATTTTGATTTTGATTTTGATTCTTATTTTGGTATTTATACCGTTCTCGAGAAAATATCAACCAGTTTGGTATTAGCTTGATTTATTTATTTTTTATCTTAGTTCTTTTACCGAAACCAAGTTTTCTATACTTGGTGTTTTGTTCAAGAATATTTAAATACGCGTTTCTTATAGTCTTTTGGTTGTCTTTTCAGAAACCGAAAGATGACGAACGAAAACATCTTTGATCCTATTGTCCCTTCGGTGAGTTCGCATGACGTAGTGGTTGGTGGGAATGTCCATAACACTATGGGCGATGCAAATATGGGGGCTGATGCTCAGGCGCATGCTACGGCGGCTGCGGCCAAAGTTGCGGCTGCGGCCCAAGCTGATGCTACGGCCAAAGCTGCGGCTGCGGCCGAGACTGTGGCAGCGGCCAAGGCTATGGCTGCGGCCAGGGGCAAGGCACCGATGCGTTCGGCTATGCCTGTTTTGCCGACCTCTCATCTGGAGAAGCCGGAAAAGTTTAGGGGTGACAACTTCAAACGTTGGCAGCAAAAGATGCTGTTTTATTTAACCACCCTAAACTTAACCCGATTTCTTAAGGAGACTGCTCACGTCCTAAGCGAGGACGATCTAGACGACCAGTCGTTCTCGGCGGTTGAGGCATGGAGACATGCCGACTACCTATGCCGGAACTATATCCTGTGTGCTCTAGATGACACCCTATTCAGTGTCTTCGAGCCCAAAGCAACTGCGAAGGAGTTTTGGGAGACTCTCGAAAAGAAGTACAAGGTGAATAACGCTGGCGCAAAGAAATTTGTCATCACGGACTTTCACGAGTACATGATGACTGATAATAGGAGTGTCATTGAGCAGGTTGAGGAGCTACAGCTCATATACCATCGGCTTGATGCTGAAGGGCTAGTTATCAATAAACCCTTCCAGGTGGCTCTCATGATTGAGAAACTGCCACCGTCAATGAAGGAGTTTCAGAACAACCTGAAGCACAAGCGGAAGGCAATGAGTCTGGAGGGGCTCATAGAGAGGTTGAATACCGAGCAGAGCAACCGTCGTTTTGGAAAGAAAGGCGGTATTGCTAGTAGCTCGATGGCAAAGGCCCATGTGATTGAGGCCACGCGTGTCAAGCGGAAATGCCCTGACAACGCAGGCAATGTTGTTGCTGTAAAGAAATTTGCAGGAACCTGCTTTGTGTGTAACAGGACCGGTCATCGTGCCGCGGACTGTTATGACAATAAACGCATTGCTAAGCCCAAACCCCCACCGAGGAACTTTAAGGGCAAGGGGAAGATGAGGGCTCCAGCTCAGGCCAATGTGGCCGAGGGAGTAGAGGATGACATGCATCTCTTTGCAGTGGTCTCCGAAGTGAACCTTGTGGGAAGCAACCCCAAGGAATGGTGACTAGATACCGGCGCCACGAGCCACATCTGCTCCAACAAATGGATGTTCAAGACCTACGAGGTGGTGGTTGGTGAGACCTGCTTCATGGGCAATTCTGCTACTTCCAAGGTGGAAGGAAAGGGGACTGTGGTGATGAAACTGACCTCAGGAAAGGAGCTCATGCTGACTGGGGTGCTCCATGTACCAGATATTCGCAAGAATCTGGTTTCAGGCTCGGTTATATTGAAGAAGGGTTTTTAACTAGTTTTTCAATCCGATAAAGTTGTAATCACCAAGAATGGTATTTATGTAGGTCGTGGCTATATGACCAACGACATGTTTAAGTTAAATGTAGGAACTCCAGCTCCTAAGGCTGAGTTCGCTAATAAAGGTGCTAAGGCTGAGGCCAGTACCAGTAATGTAATGACTGTTGCCAAGTTGGCCAATAATAATATTTCAGATTCTGCTTATATTTTTGAGTCATTTCATTTGTGGCATGGTAGATTAGGGCATGTGAATTTTAATTCTATGAATAAATTAATATCACTGCAACTAATACCAAACTTTGCCTTTAATAAACAACATAAATGTGAAATATGTGTAGAAGCAAAGTTAACCAAAACATCGTTTCAACATGTTGAACGAGATAGTGAACCTCTTGGTTTGATTCACACAGATGTGTGTGATTTGAAATTTATTCAAACAAGAGGAGGTAAAAGATACTTCATAATTTTTATAGATGACTGTACTAGATACTGTTACGTTTACTTAATGAAAAGTAAAAGTGATGCAGTAGATATGTTCACTCTATATAAAACTGAAGTAGAAAATCAACTCAATAAAAAGATTAAAATATTGAGGAGTGATAGAGGCGGCGAATATGAAGCGCCGTTCGCACAAATATGTGCGGAAAATGGCATCATTCATAAAACCACATCTCCATACTCCCCGGAGCAAAATCGGGTTGCGGAGCGTAAAAATAGAACGCTCAAGGAAATGATGAATGCGATGTTGATAAGTTCTGGATTACCCTAGAACATGTGGGGGGAATCATTGCTTTCCGCTAACTATGTTTTAAACAAGTTACCACACAAGAAGCGAGACAAACCACCATACGAACTATGGAAAGGTCATAAACCTAGCTATAAGAACCTGAGGGTTTGGGGATGTCTTGTTAAGGTCCTAATCTCCGCTCCTAAAAGGATGAGAATTGGTCCGAAGATAGTGGACTGCGTGTTCATTGGATATGCACAAAATAATAGTGCGTATTGGTTTCTCGTACACAAGTCGGAAAATCCCGATGTGCACGTAGATACGACGATTGAAAGCCGAGAGGCTTCTTTCTTTGAGGAGATCTTTCCCCGCAGAATGCCAACACCTGTACAGACTCAAGAGTTGAACAGTGATGGAAATGTGGGGGCAAGTGAACCGTCAAAGAAAGAAGAAGAGGAAGAGCCTCGACTAAGCAAAAGGGCGAGGAAGGAAACTTCATTTGGGTCTGATTTCGTAACCTTCATGATAGAAGGTGAACCGGTAACATATCAACAGGCTATGTCAACACCGGATTCCAAATATTGGGAAGAAGCAATCAATAATGAGATTGAATCGATTATGCAAAACCACACTTGAGAACTGGTGGATCTTCCGCAAGGATGCAAGCCCCTAGGTCACAAGTGGATCTTCAAGAGGAAGTTAAAGGTTGATGGCACGATCGAGAAGTACAAGGCAAGACTTGTAGTCAAAGGCTTCAGGCAAACTGAAGGTGTCGATTATTTCGACACATACGCCCCTGTCTCCAAGAAAACATCGATTCAGATCGTCATTGCTCTCACGGCATTGTTTGATCTGGAAATACATCAGATGGATCTAAAAACGGCTTTTCTAAATGGAGAATTAGAAGAGGAAATTTATATGGAACAATCTGAAGGGTTTGTGGTTCCAGGGAAAGAGCACATGGTGTGCAAACTTGTAAAGTCTCTGTATGGACTCAAACAAGCACCCAAGCAGTGGCACGAGAAATTTGATAGAATCATGCTATCAAATGGCTTTCGCATAAATGAGTGTGACAAATGTGTCTACATGAAAGGAAGTGAAAAAGACTGTGTAGTAGTCTGCCTTTATGTGGACGACATGATTATAATAGGGAGTACTAATATGATCAACTCCACTAAGAAAATGTTGTCGAATCATTTTGATATGAAAGACCTGGGTATCGCTGACATTATACTTGGTATGAAAATCACCAAGACGTCAGAGGGGTATGCCTTGTCGCAAGGTCATTATGTTAGACAAACACTTGACAAATTCAACAGTGGTAGTAAGGCAATGTCAAGAACTCCAATTGAGTTCAACTGTAGTCTGAAAAAGAATTTCGGCAAAAGTGTGAGACAATTGGAATTCTCTAGGATCATAGGCAATCTCATGTATGTGATGAACTGTACTAGACCTGATATAGCCAACTCAGTAAGCAGACTGAGCAGGTATACCAGTAATCCGAATGAGGAGCACTGGAAGGCCATAATAAATCTTCTCAGGTATATGAGATATACAGCCGATTTTGGGCTGCACTATACAAGATATCCAGCGGTACTAGAAGGGTATTCAGATGCCAACTGGATATCAGACTCCAACAGCACAAGATCCACGAGTGGATATGTGTTTGTAATGGGAGGTGCTGCCGTGTCTTGGAGATCCTCCAAACAAACTTGCATCACAAAGTCAACTATGGAATCAGAATTCATAGCTTTGGACCTGGCGACTGAAGAGGCAGACTGGCTGAGAAGATTATTGGAAGTGATTCCAATGTGGCCAAAACCCGTTCCCGCAATAAGTATGCATTGCGATAGTCAATCAGCTATTGCGCGGGCTCAGGACCATATGTATAATGGAAAGTCTCAACATATACGTCGGAGACATAAATCCGTAAGAGAATTGTTAGCTAACGGTGTTGTATCCTTGGATTTTGTGAGATCAAATGATAACATTGCGGATCCATTTACAAAGGGCTTGACTCAAGAGAGAGTTGAAGTGTCATCGAACGGAATGGGATTGAAGCCCATTAAACTGGTAGCCTCCCCATAGGCAACCCACCCAGATGGGATTTAACTGCTGGGTTCAATGGGAAACTGAACTGTGGGGGCAGCCGAACAAAGCACTCGGGAACCTGTAGTTCCCAGCCCAATTTCGCGATGACAGAGTGATAGACCTATACCATAGTAAGAGTGAGCATGTGGCTCTTAATGATCCAAGTATCTCGAAGGTCGAGTAAGGTGAGTCAGGACACCTTCTACTTGGAACCCCCTATAACGAGTGTGTAAGGCCGGTACCATGTGATGAGCGTGGGCTAAATCACTAGAGCACTCAGTTGAATGTGCCAAGGCAGTCCAGGCCAAATATGGACAACAACTAAAGGGCTTAGTACGTGGGTAGAGAGGACACTGTGCGGGTGCCATTCTGGGATATACAAAGCTTAATGGTTCAAGGCTTTATAGCTACCTAATAGCAGTATTCTGGGTGGTACTCCGCTACGGCAGGTTCAAGGCACGAGCTACCTGACCTTAGACAGTGAACTTTTGCGGTTCTCTTGTTTGCATTTTAGGACATGGGCTTTTAAGCCAATTGCATTCATGTGGGGGATTGTTGGAAAAACCATGTTTAACATGGTAGTTTCCGAATGGTCACAAGACCATCTTTGAGTCAAGATTCCAAGTGAAAGCCGTTGTCTTTTGGCACCATACTCAAGACGGTTGAGTAGATGGTATGACAAGGTTCGTAACGGTTTGTCGCATGACCTATTCGGAGAATGGGAGTGAATGGAAATTGGCGTCAAAGATTGGGGTTGAGAAAGAGGAAAACTCTTAATGCTGGAAAATTGGTTTAATGATGATAACTCATTAGGATTTGTCTCACATTGGAAAATGAAGTCTCATTTTTACAATATATATACTAAGGTATCCCATGTGGATATTAAGTAGTGTGTCCACATACACATGTGTGTATTGTGTACCACACACGCGCTTGCTCGTCGGGTCGGGCGCGCTTGCTCGTCGGGTCGGGAGCGCATGCTCGGGAAAAGTGTGCCTGTTTGGGAAAAGTGTGCCTGTTCGGGAAAAGTGCGCCTGTTCGGGAAAAACGTTCCTGTTCGGGAAAAGTGCGCCTGCTCGGAAAAAGCTTCCAGCAAAGCTGTAACTGTTGCAATAAATATGAATTCATTGCAAAGTTAATACTACAGTTTCGAATTTCGAAAACTGACAGTAGTAAAGTGACTTTAATGGCTGAGATACTCAGCAAGCCTATAAATAGCCAGACCCCCCACAGGTCAAGCAGAACATTCTGAAATCAAATAGCAGCATATATCATCTCTCCAAAAACAGTAGCATTACATTTTAGCCAGAGAGAGCCACCCACCAACAGCTCGACCTTGACTCGTCGCCAGTTTTCGGCGAGTCATCCGAGACGTTGTACCTTGGGATCGAAGCACCAAACATAACCAGAAACCTCAAAGGTGGTTAGGCGAATATCGGTTAAGGGCAGACTGTTAAACAGTCGTCTCGTCTATTTATTTTCCTGCATTTTTTATTCCGTCTTTTCATTCCTGCAATTTTATATTCTGTAATTTATTTTCCTGTTCTGTAATTTCATTTCAGTCCTTTTTCTGTTCTGTAATTTCTATTCTGTTCTGTAATTTATTTTCCAGTCCAGTAATTTTATTTAATTCCAAAAACAGTCCATCAGTTTAGTAATTATACTATTCTGTCTGGCAGTTTCGTTTAATTACAAACCAGTCCAGCAGCTTAGTAATTATACTATTTTGTCTGGCAGTTTCGTTTAATTACAAACCAGTCCAGCAGTTTAATAATTTATATTAATCTGTCTGTAATTTTAATTAATTGCATTTACTTTCTGCAAGTGTCGGAATTTTTAATAGAGTCACATTCCATTATAGAAATAAAATTGTTTATTTCTTTTAGTCCTTGCACTTTAAATTATTGCTTTTACGTACACCAAAACCAACAGTTCCCGTTTCTGAAAGGATACCGGCTACTGTAGATGCATAATTAACTCCATGTAACGTTTTAGGCCATGGTTGATCAACTGCATCTATGCTAGCGAAGGGGAGCGAAGAAGCTGCATTAAGATTTGACGTCAGTTTAATATCAAAACAGTCATAAACTAACTTTTTCAAGGCAATTAAGGAAGATAGTCTTGATTGAAACCTCATACAACCAAATATCATATACTTCAAAAAAATTAGTCTCAACATTGTTATATTTAACCACCGCAAAAAGAGACGATTTTGATGTTGACACATTTCAGAGTCATTGACTCATTATTTAGCAAAATTAGGAAACCCGACGGAGCCATGATCTAACTTGGGAGGGACGCAAATTACAACCTATATTAAATACAAATTCCAAGTAATTTTAAAAAAAAACTTTAATAAACTTAATAGTTTTTTTCACACACTAGCCCTTTGATTAATTAAGTATAATAATTTGACTTACATGGACCAAAAAGTTTCTTATTTTTATACTTTATATGACTTAATCATAAAGTGGGCACATAGCTTTGTAGTAATAAGTTCTGAGAATAGGAAATATAGCTATTTTCAGTCTTGAAAATATCTAAATCGGAAAATGGCTCACCTATAAATTCTGGAACAGTTTTTCCATCTTAAAATCTATCATCGCTAATATATTCACATGATGTACCATAGGGATAATAGCCTCTCTTCATCCACGAATCATGACCCCTTAACTTGCGACCGATATCACCGGTTTTGAAATTAGAATCTCCAAATGCATAAAGGTTTGAGTCTGGTTGAATTATAGAGTTTGTAATTCTGGTGGTATTGACAAATCATCTATTTCACTTGTACCTGTGGCAAATAATACATAGAAATGAAAGAAAATGTAAAACAAGGTAATACACATCACTTGAGAATACATCAAATTACCTACAAAGGAAAGGGAAAAGGAAAAAATTGAGTCAGATTTTCAACAGATTTTACTTGAGAATTAAAATGACTCTAAATTCTTTTATTTTAACAAAATGCATGCTAGGTGAGATTTAAACTAAACCATAGGGAGACTTTAGTTTGGTTGAAACTTCCATCATGGTTGTTAAGTGTAGCATTTAATATACCATGTACGGTTATATATGTGCAATGAAGTTATCCTTATTTATTTTTTGAAAATTTGAGTTTTTTCGCAAACTTATAATCGTCATAACTCCATTGATTGGTCAAGATTTGAATGTAAAAAACACAAAAAATGCTTAATGCTTTGCAAGCTGTTGCCCAAAGGCAAAATTAATTAATAAACCCAAAAAATAAATCAATACGTCAAATATCATGGGATTAACACACTGAAATACTTGATGGAACATTGTAATGACCTAATTTACGGCAATTAAACATCACCAACAAGACGAAATTAAACTTTGTATAAAGTTGGCACATATTGGGAAATCATGTAAAAGAAATTCCTGCTTTGCCTTTTTGTACCTCAAGCGGTCAATTCTCGTATTTTCCAAATTACGGATAACATACCTTGTCTAAGTAAGTAAGCTTGGAGAGATTACAAACACGAACTTTTTCTACAAGATGGCTAAATCACGCCTAATTTTCTCTCATGCAACATAGATTAGCTTCAGTATTAATTAGGATTTAGTTTCTCATTTCTTTATCAACCAAACCCTTATATCATGCACACTACTTTGGAAGTTTTCTATTTTATCCACACACTTAATTTGGTCCGAAGAGCTGGTAAAGTGGTAATAAGCATGACTGCATACGTTATCGGCTCCACGTATATAGCAAACACTTTACATTTATTTCATGATGTTGTTCGTGAACGAACATACATTCATGATGTAGGAGCGAAAATGAATAAGATAGTAAGAAAAAAAAATGTAATGTGCATTATTATTATACTTATTTGTTACATAAAAAAATTGAACCCAAAAACATAACTAATTCAATAAGCACCCTTGTACACTGCTTAAATTACACATCAACATCTCTGTAGCAAGCCTGCGTGATGGCTAGGGGAGGGTCGGACAATGCGCCGTCAAGTATGGCTTGAGCAACTATGCGATTTGCAGCTTCGGTGTAATGTATACCCTCCCATAATATGTAGTTTGAAGGATCCGGACATGTACTGTTCTCAGTTCTGCAAATACCTAACGGCTTTGTAAATCCTGTTATGTTAGAAGAAAGGCGTGTTAAATATGAAACGAGCATACTTATATCAAAATGAAAACATAAATACAAATTGTGGAAAATCGAAAAGTTTAAAACTAAAGCGTTTTCAAATGGTTTTTGGCATTGGTGAACAATTTGTACTTAGCAGTGTAAACATCAACATATGTAATGGCGACGTCCTTGAGCTGAGACCTCAACTCGACTACTTTGTTCTTCAATTGATTATTAAATTCTTTTGCCACGTCGTTGTAAGATATGAGACAGCCAAATTTATCTAATGCCCCGCTCATATATGGGGGACGACCGTTGTGGAATCCAACTAAGCACCCAACTGGTCCTGTATTGTGCATCCAAAATGATCTAGGCCCTTCATCGTAGAGTTTCTATATATTGTTTGCAAGAGTAAAACAATAAAACAATGAGAAACTTGAAAGAGGTTAATCGAAGAAATGCGTTGTTGCCATTATTCAGATCTTACAAATTTAATATTGTCAAATTTCATTACTTAAATACTGATAGAAACTCCAATTCATCAGTAACATTGTGACAAAAAAAATCAATTTATCAGTAAGTACCTTGACTCCAACAGCTAAATCTTGAATCATTGATGGTATTTCCTTAACATTACCACCATACATTGACCTCGTTACATCATTTTGACCTATATCGATTGTGTAAAGGGCTCTCGAAAAATAATCTGATTTGCTTCCATTTCTTCCTGTATACACGGGCGCGGACCAAAAGATGTCATCAATGAGTATCGATAATATTGTGCAAAGAGCAAGCGTAATAAATCTTTCCAAATTAACCTCGATTTATTTTTTTCTACAAAAGACCAGCTTGAAATATTATAAAAGAAAAATTGATGAAATAACCTATATTCGGAAGGGGATTGGGTTTGGCCTTGAATTGAAAAAATTCTGATATCTCACGACCTAGAAACATGCCCGTTTCGTTTGTCATGTATCGGATTGTTGAACCTCCAACCGCAAAGTTTGCCCCCTGACGGAAATTCGTTTTGTACTTGTCCGCATATGCACTAAGATACGATTTTCCTAGCTTCTTAGCTGCGTGCATAATCGTTACTCGTAAAGTAAATTAGTAGGGGCATATTTCATTATCAATTGAAACATAATTAGCTTGATATTATTAATTAGATTCAATATTATTTGGTTGGTCATGAAAGAGAATTATAAGTTACACAATTCAAGGTAACCAAATTAGCATGCAAACCAAATTAGTAATTTACAACTTCGAAACCGTGCTTATTTGTATGTTGAACAAACTGATCAAGTCAATTTTTAGAAAAAAAAATTGATGCAAGAAAACAGAACCAATTATTATATACTAATTTTTAGAAAATATCACAATAAATACCTATAAACTTTTTTGCAAGTTATACGAACAGTTCTCATAGTTTTGATTTCATATCACAATTACAGAAAGTTATGACACACCTGTGACTTTTATGGTACTATTTATGCCAAAAATATTGTTAGTTTGATTATTAAATAATATGATACCTAAATAAGCCAAATGTGATATAAGAGATCTAAAATTTCAAATTGACTTATGTCATAGATCGTGTAGGGTTGAACTAATATATGGTTGGGGAAGATTCTGTTCTATCCAGAAAATTGTTACATATATATATATATATATATATTACTGTGGTATGCAACGTTTTTTTGTGTGTATATTGTTTTCATTTTTCCCCAATAAGGTTAAATAAATAGATGCTGGATATTAGGGTCGACCAATGTGCTTAATTGCTAATTAATATTTATATAATTACCTATGAAATCCACAATGAGATGACCATTACTTAATACCCTTGTAGCCTTTTGGTTAGCGGTTAAGATACCATTGCTCGTGTCAGAATTGGAGTCTCCAAAATTGTATATCGCCGGAAACGTACAAGGTGACAAGTTTTTCGCCTTAGCTGCAGCCAAAATAGCAAGAAAAACGAAACCGATGATCTTAGGAACAAGATTTTTGTTGTTGGCCATTTTCTCTAGCTCTATGTGATGATTTACAGTTTTTAGAAGCTAGATTTATAGAACAACTTATATGTTTATTTCTGGAATTACAGGCTTTTAATTTTATCTATGAGTAATGAATGATTGTATTGCTTAAAAAAATGTGATTGTGAATTTGACAACATTAGGTGTAAATTATGATTACAGGGAGCTCCATTTCTAAAATTAGGAATATTTGATAATGAGTTGGACTATTTAGGGACTTTACCTTAAATAGTTTATGAAATACATGTTGGGTCGATCAGGCGAACAATGAAAAAGATAGAAAACTGAAACCGAGCACACACTCTTTAATAACGGAGTTCACCCAAATTGGCTACGTCTCCGGGCCGCTACACGTGGCACTTAATATTATTATAATGAGGATTACAATCGTAATCTAGCTTAATCACAAGCTATGGTTCCCTCGTAAATAGAACTCTCTCACTTATAATATGTAAAAGGTGTTTGTTTAGGTGTAATTAAAATACAAGATATTGGGGCATATAAATAGAACCCTTAGTGGGTCATATTACAATTCCATATGATGTGGGATAAATAGAACACATGGCCAAAACTCATTTGGCTCCACTACTTAACAATCTCCCACTTGGAGTCAAATGTCAAGTGCTTCAAAAGAATTCTGATTATCCCCGACCACCGAACTCACTGTGATCCACCGAGCAGAATGCTCCCATCGGTATCCTTGTATAGTAATTATTACTCTTCAGAGTTGCTCCTTTTTCATGTAGCGGCGACCCAGAGCCTCAAGCTCGGAGTCATACTGAGGCTGCACACAGCCTCAGTTTGTCGATTGTAATAGTCTTCGTTAGCATATCGGCGGGGTTCTTAGCGCCCTCTATTTTTTCTAGCGCGAAGATTCCATCATCTAGAACGTCCCGGATAAAATGGTAACGAATCTGTATGTGCTTGGTGCGTGAATGGAATACAGGATTCTTAGCTAGCTGAACTGCACTTTGACTATCACAGTGCAGAACTCCCTTGTCGGTTTCCTGACCGAGCTCCTTTAAGAAACCTTGCAATCAAATCATCTCTTTGCTTGCTTCCGTCACCGCGACGTACTCAGCCTCTGTGGTCGACAATGCAACAATCTTTTATAACTTAGATGTCCAACTCACAGCAGTACCACCGTAGGTACAAACACATCCCGTTGTGCTCTTTCGACTGTCCAGATCACCGGCCATTTCAGCATCCATATAGCCGTGCAGGCCTTCCGAGTTCTTTCGGAAACATAATACCAAATTCACTATACCCGAGAGATATCTCATTATCCACTTCACATCTTCCCAATGGTGCTTTCCTGGGTTACTCATGTAACGACTGACAACTCCCACTGCATGGGCAATGTCCGGTCTTGTACACACCATAGCGTACATCAAGCTACCAATTGCTGAAGCGAGGGTATGTTCGACATACAATCTTTTCGTTCCTCATCTGAGGGTGATTGTTTCTTCGACAAGCTAAAGTGTGCATCTAGCGGTGAGCCTACAGCCTTGGCATCACTCAAGCTAAACCGTGCTAACACTTTCTTCACATATTCGGCTTGTACCAGAAACAAAGACCCATCCCTTCCTCGGGAAATCCTCATACTGAGGATCTGATTTGCGGCTCCCAAATCTTTCATCTCGAACTGTTTCGCCAACTGTGGCTTCACCTTGTTGATCTCCACAAGGCTCGACCCGGCAAGCAGCATGTCATCTACATACAAAAGTAGTATGACGTATGAAGAGTTCTCGAATCTCTTCACGAAATAGCAGTGATCACTATCACTTCTTTCAAACCCGGTATCCACCATGAAACTGTCAAACTTCTTATACCACTGTCGTGGTGCTTGTTTTAGCCCGTACAAGTTCTTCCTCAGTTTGCAGACCAGTTTCTCTTTTTACTTTTCGGCAAACCCTTCAGGTTGGAGCATGTAAATTTCTTCTTTAAGATCTCCATGGAGAAATGCAGTTTTCACATCTAACTGCTCAAGATGAAGATTCACATTTACAACAATGCTCAATAATAGCCGAATAGTCGTCAACTTTACGACTGGTGAAAAGATCTCGGTATAGTCAATTCCTGCCTTTTGCTGGAACCCTTTGACTAATAATCGTGCCTTATACCGTTTCGAACCATCTTGTTCCTCCTTTAGTCGGAACACCTATTTACTACTCAGTGCCCTTTTCACCTTGGGCAGTTTGGCTAACTGCCAAGTCACATTCTTCTCAAGTGACTTCATCTCATCCTTCATCGCGAGCTCCCACTTGCTCGAGTCTTTCAGCTCCAGAGCTTCCTCTCTACTTTTGGGCTCGCCTGCATCATTGATTAATGTCACTACACCAAAATAGCCTTTACGGAATGGAAAAAAAGTGTTCCTAATATTTTCCGGAACGCTTATAAGGCATGCTATAAAGTGGTGTGCCAGTAACGTGCCAGATTATTGGAACACCTCACGGCGTTCCAAATGCAGAATTGAAATGCTTTACATGTGTTTCAACATTGGAACACCTAAAAACCATTCCAATAAAAGAGTGTCAAGTTGTTTAAGAACCCATATATTGGAACACATGTAAGGTGTTCCTGTATTGGAACGCCCGAAACAAGTTTCATTGATAGATGATTAAGACGGAAAAAACATTTTGAAATTGCTCATATTTATCCAAATCTCAACGTTTAACAAACAATAATTGGATTTCAAATTTTAACATTGCCATAATTAAACCACTAATTTATATACATACTCCATTCGTCTTGAAACTGAAATGAACATAAATTGTTTAAACTGCATAAACGAAATCCACATAACAACAAAAACTTAAAAAAAATGCAAATATCACAATCTTGATGTCATGCTAAAAACCGTCTAACAATTGAAAAAAAAAACAAAACTTGTGTCCAATCAAGCAATCGATGTCACCTTCGCCACATGTCTCAGCCCTGCATATACATATAGCAAATATAAAAATCTTCTTCAAGCAACAAAATTTAAAAACTTAAATTAAATTTGGATGGTATGAATCAGAAAATTATTTTAAAATGCTAGTTTATAAAAAAAAAAATAGCAGATACCAACACCATACAACTCCTCATACTAGATTCTGCTAGAAATATATTTGATATAGTAATATAAGTATAATTAAAAAAAAATACTTACAGAGTGAATTCTTTTCTTCCACGAAATTGATGTGTGATTTTGGCCAAACAAAATAGTCTCCAAGCCCGACTTCATTAATTGTCTTTGCATCAGGAGTTGCCTTGTAAAGTTTTGCGGAGTAAATCTTTTTAACAAACATGCTGACCTTCATTTCATACTCTTTTAGACTAGGTAAGTTTGATTCTTCAGAGGGTGTTTCATCAATCATATGCCTTACATTTCCTCCTATATCTCTGTTTTTTTCTCCATGATGTGTCCATGCCACATAATTTTCTTGCATACCATGTTGTAGTAAATGAAGGTTAATTACATCTACATCAATTTGCCTCCTCGAGTTCTCACAGCGGTTACATGGGCATGGAAAATGTGTCCGCCCATTTGAATTTTTATGAACAAATTCAATAAATTGTTGAACACCTATTATATAATCTGGAGTTCCCCTTTTGCTCATCCATGATTTGTCCAACGACATTATTATTTATTATTGGGTCTAAAATCTTTATGACAAAAAAAAAAACCATTAGAAAAAAACAAAGACAAGTGGCCTTATTTATACCGTCTAAGCGAATCCAACATAGCTAAGGCTAAACGTATGCCAATGTAGTTATTCTAGTTTTTTTTCTCCATCAGATAGTCATATATAATCAACACAGTTTTTAAAAAAGGTTACATTTCAAAAAAGTTAGTGACCTCTGTAGTCGATTACCAAATAAGAACTAGAGCTAGCAGCAAAATGAAACTAGATTTATGAAAATAGGTATAAAACCTTAAACACTATTACCTAATATCATAGCAGAATCTAACAACCTAGAGTTTAAATCATGGGCGTATCTGAGTTTCGTTGCTACGCCATCTTAGGAGCATGCTCGTGTTAAGCTAGAAAGATTTTCAAAATAAAAATAAAGTTAACGAAAGATATGAGGGAAAGGGAGAGTTGATGGTATTAGGAGAAAGAAGGAACTTCTACGAAATTTATATCCAATATGATGTTATTAAATACATAACAGACTAAAACTATTTGGGGCAAACATTATATTTCATATGCTACCCCGATGTTATAAAAACCAGGCTTAATACTAAAAATGAGCCCAACTATTAAGCACATAATCCATCTTTCTATTCAATTACTAGTTGTTCAATTTTAGTACCTGTTCAAGCTTATCCCAAAAAGTAAATTCAACTTTTTAACCCTGTTATTATTATACTTCTTCAACTATATCCCAACACTGGAAGCTTGGACAAAGAACAACACTATAACGGACATGAAATAAATAAATAAAACCGGCTAACAGATGAACACTTAAGCACAGTATTATGTCGAACTCGAACTACATATTTAAACTGTAATTAAAATGAATAAATATAGTGGGACTAAAAAATCTAACAATTTGTTATAATAAAATTTGCAAATAAACCAAACACAATCACCCAATTATAGCACAATATTATTAAAGAAAGAAAACCCTAGAATCCAATCTTATACAAATTTGATAGAAATTGGCTGATACCATGTGTTATTCAATTATAAATGAGGAAATATAAGAAGTATAGATATAAATAGACATAATATAAAAGAATCAAACCGTACTGTGTTAATTAAACAAAGTCAGAAAACTAACCAGATAGAATAAACAAGTCTCCGCAGCGTCAATGAACAGATCGCGATGAGAAGAGAGCAGATAGACGTGGGCTTGTTACCACTTACGTGATTTATGATTGAGATAAGCACGAATTTAACCTCTAAGAACGTGGGGAAAATACTCTCTCTAATTCGCGCCTGCAATTTTACCGAGTAATAAACACAGGGAAATGTATAATTTGGAAATTTTGATTCATGTGGAACTCTTATGGTAATTAAAACTTACTTAAAAAAAGTGATACTATCCATACACCCATTTGTACTTATATAATTATATTATATAACAAGTTAACTTTAAGGTCTTTATGCCCACACTACCATCGTACATATTCCCCCCACAAATCTATATTCACGTATATATATATATGTATATATATTAAATAATTAATTTGTATTTATATTTTTCACATTATACTCATTCTATTACTTTTTCACTTTTCTTTATTTACCCATTTCATATTTATGTACATAGGTGATTTCAGATTTTAAAATTTGCTCATAACTTCATTAAATTTTGTTCTAAAACAAGTATATATATGAGCCCATTGTTATATTCTGAATTAATAAATTAATAGATACAGATACTAATATAGAAAACATGAAAAATAAACATAAATAATTTAATATGGCAGCTATATTCAAACGAGAGACTTATGGTGCATTTTATGTGTAATGTGTAATTTAGGATTAAAAATAATGTCATCATCAGTTTATGGTTCAATTACTAGGAGTACGCTATATATATGTCATTTTTTCCCTAAAAAAGAATGAGAAATTAAGTGTAGAATTTATTAGCCGGTAACTTTTTACTAAATGGACATGTGAGTTATACATGTTGGAACATTAGTTGGAACGTTAATAGATGGTCCTAAATAATTACTTAGTTGGAATGTTATTAGATATTCCTAAATAATTACTTTGTTAAAATAAATATGATATTATTTTTTGGAACGTTAGTTGGAACGTTATTAGGTGTTCCTAAATAATTACTTAGTTGGAACGTTATTAGGTGTTCCTAAATAATTACTTTGTTAAAATAAATATGATATTATTTGTTGGGATGCTTTTTTACAACCGGAACACATTAAATTCGTTTCAATTGCTAGGTACGGCTAGAAATTGTTCCAAGGTAAAAACTACAAAGTGTTCCAAAATTGATGATTTAGTGTAGTGTATGTAATGCAGGGAAGGAGAGTATCGGGCAGGAGGTCTCCTCTCGCGATGACCTCGGCCCAATTCAGGTCGAGGAGTTTGGGGCAGCTCCTCGTCCTCTTTAGCATGTGCTGGTAGGTTGTCGAGCACCTCTGGCTCATCTTCAGTGTCATTTTCCAACTCGAACCTTGGAAACACATTCAAGTCGACTATACCACTTTCCTCGGACGGGAGCGCGTGTTCTTCCACCACCACATTTTGCCGATCTTTGTACAAAATGCTTTCGTTGAAGATGACATACTTACTGCGAATGATCCTCTTTGTTTGACCATCCCAAAAGCGATATCCAAACTCAGCTCCACAGTACCCCACAAAGTAACACACTTTGGATTTCGAGTCAAGCTTGGTACGATCATTTATGTCGACGTGAATATATGACAGACAACCAAACACTCGTAAGTGTTCATAAGAGATAGGCTTTCCTATCCACTCTTCTTCGGGAATTCTCCTTTCTAATGGCACTGAGGGTCCGCGGTTAATGAGGTAAACCGCCGTGCTTACTGCATGTGCCCACAAGGCTTTGGGCAACCCACTTTGCAGTCTCATACTCCTAGCACGCTCATTGATTGTTCGGTTCATTCGCTCGGCCACACCATTTTGTTGCGGCGTTCTTCGGATGGTCTTCTCCATCCGAATGCCTCTTTGAGCACAGAACTCTACGAACTTCGCATCAATGTACTCTCCGTCGTTATCGGACCTCAAACATTTGAGTTTATTCCCGGTCTCTAGTTCGACCATGGTCTTCCATTCTTGAAATTTCTTAAACACCACAGACTTGTGTTTCAAGAAATAGACCTATGTTTTTCTCGTCGCATCATCGATGAAGGTCACATAGTACTGAGATCCTCCCAATGAGGTTACTGGAGATGGTCCCCATACGTCTGAGTGGACCAGTGCTAGCTTCTCCTCCTTGGGAGCTTTTCCACCTTTCCGGAAGCTCACTTTCTTCTGCTTCCCGAAGATGCAACCTTCGCACATGTCGAGGTTGACAGACTTCAAGCCTGGAAATTTGTTGTCCTTTGCTAACACATTTATCCCCTTCTCACTCATGTGACCCAACCGTCGATGCCACAGTTTCGAGCAGTTTTGTGACACAGCTGCCGCAATTGTACGCTCCTCATCGGTCGTCATGTATAATGTACCGACCTTACTCCCTCAGGCTATCACCATAGCTCATCGTGAAACTTTCCAAGCTCCACAGCTAAACAAAATGGAGTGTCTTTCGGCATCGAGTTGGCCTACTGAGATCAGATTCTTGGTCAACCTCGGAACATGCCTCACTTTCGTTAGCTTCCATACCGACCCATTTGGAATGCGAATTTTCACATCGCCCATTCCAACAACATCCAATGCTTCTCCGCCGGCTAGATACACTTTACCGAAATTACCCGCAATGCAATTTTCGAATAAATCCTTCTGAGGGGTTGTGTGAAATGATGCCCCAGAGTCTAGAATTCACGATTCTATATTTCTCTGTTCGGCAAGCAATAAACAGTCACCCGAATCCTCGTCGCTCGCAACATTAACCACGTGATCACGGCCGGTACCCTTCTTCGGCTGCTTGCACTCATGACCGAAGTGCCCCATAGCCTGGCAGTTATAGCATCGAAGATTCCTTTTACTTTGATCGCTATATTTACCGCCTCGGCTTTGCCCTCTTCTACCTCGGGATTACGAACGTCCTCTAACGTCCCATACCCTGGCCTTACCCCGGTCTCTTGAACCCACGTTCAAGGCTGCTCCATCATTTGAGCATTCACCCATGTCTAATCTCCTGAGTTTCTCAGCGAGTATTTGATCTCGGATGCCGTTGTAAGTCAGTTTATCCTTTCCAATTGAGTTGCTAACAGCAGCTCGCATGAATTCCCAACTGTTCGGTAAAGATGCTAGCAGTATATGGGCTCTCACTTCGTCTTCAAAAGTTATCTCCACCGCATCCAACTGATTTACGGTGTCGATGAACTTGTTCACGTGATTTGCGACAGGTGTGTCCTCAGCCATGCGTAGGTTGAACAACTTACGCATAAGATGTACCTTATTGTTCCTCAGCCATGCGTAGGTTGAACAACTTACGCATGAGATGTACCTTGTTGTTCGGGGATGGTTTCTCATACATGTCGGTGAGGACCTTCATCATCCCCATCGTCGTCGTCTCTCTTGCGACGTTATGTGCTACACTCCTAGATAGTGTTAGGCGGATCACTCTCAACACTTGTCGGTCTAAGAGTTTCCACGCCTCCTCGGTGGTCGTGGTCAGCCTTTCCTCAAGGAGAAGTGGCTGATGCATCTTCCTCCCGTAGAGGTAGTCCTCTATTTGCATTCTCCAGAATGCGAAGTCCTTCCCGTCGAACTTCTCGATCCCTTGTGCGGTTCTGTCTTCTTTCGCCATCGATCTTCCGAGCTCTGATACCACTTGTTGGGTCGATCAGACAAATAATGAGAAAGATAGAAAACTGAAACCGAGCACACACTATTTGATAACGGAGTTCACCCAAATTGGCTACGTCTCCGGGCCGCTATACGGGGCACTTAATAATATTATAATGAGGATTACAATCGTAATCTAGCTTAATCACAAGCTATGGTTCTCTCGCAAATAAAACTCTCTCACTTATAATATGTAAAAGGTGTTTGTGTAGCTGTAATTAAAATACAAGATATTGAGACATATAAATAGAACCCTTAGTGTGTCATATTACAATTCCAAGTGATGTGGGATAAATAGAAAATATGGACAAAACTCATTTGGCTCAACTACTTAACAATACATTGAAACCAAACCTGATTCTTCTTGTAGTTGCTAAAATAAGACAAGATTAGTTTCAGTTTAGAAGATATTATTATTGCATCCTTCTATTATGGAGTGTTGAGATTATACAAGTGTTACGGACTACTGCTGTTATTTTAGAAATGTTATCAACTGATTTGTCTTTCATCTGTTAGTTGTATTACCTTTTATCTAATTTGTGCAAACTATAGACATGACCAGCTGCATAAAGGTCATTGGCAGTAAAAAAAATTATTATTATTATTTTTTAATTATGACAAAAAATTATATTATCCATGTGAAGAAAATCCCCGTAACTGTACAATCAATACATAAGAGCGGATTGAATTCCAGGCAGCCTGCCTTAATTGCTAAGGTTGAATTCGCTTCGGTTTTTGACAAAACCGAAACTGAAATTGAATAGATTTTTCGGTTTGATTTTTTTTCGGTTTCGATCTTTTTATTTTTTGGACCGAACTGGACCAGGTTTTTTCGATTATTTTTCTGTTTTATTTTTGGTTTTTCGGTCTTTTTATGCCTTGAATTTTCCAGGACAGCCTGCCATGTTTTTTTAAACCAGTAAATAAAATACAATTTCATCCAAGTATCAATAAAAAGTTTGAAATTTTTTCTATATTATATTAACATATGAAAAAATAATTATATACTATTATTTAAGGTTTGCTAACAAATAGTCTTTTTTAGTTTAATTTTGAATTAATTTTAGTGTAAATATCTTTGGGTTCATTAACATGTGTTACGTTTTTAAACTTTTTTAGTTTTAATTTTGAATTAATTTTAACGTAGTTATTTTTGGGTTCATTAATAGATATTATGTTTTTAGTATGTGACACACCATAAATAAGAGTGGACTAACAACAATTAGTAGGGATGGGCGAAAATCCGAAAAAACCGAACCAAACCGAAAAAGACCGAAACCGAAAAACCCAAACTTTTTTGGGTCAGTTTCGGTTTACAATAAAACCGAACCGAAAAAAACCAAAAAAATCGTAAAAAGACTGAAAAACCAAAAATAAAACCGAAAACACCCGAAACCGAACCGAAAAACCCGGTCCGTCGGTACAAAAAATAAATGACCGAAACCGGAAAAACCGAACCGAAAAATCTGCTCGATTTCGGTTTTGCCAAAAACCGAATCGAACCGGACCGAAACCAACCATAAAAATTAGGACAGACTGTCTTGAAGGCAGCAAAAATGGATCCCATAAGAGCATTCACAATAATTTTGTTAATTTTTTAATGTTAAGTATTAACAAATCCTCGTTTAAAAAGATGTTAAATGACACATATGTATCTTAAATTTAATAATCACGTTAGTTTGACGTTAACAATGTTATTAATTTTTAATTATTCATTTATCTTTTATTTTATTTTATTTTTCCGATCACTATTGTTATGAGAAAAATTTATAGCAAATAATGTTAATCGTGGCCTGTGTTTATCACGTCACCCGTTACAAACATTAAAAATATTGTTAAATTTAATAAAAAAAAAAATTTAAGCAATAAATAAAATGCATAGCCGAATAATTCCACAACCCGTTACAGATGGTGTAAAAGAATAAACGACTACAACCCGTTACAGACTGTAAAATAAATCTACAAAACCCCCCAAAAGCTCTTCCCCCATTTCTATAACATACATACATTTACATATATATATATATATGTATATCAGTCTATCTATCATCCATGGTTGTGTATCCTATCCTTGTTTCGGCTATTTCTACTAGCAGCGGCACGTGCCGTAAAACCGACAGTTTGGGGTCTAATGGATCTTGAGCGGACCATGTTGCAGTACTCGGGGTCATCGGATTGACCCTCGTGCCTGATCCACTGTATCATCCCGTGATACATAGGGAAGAACCTCATCTGAATAGCTGCGTACGAGAAGTATGGGATTAAAGCCGATATAACTACAAAGATCGTAATGATCCAATACGAGGGTGCAGGTGCAAGACACTCGATAAACACCTTGTATGCTGTGGTGGAGTAACTAGCTGGTAGATACCCGTAGATCACTAGAAAAAGGTACCATAGAGCAATACCACCCCAAATGAATATGTGTTGTATTAATGTGAAGTAGCTAACGGCTAGCGCCATCTGGCAGTTGGCAACCCAGACTACACATGTGTACATTGTGGCACCCACAACGTCTAGTCCGGCTACTTTTCCGTTACTGGTAAAAGCCTCAGGGTCTAAAGCCGTTATACAGAGGGAGAATATGATAACTGCACTACAAAGCCCGTTGAACATCCACCCTAGGATTCGTCGCCAGCTGAACAGGACGTTCTGTACCCCTTCTTGGTAGAGTAAAGGAAACTTAATACAGAAGCGAGCAGATACATCCTGGTCAAACACTCCTAAAGCAATCACCGGAAGTGATGTGAAAAAGACGTTGTACAGGGACAAAAACCAGTCGTTGTATGCTGGTTGTCCAGTAAAAGATGCATTTGCCTCGTATAGAAACACAGTTACACCAAATACGATATTCTTGTAGAAGAAGTAACATATCATAGAAGAAATTCTTCTATAACACCAGTGTCCGTGTACCAACAACAGCCTCTCCAAAAATCTGAACTGAGCAATCGCGATATCGCTAGACATAACCGCCTGCATGCCTTCAACACCACTTATGCCAACTCCTATATCCGCTTCCTGAAGCATTCCCACATCATTGGCTCCATCACCAATCGCTAGAGTTGTTTTCCCATTTCCTTGTTTAACAAGCCTCGTAACCAGTGCCTTTTGTTTAGGCGACGAACGACAGCAGATGACAGATGCACATCCAACAGCAAGTTCCAAAAACATATTTTTCAAGTCATCTTCTAAAGCATATGCAAGTGATTTTCCATCAATTATTAAAGCAAAAGCATCTGAGCTTCCACTTGATGAGGTTATTTGAGCCTTCCCTTGGCTTATTTGGCGGTGGACGCTTTCCTTTGAAGCCTTGGCAACGGTGTCTTTTACTCCAGCTTTTTCTAGGGCCTTGATTTCAGGTGCTTCTAAAGTTATCATTATCTGCTTCATTCCTTGTCTGAGCATACTACAAGCGTATCCAATATTAATGGCCGTTTCCATCTTGTCTCCAGTCAATACCCATAATTTTATCCCCGCTTGTGCAAGTTTGTCAATACACTCAGGAACCCCATTTTGGAGTTTGTCTTCAACTGCTGTTGCCCCTAAAAGAATCAAATCTTTCTCCATCTTTTCAGTTATTTCATCTATTGACGACTCTCGATCTGAACCTACAGAATTTTTTGCTTCTCTAAATCTTTCTTCAAATTCGAAATACTCCTCGGCGGCGAGCTCACGATAAGCAAGTATCAGTGTTCTTAGACCTGCATCGGCGTATTCATTTACGTGTTCCCTAGTTTGCTCTTCAAACGCTCTTCCATCTTCGGCAAGTCTTTCAAACATGACACTATCAGCTCCTTTACAAAGTAATAATAGCTTTCCATCGTTATCTCTCACGATCACTGACATTCTCTTCCTCGTGCTGTTAAATTCTAGCATGCTCATTAGTTCATACATCCTTTCAACTCTTCTTCCAGTCACAGGGTCCAACTCAAACAAATAAACATTGGTTTGAGTCCTCTTATAGAATTCAAATCCAAGTTCTCTAGCTGCAATAACAAAAGCTGCCTCATCCGGTGACTCGGCTTCATAAGAGACTTTCCCCGTTTCTTCGTCTGCTTCAGGTATGGCAGTATGACAAACTGCCAACAAACGGAAAAAATTCTGTATAACATCCGAGCGGGGTTCATTAATCCATTGCCCATTCACTACCCTTTCATCTTCAAAATTGAAACCCTTTATCAGGGATTTCTTTTCCGTAGAATCCCTTTCCTCTTGGTTTTTGATTACCATTCCATTAGGTAAAGGCGACCCGCTTTTCCTTGCCATAGCCTTTTCTACTTCAGTAACTTGACGTCCATAAGCAGTCCCTGCTATGGAGCACTTAATAAATTCCATCGAGTTACAGGTCAAAGTTCCCGTTTTATCTGATAATATTGTGTCAACTTGGCCAAGTTCCTCGTTTAAATTTGAAGTACGGGCATGAGCTGGCTTATCGGTTTCTTCATAGTACATTAAAACATCTCGGTTGATGAAGATGCTCTGAAGAACTTTGACAATTTCAATCGACACATACAAGGATATTGGGATCAGGTAACTATACAACATCAGAGCCGTTAAAAAGTGATACATTGTAGCTGCAATGGGTCTTTTCGGATCATAGAAGATGTCAGAATTATCTGGTCTTAGATACCACCTCTTCATTTCACCGTTATTCAGGTCATCATCAGTAGTAATTCCAAAGTAAATGGACCCAATCAGAGCAAACAAAAACAAGACGAAGAATAAGAAATAAATAATTTTATCCATTTTCTTTTCGATTTTGCTTCTCTTTGAAGGGGGGTCAGTAGAATTCTGAATAACCTTTGTATCAGTACCTGTGAAGATAACAGCTCCATATATGTAATCTGTATTTCGGAGTTTAGAGTCTCGAAGGAGAAGCTGTTGAGGAGAGAGGGGATGTTGTTGCTCTTCGAATTTCATACTCCCAATAAAAGAGTACAAATTCGCATTCGGGTCTTCGCATCTAACGAGGGCTTTAAAATCACGGTATTTCGAGTCCTCATGTAGAGATGAAGTTACATCTAATCCTTGTTTAAGTTTCAAATTTGTTTCCCCATCGAGGTTCATAGTTTCAACATAACAAATACCATCCTCGTAACTAGACGAAAGCAAGAGAAGATCAGATGGGAAAAATTTATCTTTCTCCACCTTCACTATATCTCCTACTCTGATGTTCTTCCACTCGTTCTCTTCGAATAAGCCATCACCTTTGTGGATTTTAACCTTTCTTTTATTGACCTCGATATCCTGTTGATGGCGCTGGTAGTCCTCGATCCCTTCCTTGACCATAGTAGCCCCGATCACAACAATCAAAGGCAAAATAGCACTTACAGCAGAATAAGGAGAGAGCGGCGTAAACGCCAATATACCTGTGACCAGGAAATAGAAATTAGCCACTCTCCGGAACTGCTCAAAAAGGGCCTTTGGAACGAAACTCGCAAGCGTGTACTTTGTACTGCTCACGTAGTTGCTAGCATAGTCTCTAATCGAAGACTCGAAACCACCTGGCTCGTTACAGTACACCACTCTAGAGAAACCGGGCCCACCGATCTGAGACTGGTCCTCTGTGTTGTTCTCTTTGAAAGACGACCGACCACACCGAAAAGAGTAGATCTTGCTGAAATTCAGCTTTCTTTTTCTACCATTTCTCATCTTTCCTTTTGTTTCTCTTTTCCCAAAAACTACTACTTTTGCTCCTCCCAATAAGGCACTAGTTTTTGTAAATTTGGTCAAAATCTAGAGTCCCAAAAAACTCAAAATTTAGCTGACCAAGAACAAGAAATAAGTAAATAGTTTCAAATAATTAACCCAGTTAAGAAACAAGTGGAATATGAAGATGGGATTTCACAATATTCAGAACAGAACAAAAAAAAAAGTCAATGAAAATTAGGAAAAGATATGTATATAAAGAGAGGCTATGAAATGGGCTAAATGTGTTTAAAAGAGTAAGAACTTAAATAAAAACCCAGAAAAGAAAAAGAGAAAGTTGAGAGATTGGAAAAGGAAAATGGCTTTTTAAGAAACAAAAAACCCAAAAATGTGGAGAGATAAAGCAAGCTATGGGAATTAATATATAACAAGTCAGACACCAAGTGGCATAATAAATATACAAATGAATGTGAATGTGAATGTGAATGTGAATGTGAATGTATATATATGTATAGTTGATCTTTCAAGAACGACGACTGGTTTCACTTTCTCTCTCATCGTTTTGACTTTTTCCAGCGCCAATTGAGAATCTGTATTAATTAACAATAATAATAAATAATAATAACCCAGCTCACGAAACCAACTCTTCAATTATAATTAGAGTTAATAGTAATATACTCTTTGCAATTATGCAGCTTAAATATTAGAACCTTCCTAATTTGAATAGTAATAATTTGTTTTGGGAAATTTCAAAGGCTGAATTGGTAATAAATAAGGGTGTGCTGATTCTCGCCCCAAACTTCCTAACAATGTGTATTAATATTTGGAATTTTCAATATTGTGATATATTGTAATGTTCTAAGCTTCTATAGACGCGAACTTAAACGGGATGTGATTGGTGAAATTATATCTAAATATCCGTAACTAATTGAATATTTTCTTTAGTTCAAAATATATACTTTCATTCTCTTTCTCTCTCTATATGAGATAGTCTACTCCATTTCTTTACGTGATTTTACTGGTTTAATATGGTATCAGAGCGAAATTAGCTCATTTCCGCTGCTTATTAAACCTTCATATACGGTTATAGATTATTCTTCTTCTCACTATTGTTGAGGTTATTGTAAATTTTTCTTGTTTCTGGCAATTATTTTTGCGAAGATCTCATACTATATGTTTTAGGTTAAAATTGGGGATATAGTTGCTTCTTAAGGATATACATTGCTCGTATATTGATCAATTTGTCAAATTTGTCGAATTTTTGTTGTTGTTTCTGAATGGGTACTTATACCGATTTGGTTAGTCCTGATTATAATAATTATGATGGAAATTCTGGAATTGGAGGACTTAGGGTTCGACAGGGCCAAACACAAGTTGAACTGTTATCTAACCCTTATTATCTAAATCCAAATGAAAATACTGGTATAGGTGTTGAACCATGGAGTTCAATAATTGATTTTGATTATAACGTTGATTATGTTTTTAATGATTTTACGATTTCTCTATTTCGATGATATAATGCTTGTCTTTTCCCAAAAGCGAATTTGTAAATTTCAGAACGCCAGAAAGATAGAGCACAGAAAAACGAAGCCACAGGTTCAAGCGGAACCAGAATCGGAGCTAAAACGAAGAAGTTACGGGCTTTCGAAGTTTAACGAGAAAACCGGGAATACTGAAGAAACGACCGATCGACTGGACAAAAACGACCGATCGTTTTTGGTCCAAATTCTTCCAGTGAGGACGTCGAAAAAACGAACGATCGTTTCTCAGAAAACGACCGATCGTTTTCTGAAAACGACCGATCGACTGTAGAAAACGACCGATCGTTTTCTGCAGATTTCGAAAACAGTTTTTCAGCTTATTCTTGAAAGTTGCTTAAAACCTTTGGATAAAAGCCTCAACCACCTCCAACGGTCATATACAGAAAAACAGACTTTGGTGATTATAAAAACCACCCTAATTCACTTTCCAAAGTCACCCAACAACATCCATTCTCAACCTATCATCATCCTTCAACCTCTATCTATACAAAAGCCAAAAATCACCATTTTGGTGAATATATTCGAAAAAAGAGGGAAATTAAGGAGAAAGCGATTCAACCTCGAACAACATCAAAGACTCACCAATTAGCTTATTTAGAAGCAAATAAAATTGTGAGTGTAGTTACATTGTTGTAACAAATTTTGTAAAGAGCAAATTATAAGCTCATTGTGAGTGAGTGTTTGGGTAGAAACTTTTAAGCCAAAGTGTTGGTTAAAAGTTCTAGGTTAAACACTTGGGTACTCATATATTGAGAGGGAGTCGTTGACTCGTAAAACGTGTTCGCTTGCACTTGTATCAAGAGTAGGACATCGGGTAGAGGGTGAGCCAATCGGTCGATTGAGCTAGATAGGATTGTAATATCCGAAAGAAGATTATTTTTAGTGAATTACTCGGTAGTACCGAGGAGAGGACGTAGGCCGTTTGCCGAACCTCTATAAATCTTGGTGTCATCTTCTTTCCCTACCTTTTACTTTCCGCAAATATTTATTATTGCTTATTTTCTTCCTTGCGTTTAGTAATTCTAGCAATTCATTAACTCTTGTTAAAACGCTTAAGCTTAGAATTGCATAAGTTGGGTTAGTAGTTGCGCTTAGATTTTAATTAGGCGAAAAGCGCCAAAAACCTTATTCACCCCCTCTAAGGTTTAGCCGCACCGGGCCAACAATAGGTATAGTAAATTCACCATTATCTGGCCCAAATTATTTCATGTGGAAAAGAGCAATGCAGATAGCACTAGGTGTTAAATCAAAATTAGATTTTGTGACTGGTCAATTGAAAAGTCCAGATGAGCGAGATCTTATGTATGAACCATGGAATAAGTGTAATTTGGTGATACAGTCATAGATATTAAATTCAGTAGTTTCCGAGATAGCTCAATCTATTCTATATGCAAGTACAACTGCTGCTGACATGTGGAGTACTTTCTATAAGATGTTTTCACAATCTAGTGAGCCAATTATTTTTGAGGTACAACAAATTCTCAATAATATGGTACATGAAAGTCAATCCGTGACAAGTTATTTTACTCAATTGAAGATCAAATGGAATTAGTTAGCTATGCTCAATCCACTACCTAGATGCACTTGTGGGGGTATTTCTCATTGTAACTGTGATGTGTTTAATGTGATTTGGGAAAGAGAGCAAACGGCTTACAAAATGCATTTTCTGATGGGATTGAATAATGAGTAGGCATGTGTTAGAAGTAATATTCTTACGATGAAACCTGCTCCCACCATAAATGACACTTTTAATTTAGTTGCTCAAAAGGAGAGACAGAAAAATTATAAGACAAATGTCACCTCTAACCATGAAAATATGGCTTTTATGACTGCTCACCCTAACCCTAGGAGTCATTTTAAGCCTAGACCACCACTTCCACATTGCTCTCATTATAATGGAGTTGGGCATAATAAAGAAAAGTGTTACAAACTCCATGGGTTTCCACCTGCTTTTAAGAAGAAAATGCCTTATCAAGGCAACTCTGGTATGAGAGGTCAAGGGAATTATGGGTCTAATATGAACTTTGCTTATCAAGTTTCTACTGATAATGGGAATGGGATGTATTCTAGCCATAGTGGTGATAAAATGCAAGCTGCTTGTCCTCTATCTTCTGAACAGGTTCATCAGAGTGTTGAAAGATATAAAGCAAGGCTAGTGGCACATGGTTATACTCAACAAGAGGATTTAGACTATAAACAGACGTTCTCCCATGTGGCCAAAATGACAACTGTGAGAGTTGTTTTAGCTATAGTTGCTTAAAAATTAGCATTTGGCACAATTGGATGTCAATAATGTTTTTTTTTTTTTTTTTGCAGAAAATATGCAGTTATGGTTGCACTCACATGTTATAATTTATTATAGTCTCTTTAAGTTAGTAGTTCCACTAAGTATGTTCAAGGAAATACTCATCTCGTTGCTTACATCATTTCTTTTCAGATACCGGTAATGACGAAACAAATCTAGGAGTGGTCAAGGAGCGGGGACATTAATATTTTGCCTTGTTTATGTAAGAAACACTTGTCTAAAATAGTTTATAAATAAAGTTCCCACTTTCAGGTATGAAATAAAAGTATGTGTTCCGCTATATTATTTTCAAAAATAAAATATTTTTATTCAGATCCAACTTTTATTACAATTCTCTCTTTATTTAATTTAAAATAGAGTTATGTTGATTTGATATAATTAATTATAATAATAAAAAAGGTGCTCCTCACAGTTATTCTGATAGTGACTGGGATGTTTGTGTGGATACTAGAAGAAGTGTAGCTGGTTATTGTTTTTTCTTGGGAGATTCTATGATTTCTTGGAAATCCAAGAAGCAACATGTCGTATCTAGAAGCTCTACTAAAGCAGAGTATAGAGCTCTTGCTTCAGCAACTTGTGAAGTGGTGTGGTTGAAATGTTTGCTTACTGATTTAATGATTTGTCATGATGGACCTGCTTATATATATAGTGATAGTAAATCTGCTTTGGCATTAGCTGCAAATCCAGTACATCATGAACGGACCAAACACATTGAGATTGACTACCATTTTGTGGGTGAAAAATTACAAGCTGGAATTATACACACTATGCATGTATATACTTAAGAGCAAGTTGCTAATTTGTTGACAAAGGCTTTAGGAGCTCACCAATTTTCTGTTCTTAAGCTCAAGATGGATGTGTTTGATCTCCACACTCCACCTTGAGGGGGCCTGTTGAGATTATACAAATGTTATTGTTTGCTGCTGTTATTTTACAAATGTTATGAACTGTTTTGTCTTTCATATGTAGTTGTATTACCTTTATGTAATTAGTGCAAACTATAGACATGACTAACTGTATAAAGGTCATTGGCAACAAAATATCTGTAACTAACTGAATATTTTCTTTAGTTCAAAATATATAATTTCGTTCTCTTTCTCTCTCTACAAGAGATCATGTTTTTCATTTTTTTGTGTGATTTTACTGGTTTAAGATGGAGTATAAGCCTAAATCAGTTATTCAAATTATTTCAACATCTTGAAAGACAGTACAAGAGTTTAATACTAGTATACATGTCACGATAAATATTACTTGGCGGAAGTCAAAAAATTGAGAAAAAAATGTACAATATTTGACATTGGTACTGCCCAAAGTCAAAAATGTCTATTACAATGACATAAAAAAAAACACCATCATATAACTGTGTTATTTTTTTCCTTTAATTTAAGTATGATTTTGTCCGGTTTGTGGAAGTGGCTTTTATCTCTTTTTTGTCAAGTGACTAATATATTAGTTACTATTACCAACTAATTTTTGGTTGCTAAATAATAATTTAATATCCAATATCAATATATTTATCCTTATATCCACAAACTAACACATCCACATATATGTTTTCCCCATATATTCAATTAATTATGTCAATAAACTTTCACATAACTTACAAAATATTGAGAACTCGTTTATTAATAATCTCGCTAAAGGATCACTAAATAAGTTGGTAAATATTTGAAATAAAGAAAAGTTTACACCATCAAAACTAGAGCAATTATTGAAGTACTATCGATAATTGATAGGACAATTGCTGAAAAACATGTTGCGTTCAAAGATAGTGAATAAATTGTGAATGTTTCTTTTTCATATATTTGGTTGAAAAAAGACTAATTATCAAACACAATGGTCGGAAACACATACATGTATATGTATTTATTGATGAAACAGAATTTGGAGATGAAATCAAATAACAAAAAACATAAAAAGTATTACTAAAATGGGATGAAAGATTGCAAATAATACAATATGTTTATATTTATGTTAGAATTATGTTTACTATGCATCTAATAGATTGATGTTTAGTGTTGTATATCACGTTTATTTTTTGTATATCTTAAACCATGAGTTAAATAATTGATTTTGATTATAACTATTTTAATAACTTTACAATTTCTTGGAGTATTTTCTACAGAGATAAAATGTATATTTCAGATCTTAAAATGATATAGCGTTTGATAAAAAAGTCAATGGTTCAAACAAAAGTCAATTCGGAGTCCGACCAAGTAATTTGCGAGCACTTTAAAAAAGACGAAAAACCGCAATATTGAGAGATTGGTGAATTTTTTTTAGCAAACGCTTAAACTAATTTAAACGATCAAAAGACCTTTTTTAGACTATATAAACATCTTATTATCTTTCATATATATATATATATATATATATATATATCACTTATTTTCCCTCGTAATCTCTTTCAAACCCACAACTCATAAAACTCATTTAAATACTAGTATTCAAAACCATGATACATTAACAAGACAAAAGTTCAAGCTAAATCCAAACAATATTATACTACACATACATTAATTTATATTAGATTATACTTAACTAATTATACTAATTGTATTCATATAACTCAAGTTAGAAGAAGTTGTGGTGTGTGATTTTATTTCATATTTTGTTGTAAAAAGAAGTTTATAAGCTCGTTTGTTTTCTCAGTTTGAGGGGAAGTCAATTTGGTTAATTGGCTCATAAACATGTATACTTGCATTTGTATCGAGACGAGAAATCTCGGATTGAGAGGGAACAAAATGTTTAAACTAACTCGGGCTAGAAGAGTTGTAATGATAATATTCGATTAAATAATTTCTAGGATAGGATTAGAATTTAACTTGAAAATCTATATGTCACGTTGTCATTTTTCTTCCCCAATTTGTACTCTTGACCCAATATTTATAGATATTGTAAAGATTACAATAGTAGACTCAAGTCTTACAATACTCAATGACTCGTTCACTATTATTTGCCTATCAAACTATTGCTCCTACCTAACACCTCTCAACATCTAATGACATCATGTCAATTTCTCTCAAACAATAATATTTTCTCTTTAATATTTTGTGGTTTTCTCTCTCTCTATTTGCTGTATAATCTGTGATGTAGAGATACAAAATATTAGAGTCTAATTGGTTTTATTTATTGTCTTACAAAGAACCCTAATCTTGATCAAATAGTAAGTATTTCTTTTTTTCTCTCTTTACTTCTTTGACTAAGATTCCTCTTTTCTCTTCAAGTCTTCTAATCTAACAAGTAAACCTCTTCATTATTTTCAATCTAATTTTATGAGATTACTCGAAATATTCTCGACTTGATGCTTACGTTTGTGAACCTTTTAGAAATTTTTGACTTAATCGCCAAGTAATCTGTCCGTCAGTTTCAGTTACAACTGGAATTATAACTTCAACCTATGTTTAACCATAACTTAAAAAATGTTTTACGCATTAAATGTTAACATAATAAGAGTTTAATATAAGTTAACTCAATATCTTTTTAGTAATATGATGACAAACAAATATGGTACAATAGACTTATACTTTGTACCCAACACAAATGTATATCGATGAAAGGATCTTGGCATAAATCAGTAGCGGAACATGTACAATAGACCTAATTTACGGCAATTAAATATCACCAACAAGACGAAATTAAACTTTGTATAAAGTTAGCACATATTGGAAAATCCTGTAAAAAAAATTGCTGCTTTGCCTTTTTGTACCTCAAGCGGTCAATTCTCGTATTTTCCATATTACGGATAACATACCTTTTCTAAGTAAGTAAGCTTGGAGAGATTACAAACACGAACTTTTTCTACAAGATAGCTAAATCACGCCTAATTTTCTCTCATGCAACATAGATTAGCATCAGTATTAATTAGGATTTAGTTTCTCATTTCTTTATCAACCAAACCCATATATCATGCACACTACTTCGGAAGTTTTCTATTTTATCCACACACTTAATTTGGTCCGAAGAGCTGGTAAAGTGGTAATAAGCATGACTGCATAAGTTATCGGCTCCACGTATATAGCAAAAACTTTATATTTATTTCATGATGTTGTTCCTGAACGAACATACATTCATGATGTAGGAGCGAAAATGAATAAGATAGTAAGAAAAAAATGTAATGTGTATTATTATTATACTTATTTGTTACATAAAAAAATTGAACCCAAAAACATAACTAATTCAATAAGCACCCTTGTACACTGCTTAAATTACATAGCAACATCTCTGTAGCAAGCCTGCGTGATGGCTAGGGGAGGGTCGGATAATGCGCCGTCAAGTATGGCTTGAGCAACTATGCGATTTGCAGCTTCGGTGTAATGTATACCCTCCCATAATATGTAGTTTGAAGGATTCGGACATGTACTATTCGCAGTTCTGCAAATACCTAACGGCTTTGTAAATCCTGTTATGTTAGAAGAAAGGCGTGTTAAATATGAAACGAGCATACTTATATCAAAATGAAAACATAAATACAAATTGTGGAAAATCAAAAAGTTTAAAACTAAAGCATTTTCAAATGGTTCACCTAGACTTTTGGCATTGGTGAACAATTTGTACTTGGCAGTGTAAACATCAACATATGTAATGGCGACGTCCTTGAGCTGAGACCTCAACTCCATTACTTTGTTCTTCAATTGTTTATTAAATTCTTTTGCCACGTCGTTGTAAGATATGAGACAGCCAAATTTATCTAATGCGCCGCTCATATATGGGGGACGACCGTTGTGGAATCCAACTAAGCACCCAACTGGTCCTGTATTGTGCATCCAAAATGATCTAGCCCCTTCATCGTAAAGTTTCTATATATTGTTTGCAATAGTAAAACAATAAAACAATGAGAAACTTGAAAGAGGTTAATCGAAGAAATGCTTTGTTGCCATTATTCAGATCTTACAAATTTAATATTGTCAAATTTCATTACTTAAATACTGATAGAAACTCCAATTTATCAGTAACATTGTGACAAAAAAAATCAATTTATCAGTAAGTACCTTGACTCCAACAGCTAAATCTTGAATCATTGATGGTATTTCCTTAACATTACCACCATACATTGACCTCGTTACATCGTTTTGACCTATATCGATTGTGTAAAGGGCTCTCGAAAAATAATCTAATTTGCTTCCATTTTTTCCTGTATACACGGGCGCGGACCAAAAGATGTCATCAATGAGTATCGATAATATTGTGCAAAGAGCAAGCGTAATAAATCTTTCCAAATTAACCTCGATTTCTTTTTTTTCTACAAAAGACCAGCTTGAAATATTATAAAAGAAAAATTGATGAAATAACCTATATTCGGAAGGGGATTGGGTTTGGCCTTGAATTGACAAAATTCTGATATCTCACGACCTAGAAACATGCCCGTTTCGTTTGTCATGTACCGGATTGTTGAACCTCCAACAGCAAAGTTTGCCCCCTGACGGAAATTCGTTTTGTACTTGTCCGCATATGCACTAAGATACGATTTTCCTAGCTTCTTAGCTGCGTGCATAATCGTTACTCGTAAAGTAAATTAGTAGGGGCATATTTCATTATCAATTCAAACATAATTAGCTTGATATTATTAATTAGATTCAATATTATTTGGTTGGTCATGAAAGAGAATTATAAGTTACACAATTCAAGGTAAACAAATTAGCATGCAAACCAAGTTAGTAATTTACAACTTCGAAACCGTGCTTATTTGTATGTTGAACAAACTGATCAAGTCAATTTTTAGAAAAAAAATTGATGCAAGAAAACAGAACCAATTATTATATACTAATTTTTAGACAATATCACAATAAATACCTATAAACTTTTTTTGCTAGTTATACGAACAGTTCTCATAGTTTTGATTTCATATCACAATTACAGAAAGTTATGACACACCTATGTGACTTTTATGGTACTTTTTATGCCAAAAATATTGTTAGTTTGATTATTAAATAATATGATACCTAAATAAGCCAAATGTGATATAAGAGATCTAAAATTTCAAATTGACTTATGTCATAGATCGTGTAGGGTTGAACTAATATATGGTTGGGGAAGATTCAGTTCTATCCAGAAAATTGTTACATATATATATATATATATATATATATATATATATATATATATATATATATTACTGTCGTATGCAACGTTTTTTTGTGTATATTGTTTTCATTTTTCCCCAATAAGGTTAAATAAATAGATGCTGGATATTAGGGTCGACCAAGGTGCTTAATTGCTAATTAATATTTATATAATTACCTATGA
Source organism: Primula veris (assembly GCA_963682055.1). Classification (NCBI taxonomy): domain Eukaryota; kingdom Viridiplantae; phylum Streptophyta; class Magnoliopsida; order Ericales; family Primulaceae; genus Primula; species Primula veris. The sequence continues at coordinate 27,132,740 of OY821750.1, read as the reverse complement.
AATCCACGATGAGATGACCATTACTTAATACCCTTGTAGGCTTTTGGTTAGCGGTTAAGATACCATTGCTCGTGTCAGAATTGGAGTCTCCAAAATTGTATATCGCCGGAAACGTACAAGGTGACAAGTTTTTCGCCTCAGCTACAGCCAAAATAGCAAGAAAAACGAAACCGATCATCTTAGGAACAAGATTTTTGTTGTTGGCCATTTTCTCTAGCTCTATGTGATGATTTACAGTTTTTAGAAGCTAGATTTATAGAACAACTTATATGTTTATTTTTGGAATTACAGGCTTTTAATTTTATCTATAAGTAATGAATGATTGTATTGCTTAAAAAATGTGATTGTGAATTTGACAACATTAGGTGTAAATTATGATTACAGGGAGCTCCATTTCTAAAATTAGGAATATTTGATAATGAGTTGGACTATTTAGGGACTTTACCTTAAATGGTTTATGAAATACATTGAAACCAAACCTGATTCTTCTTGTAGTTGCTAAAATTTTGTATAAATCAGTAAATCATAGAGACAAAATTTTACGTAAAATGATTTAGTGAAGAAAGTAGAAACTCATAATTGATGATGGAACATGAGAGACAATGATATTGCTACTAGATCGTTATGCGTGTGTAAGTATCAGAAATTTTCTAATCTTGGTACAAAAAAATGTGCTTTCTAGCGGAGAGTCTTGGACTTCCATATTTGAATTCAGACTTGGATACGGAAGCCACTAGCTATATCAACGGTGCGAACTTTGCATTTGCTGGAAGACACATATCTCCTGACGGATGGAAGCCTGATTACTACTTTGACGAACAAGTCTCTTGGTTCTTAGCTTTCAAGTCACGTGCCATTGCGAGTTAGCATCTTTCCCATTTCGTTTAGTTTTACAGATAAATATTTTTAATTGACTACAAAATTTAATTTTCCTCTGGTCATAAAGATGAAGTATTACTCTTGTTGGATATTCAACTAAACGAAAAATTGCTTGATTGGGATACACACCAAAAACTGAGTTTATATCGACATATTAAGTAAACTAATTTTGCATAATGTTCACTTACTGACTGGCATGCTATCCGATAAACTATTTTAGATACACATTTAAAGAAGTATGCAGTACCACTAACTGGGAACTTGAAGGTTCCATTTCATACCAGTAAGGCAGTACTTAACAGAAACCAATTCTGTCACTTTAATGCGAATTTCCCTTTATTTTTAAACTACTACGAAAATTTGCCCATGTAGTATTCTTCACTACATGGGCAAATATTGAACAAATTTTTAAAGTCAATGAACTTCTGTAGTATTCTTCACTACACAAATATTGAACAAAAGCCTTTTTATGCATACACATGGTGTGACAGGTTTTCCTGAAGAATTGAAGATGAAGTGCTGTTGCGGCGTAGTAGGGGTTGAGTGTGGTAAAAATGTAACTGTGGATAATAAGGTGGTGTTTGGAGATGCTTGTGATGATCCGTCGATGTACTTGAGCTGGGACAGTGTTCATTACACTGAAGCAGCTAATAAAGTCATAACAAGACTCATTCTTGACGGATCCTTAACCCCGAGTTCCATTTTCGCAAGCTTGTCGTAAGCAATAGATACCAATCATAATGTATTTGGTTAAAGAATAATTTTTGTGTAGTTGCTCTAGAAGTTGTAATTAAACACAGTCTTTACTTTTCCTGGCGAAATCTATAATGTTATAATTTTGCCATGCTTGACCACTGTCTCCATTTATTTTTTTTAATGATGTTTTCCTTTCCTGAACATATTGAATTGGACCTCTATTTAGCTGATTAAGCACAAGTTGATTGTGAGAATTCTTAAAACAAGTTTAAATGTTTTGGATAATTGACCGCGACCCTCTATGTTCTGGCTGTGCTTGTTTTGGTAGATGAAGTCTGTCAGGGGGTAAGTTGTAGTGTGGCAATTTTTTTGGGCTTTTGTGAGTTTTAATTGCTAACAAGTGATTTTTTAAAGTGACTTGATAAAATCCTACCCAGGTGCTATCTGGGCTAGATAAAATTCAACATATCTATAAAACCATTTATAAATATCCGGATGTTACATAATCGGTATAAAACAGTTCGGTAGAAGTAGTACTATATAAGCTTCAGTTTTTTTCCCTTAAACACTACTTGAAAATGTATTGTTGATTCTACATTGTGGCCTTCTTATCTTTTTCCAGAATTGATATTTCAGACTCATAGTACAGAATTTATTCACTCTTTTCTCATATCATATTGTGGCTACAACCTCATATTTCATGCCAAGAAAACTCATTTCTTCACTTATCCTCATCTTCGTTGTTTATTTCCTCACTCAAAATGGTTTATAACAGATACAACCAGACAAGCATGCTTAATAAAGATTGGAATTCTTAAACCAAATCTTTAAGCTGAATAGAATACTTGAAATGTAAAAGGCCACAAATAAACACAATTTTACTTCAAAATGATGATCATTATTAGAAGGATAATAGAATGTATTTAATGAAACTTATTAAATGAAGTGCGCTTCAGATTGATAACAACAACTTAATTAGTTATTAAATGTACAAACATTAATTGCACTAACGCTTACTAAGCAAATATAAAGACACCCCAATACATGCTGAATGCCGGTATAAGTAGAGACTATTTGACATACACTATTACAGAGACTCCCTAATTGTCGTTGATCTACCTTGATATGACAAATATAGATTTCTTTGTATACTTTGCAACTCTCCTCATATGCTGTGCCAATGCATCGGGTGAGATAATGAATTATGATAAGTGTGTTACGCTATTTATCCAGTCTTCATTTTCTATATTTTAACATTTTTATTTATTTATAAAATGTGTGTAGATATAATAGCACCTTCAGTGGCTGGTTCTCCCATCCCTAACCCAGTTGAACCAAAAAGAGAAGTAAGTTTTTTTACTAGTAATTTATCCTTTTGGTTCCTCTCCGATTTCGGGTTACTGTTTATCCAACAAAGGGCTAAACGAGAATCCTTCACCTTTTTATTCCCTTGTACAGTGTTTACGTAAACCTTCTTTCCGTCGGATTCAATAACGAAAACTGGAAACTGGAAAGTACATGTAAGAGAAACGGAAAGATGATGTTATAACTGAGAATACAATATACTAAACTTATAAAAAGGATTTAAAATCCCCACAAATATTGAATAGCTTAAAGAAGTATAAGTGAGTTCTACATGTTATACCTTCTAGACATGACAAGTACTCTTTCTGTAAAAGCAAATGTATTAGTCCGACACGGTTCTATATAAATAAATAAATAAGCGGAAGTTAAGAATTAGTATAACCAAAAGACCACTTGAGAACAAACCTCTATAGTTGGAAATTAATAAACTATTTTCTGTTTATATATCTTGGAAATGCATAAATTGTAAATTATTGGTATGCCAAAAACCTACCTTTTACTTCAATCTTTTCTTTGGAAAAAAGTATACTATTGCTCGTTCAGCAAACAAGTGGACCATTTATCGTAGTTATGGGATGATTCGATTCAAATGTATTCGTTCTTTATGAAGGTAAAACCACATGAGGATTTACAAGAATGTGAATGCCTGAAGAAGGATTCATATTGTGTGATAAACCCTGATGCAAATGACACTGTTATAGCTCAATGGAAGTTCGAAGAAGAATATTCGTGCATTGAATGCCCCTACTGTTGTGTCGGTAGCCTACCTGTGTTATGCGATGGATATTCTCACTTAAAAATCTCTGCCTATCTCAACCGCATCTATCAGAAATGGGGTAAGTGCCCAAAATGGATCGCTCATCTCACTAGTCAAGATCCATGTAACGGAAATAGTCACTATAGATTCCCAGACAAGGGAAATTGCACGATAACCGAGGAATGCAGATGTTTATTCTGCACAATAGGAAATTATTTCACTCCCAGTTTCTAATAATGTATACAGCGCTTAAGGTTGTAATAAATCATATGAAGTATTAACCGATACGTAAATATAAAGAGGTGGTAAAGACCCTTCTTCCCGTTTTGGGTTGGTAAATGAGTATGCCTACTTTTCGAAGTTATAACTTAATTATTAGTATTAGTCATATTTTGTTGCAGAAATCAGAATGATCTAATTTTTTTAAGATTCTATACGTACACACACACACACACATATGTAAATCCGGATATGTATACCCTCATCAGAGCTATTTTAGAATTCTGCCCAATCTAGCGAAAACAAGAAAGGAAAAGGACTTAAAGGAAAACAAGGCATAGCTGTTCGTTTACTCTCATTCTTCTAGCCAATACGTATAACAATTTCTTACACTTATGGAACAAGGACTTTCATAAAGTTTTCAAAGAAAAAGATAATAACAAATCAACAAAATCATAAAAAATAGAACAGTAAAACACTAAAACATACAGTCATGTTCCCGAGACTGCATCCTGGAACTTGGATAACAGAAAGCTCAAACCAAACTCTACCTGTAAATTTTTTGTCCTAATCACTCTGTTGACCATTTACCAAACTCTAACTGTACAGTTTTTGACCATTTACGGAGAAACATTGCCAAATTAAGTCACTCGCAAGAGAAAAACGGAATTTTAGGTAGCCTGCAAGATGTTGTAAAACTGTAATAGCTGTTATCATATTTAGCTTTTTTTTTTTTTGGTTAAATTAGTTTTATTATCTAAGCTAGTCGCACATTTACACTATAACATATTGAAAAATTATGTTTGCGTAATATTCCGAATGCTGTTACGCGTTTCAGTTATAACCGAGACTCTGTTTCGGTTATAACTGAGATTCTGGTAGAATAGTAAATAACACACGACGTTTAATTACGAAGTTTGAGTTGCTCACAACATCTACGTGTCTGAGGCACTCACCCAATATTTATACATATTGTCAAGCTTACAATAGTAGACTCAAGTTGTACAATACTCAATGACTCCCTCACTAGTATTTGCCTATCAAACTATTGATGTTACCCAACACCTCTCAACATCTAATGACATCCCGTCACGAATTTCTCTCAAACAATAATATTTTCTCTTTAATATTTCGTCGGTCTCTCTCTCTCTATTTGCTGTATAATCTATGATGTACAGACACAAAATATTAAAGTCTAATTGGCTTTATTCATAGCGTTACAAAGAATTCTAATCTTGATCAAATAGGAACTATTTCCTTTTTCTTTCTTTCCTTCTTTGACTAAAATTCTTTTTTTCTCTTCAAGTCTTTTAATCCAACAAGTAAAACTCTTCATTCTCTTCAATCTAATCTTCTGAAATTACACGAAATATTCTCGACTTGCTACTCACGTTTGTGGACCTTCTAGAAATTTTTGACTTGATCGCCAAGTAATCTTTCCGCCAGTTTTAGTTATATCTGAAATTATAACTTCAACCTATATTTAACCATAACTTAACAAACGTGTTACGCATTAACTGTTAACATAATAAGAGTTCAATATAAGATTTACTGTTCACATAATATCCTAAGAAAATACCTTCATCACTTTTAAAGTCAAACTTTCCTAAGTGTTCTCTATCTTTAAAAATATAGCAAACACAACCAAACACACGAAAGTAACTCAAATTAGGCTTTCTTCCTTTCCAGATTTCATAGGGTGTCATATTAGTTCATTTAGTAAGTTAGACCCTATTTACTATGTGACGGGTAGTATTAACAGGCTCAGTCCATAATCTTTTAGCAAGTTTCTTAGAATTCAACATAACTCTAGCCATCTCTTGAATAATCTTATTCTTTCTTTCAACAATACCATTTTGTTGGAGGGTTTTAGGAGAAGAAAACTCATGAGAAATTCCTAAAGAATCACAAAAATCAGCAAATTTAGAATTTTCAAACTGTTTTCCATTATCACTCCTAACTCTAACAATTTTACCAATGGTATAACCTTTTTTCAGTTTGTAGTTTCAAACACAGATTCTTAAACACATCAAAAGATTCAGATTTTTCTCTAAGAAAAGCTACCCAAGAGTATCTAGAAAAATCATCAACAACCACAAAAATATATCTTTTAACTCCAATACTTTCAGTTTTCATGAGACCCATAAGATCAATATGTAACAATTCAAGCGCACTATTAGTATAAATATGACTAACACTTTTATGAACACTTTTAGTTTTCTTTCCCTTCATACAATCACCACAAGTACTAAGTAGTTTTACTTTCAGTTCAGGTGCTCTTCTAACAACTTGAGAATTAACAATTTTAACAAGAGTTTTATAGTTTACCTGTCCCAAACGTTGGTGCCAAATTTCAGGATTATTAGTTACAACTTGGTTACGACTGATTTTAGTTAAAGTTGCAACAAACTTATCAAACACATAGCAACTATCACTAGATCTCATTCCAATCATGATTAAGTCATTGTTATCATCAATTACAAGGCATTTATCCTTATTAAACTTAACATGCATAGAGTAATCACACAATTGGCTAACACTTAACATATTAGATTTTAAACCTTTAACCAATAAAACACTTTTAAGCCCCAGGCATGCCATTAACATTTAAAGTACATTTACCTATCACAAGACCTTTGTCACAACTTCCAAACACAATATAATTACCAGATATATTCCTAACATTCTTTAAGAATTTAGCATTACCATTCATATGTTTGGAACAACTACTGTCAAAATACCAAGAAGTAGAAACATCAGCATTCATGGAGGTTAAAGTAGTCTTATTACAAGTAGTTATCTCACTTTTGCTTTTAACCCTTCAGGCCCACTTGGATGTTTATTTATAAACCCTGGAAAAATATTTTTGATAACTCAAAAATATTTTATTGCAAAAAGCCCAAGTGTGTCCAGGTTTATTACAAAAATAGTATAAACTCAAGTAATGTCCAGTTGCAGCTTCAGTTACAACTGAGAACAATTTGTTCTTAGTTTCACTTTCAGTTACAACTGAACACCTCCTTGTACTTACAGTAGGTTGTAGGATTGCTTTGCTTTTTGTGGCCTTCACGAACACGGTTTTTCCACTTCCATTAGCTCCAGAGTAGCCCAATCCAGTATTGTCTTTTGCATACCTTTGACATGAAAGCACTTTGTCTAACTTTTCAGTCCCATTATTGAGAAGCTTGATACTCTTTTGAGTTTATTCAAGCTGAACATCCTTCTCTTTAACCTCATTCTTTAACCCCAAATTTTCAACTTCCAACTCTTTTACCCTTTTAGACACAATTGTAAACCTCTTGAACAACTTTAGATATTTCTCTTCTACCTTAGCAATAGTAATAGTTTCATCATCACAACTATCAGATTCGGAGTAATATCCTTCTTCAGTTTCGGTGTCAGTTACAACTAAGTTTGTAACTGAGTTGGATTTTGAGTTTTTCGCACTTTTTTTTATTGATTTTCGAGATAGCCCGAAAACTTGTATAGTTTGTTTCCTCACCATCTTCACTATTATTACCAGATTCATCAGTAAAAGTTGCTGCCCTTGAAGCCTTATTCTCTTAAGCGTATTCACACATTCAGCTTGAACATGACCAAAACCCATACACTCTCTACATTGAATCCCATTTGGTTTAAACTCCCTAAATTTCCACTTTGTTTCAGATTGCTTCTCCTATTAATTTTTCGATTTAAACTCCTTTTTCTGAAACGGTTTACTAATTTCTCCATCACCAACTTTCTTTTTGAAAAACCTTTTATATAACTTTTTGGCGAAAAGAGCAAATTTTTCATCACTAGTATCAGTTTCAGATTCATTTATAACTGATTTTGCGACTGGAGACTTTTTAGCATGAAAAGAAATACCTTTACCCGAACTTTTTGGTGACTCAAACTTCATCTCATAGGTTCTGAGATTACCCATAAGGTCTTCCATCTTCATACTTTCGATGTTGTTGTACTCTTCAATAGTTGTTACCTTTATTTTAAACCTTTGAGACAGATCTCAAGGTTTTCTTCACCAATTTGGATTCTGGAATTTTCTCTCCAGGAGCGTGAGATTCAGTAGAAATCTCACATAAATTAGAATAAAACTCTTCTATGGTTTCGTGCTCCTCCATCTTTAGGTTTTCCAACTTGGTTGTAAGTTGTTGAAGTATTGATACTTTGACTAGGCTTGTACCTTCGTATGTAATCTTTAAAATATCTCAAGCTTCTTTTGCAACTTCACACATGGATATTAATTTGAATAAGTTAGGATGAACCGCACTAAAAATCGCATGAAGTGCTTTTGCGTTTGCATTAGAATCTTTCTCCTCTTTTTCAGACCAAGTATCTTCTGGGGCTGGATATTCTTCTCCTACTTCATCAGTGAGCATTGGTACTTTATAACCCTTTAGAATAGATTTCCATGCTTTTTTGTCTTGCAATTTAATAAAAGCTCTAATCCTCACTTTCCATGTGCCATAGTTCGAACTTCCTTCAAGCAACGGTGTTTTGTTGAACGATCCACCATTCTTAAATAACTCCATATCTTCAGAACAAATGATCCACACCGAGTATAGTTAGGTGTGAAGCTCTGATACCAATTGAAAAAATACGTTTGCGTTATGTTCCTAATACTGTTACGCTTTTCAGTTATAACTGTATATGATTTTGTTTCAATTATAACTGAAGAGTTCTGACAGAATAGTAAATAACACACGACGTTTAATTACGAAGTTCGATGTGCTCACCACATCTACATTTCCGAGGCACTCACCCAGTATTTATTGATATTTTCAAGTTTACAATGGTAGACTCAAGTCTTATAATAATCAATGACTCGCTCACTAGTATTTGCCTATCAAAATATTGCTTCTACCTAACACCTCTCAACATCTAATGACATCATGTCATGAATTTCTTTCAAATAATAATATTTTCTCTCTAATATTTCATGGGTCTCTCTCTCTCTATTTGCTGTATAATCTATGATGTAGAGACAAAATATTAGAGTCTAATTCGCTTTATTTATTCCTTTACAAAGAACCCTAATCTTGATCAAATAGGAAGTATTTCCTTTTTCTCTCTTTCCTTCTTAGACTAAGATTCTTCTTTCCTCTTCAAGTCTTCTAATCCAACAAGTAAACCTCTTCATTCTCTTCAATCTAATCATATGAGATTACTCGAAATATTCTCGACTTGATGCTCACGTTTGTGGACCTTTTAGAAATGTTTGACTTGATTGCCAAGTAATCTGTTCGTTAGTTTCAGATATAACTGAAATTATAACTTCAACCTATATTTAACCATAACTTAACAAATGTGTTATGCATTAACTGTTAAAATAATAAGAGTTCAATATAAGTTAACTCAATATATTTTTAACAATATGATGACAAACAAATATGGTACAATAGACTTATACTTTGTACCTAACACAAATGTATATTAATGAAAGGATCTTGGCATTAATCAGTAGCGGAACATGTATATGACTAGGGGTTGCTGCGGCAACCCCACAATTTTTAATAATTTCATTTTTTGTATATTGGTTTTCGAATTAATTTGTAAATAGAATATTTCGGCAACCCCTTAAATTTTATTTCCGAAAACCCCTTTAAAAATTATTTTTTATTTTTGTAGTTACACTATGTATTATATTTTTATAGTGATACTAAATAAAAAAGATTAATAGTTACTAACTTACTATAAATGATGGGCTAAGAAGAAAGAAAATAATAAAAAGATTGAAAATAGTAGGAGCAAACAAAAAATCAATTAATTTCCAAAATAAAAATAAAAAATAGAGGAATTTAACACGATACCAGATGTTTCTACAAGATGTTTTATTTACGATCTCAATGTAGTGGCGATCCGTTTGTCCTCGTGACCAGCAACATTACTAACCTAAAATATTACAGTTTCGGCTCTTGTCTGTGTAGTTTAGAAGAAAGAGTAAAGAATTAAGAAAATGATGATAAAGCAAAGAAGAAATCTTAAGTAATAAGTAAATATACAAATGTCAAACTCTTAATAGTTGATCATATAGATAGTTGAGTGTGTGTGCGACTATAATAATGAAAACGGTTTGATCATATCAACTTTTATATTTGGGAATTCCCAATAGATCATATCAAGTTATATTCTTCATAGATACCTTTATAAGTTCACATTCTCCTTAAATACCATTTTTTTAATACACATGTTTGATCTCTCTAGAAATAAAAAAAAAAAATAGTTTTAAATTACAAGAAAATTCTATGAAACCGAAAGAATCACAAAAAATTATTTAAAAAATCACAAAAAATTATAAAATATGAAAAAAAAATCTTTAAAAAATGTATTTTTACTAAAAAAAAATCACAAAAATGTATTTTCCTAAAAAAAATCACCAAAAATATTAAATATGAAACAAATCACAAAAATTTATAAAAGTGAAAAGACATAAAAAATGGAAAAAAAACCAATTAATACACTTTCATCTGAATTAGATGCACTTTCAGCTGAACTACATGCATTATATTCACTTTCGATTGAACAATATGCACTTTCGACTGAACTACATGCTCTTCCAGCAGAACTCGACATACTTTCATCTGTAGTAGATGCACTTTCAGCTTAACTAGATAAACTTTTATTGAACTAGATGCACTTTCGACTGAACGATATGTACTTTCGACTGAACTAGATGCACTTTCAGCTGAACCACATGCACTTTTAGCTAAACCGGATGCAAATCAGTTGAAAGTGCATCTAGTTCAGCAGAAAATGCATGTGGTTTAGTCGAAAGTGCATCCAGTTCGCCAAAAGTGCATCTAGTTCAGTCGAAAAGTGCATAAAGTTCAGTCGAAAGTGTATAAAATTCAATAAAAAGTGCATATACTTCAATAAAACTGCGTATCGAAAGTGTATACAACTCAGTCTAAAGTACATATACTCCACTTTAAATTAAAAAAAATAAATCCGGATGCATTCGAACCACCGATCTCTTGAACCTCATTGTTAGTTCAAGCATTCTTACCATTTTTGAGCTTACGGATGTATATATAATCACTAAAACAGAATCATGTACCCCTAAAAATCAACCCACCTCCGTCAAAAATTAAACAAATTTTTTTTCTCAAATATTACAGTCGGCATGCTACTTGAAATATTTCTTAAGATATTGATATTTACACACAATAAAACTCTACAAAACAAACCTCCCAAACAATTGGCTTTGTTTCAACCCCAACGAGTTGCGATTTAGACAAAATCTCATAAACGTTTGTATTTTGCATAACCTACACATAAACATGCCAAATTCAAACGAATTTAAAACAATAAAATCTATCGGAAATTTTATTGAACACTTTAAGGGTACAATTTGGTGGAACCATAACCAGATACATGGTAGTATAAATCCCAGCCAAACAATCCAAACTAAGAGACTGTCTTATCCTCAAACCGGGGTTCGTTTCATCCCCGTAATAGGCCCGTTCAGCACCAAAAATGACCTCAAATCAGTACCAAAATGGACCCCAATTCGGCCCTAAAGCGGGTTTGATCTAGCACCAAAATGAACCCCAAATTTATCCCTAAAAAGACCCCAATTCAGCCCTAAAACGGGATCGATTTAGCAACAAAACATAACCCAAATCAGTCCTAAAACGAGGTCGATTTAGCACCAAAACAGACCCCAAATAACCCCAAATCATATTCAAAACACAAATAACTAAATAAAAATACTAAAAACAATAATAATAATAATAATAATAATAGTACATACTTACAGACAACATACGAGATCGTCGCTGGAGATATACGAGATCGTCTCCAGAAAGAAGATCATGGCTGCTTCGATTTCAAACAATTAGGATCTGCTCCGATATCGTTGCTGATCCGATATCGTTGCTGATCCGATATCGTTGCTTCGATTTTGCTTCGAGATCGTTGCTGTCCTGATTTAATGGGTATATGCTTTTTCTAGGTAGAGAAAGAGAGCGAGAGAGAAAAGCGGTATGTTTTTGTTTTTGGATGAAAATTAGATTTTTTTAGTCTATATAGTATGAAAAAATGGTACACAGGAGGAATGCAACTTATAATAGGTAACTAGTGAAAAATATGTGTGATCTTATTTAATTATGTCCAGTCATCTCTAATCTTCAATGTATAATCTTTTCTAATCATGTACAATCATGTATAATCCTGTTTTATACTATGTACAAATTTTTTATTTTTCATATTTTTTTGATTTTGTTTCCTGTATATTTTGTTGTTTTTTATGACATATGTATCTAATTGTAAATAAGTATATTTACCTAATTGTAAATAAGTATATTTACCTAATTGTAAATAAGTACACATAGATGAGTATTTTTTTAAATAAGTTAATTGTTATGTATCTATTTGTAAGTCTCCTAATAACGTTCTCATTTAGAAGGGAGTTTAGAACCTATGTACTCAATTTCCTCTCCCCTTTCGTGCCCACGTGGCTATTTTTATCCAAATTTAAAATAAAATCAACTTTTTTTGCACTTTCCTAGACTTTTATAATATATATTCTATACAGATTTCATAATATTTGGACAAAATATTGCTCTAAATGATTTTTTTTTAATTTCACTAATTAAATAATACTAGATTTTCATTTATTCGAAATTTAATTGTGTGACTTTTCTCTTTAAAATAATTGTTTGAGTGTGTCAATATATGTATAATCGTAATTGTAAAAAAAAATTCAATTTTTTTCAACAAATATTTTGGACTAAAAAGCTAAGGAAACACGAAAGACGGCAGAAACTAGGGGAAAGAGGATCCGGACTTTTTAGAAAGAGATAAAACAGTAAAACTAAGAGAGAGATAGTAGGTAGAAGAGGATTTAGAGAATGTAATAACAATAAAATAGAAAGAGACCTGTGTACTAACATATGAGACCGTGTGTTTCTGTTATTGATGGGTCACCAGAATTAACTCACAATCAAATGTTAATAGCGTCTCTGAAGCACAGATCAAAGTATAAAGAAACAAAGAATAAAAAATAAAGCAGGCATGTCAAAGTGTCGGTTAGTATATTAGTTAAATTAGATTAGATATATATAGTACATAGCGCCGTTTTTATCTACATATGTTGCAGTATTTACATTAGAATTGTTGTCTTTTACCATTATTTCTTATAGAATTCTTTAATTAGAAATACATTATTGCTATTCTATTTTATTCTCTTTTTCTAGGCATTGCATGTCATAAACATAAGAATATCTACAATAGTCATATTAAATCATTTGTTAGATAAAAAATTTCATTAACAAACAAAATTTTGCTCAAATTAGTTATGTTAAATCTCTTACTAACTTTTTAACATTTTTAAAAAACTTGTTATCTTTAAGAACTATTTTTTAAGCGTTTTAAGTAATGATATTGAGAGACTTATAAATATCTACATACCAATCAAATTAATTATAAAAAACGCACATGTGTGTACTTTTTTTACAATCAGCTATATATACTTATTTATACTTAGGTACATATGTTATAAAAAATAACAAAATATAAAAAAAAATCAAAAAATTGAAAAATTTGAAAAAACTTGAAAAAACTATTTAAAAAATTCAAATTCTTTTTACATAGTATCAAACAGGATTAGAAATGATTGGACATGATTATATAAGATTAAACAGGATTAGACACATAAGATTAGACATGATTGGAAAAGATTAGAAGTGATCAAACAAGATTAAACATATATGATTGAACATGATTAGACAGGATCACACATATTTTTTTGTATAATTTTGGTTTTTTTAATCTTGTTTTTAAATTTTTCAATATTCTTTTTGATTATTTTGGATTTTTTAATGACATATGTACCTAATTATTTGTAAATAAGTTCACAAAATATGTATTTTTTTTAAAATAGCCATCAAATTCATAACAAACAGGTTTTTTATAAATAAGTTTTTAAATATGTACTAAATTGTCATTTTACCCTATTAATTTAGCAGCTCCACAAATTCAAGAATTTCCTTTTTCTTCTCGTGCGTGTACCTATACTGCATCATCATCCAATTTTTGTTTCTTTTTTCATTCTTTCTCCATACATCATCAGTACATATCAATTTACTGAATACATAAATTAAAAAAAATTGTAGCCCATGTAACAACTAACAACGATCATATTATACTTTTTCTCATTGTTCGTCATGTAACAATTTTTTTCAATCTCCTGTTTGCTTAATCGTGTGTTTCTAATTGAGAAATTTAATAAACATATGTTGAAAAGTTTCTCTGCTCACATAGTTTATGTGTTTCTTACGTACCACATGTAAATTAAAGAAGAACGTCCTTTAGGGACATCTAATAAAATTGGAACGATACAGAGAAGATTAGTATGGCCCATAGACAAGGATGACACGTACAAATCGAGTAAATTAAAGAACAACCAGTCTATTAATTAGATTAATATTTTTAATTAAAAAATAGATAAGTTTGTTAAATTTAATACTAATGTGAATCTTAAGATTAATTTGCATATGTGTTAGTTAAAATACTTTTTAAATGATGATGCTTTAAAAGTTAAGAAGAATTTTTTAATAAAACTATTGTAGATCATATGTGTCAAACAAAGAGGAGGTTTTCAAGAGTTACAAGATTATCACTGTATGAATTTAAAAATATTTGAAACTTTTAGTTGACGTGAAAGAAATAACCACCCACTACGCCAATCATGCATACGACTATACATATCAAAACTATAAAAAAAATATTAAATTTTTTTTACTCTCTCATGTATAAAATTTGTTAAATATTTACTTTCTTTGCTAATATTTTCCTGGTTAGGTTTTTTTGGGTAAGAATTTATATGATTTTGTTAATGTTTTAACTTTTACATCACTATCACACGCATCGCGTGTCCAAATTTGCTAGTATATATATACAAGTGTATGTGCGTGTGTTTATGTTGTAGATTGTGTTTTTTTCCCCAATGTAATATAGACATTGTAAACGCGTTATATATATACAAATTTGCTATTTATATGATATTGTTAATGTTTTAAAAAATTCAATGTAATAACACATATGTAGAAATTGCAAATTAGATAAACGAACTTCTTTCGCGAGAAGTTCTTCATGCAAGTGACTCGGAGCTCTAAAAAGAGCCTATGTACGTCATGGTTCAAGCTTTACCAGTTTAATAAATACTTACTTAAATATAGGCTATAGTTCACCTTAAATACATAAATGATCATTTCTAAGTTAAATTAATCTGTTGTTATACAAGTTGCCGAAACAATCGCTCTTTCTCCTAATAATTTGTTGAAGCAAAATTGTTTCACATTTTTAAATATCACAGTTTTCGAACGAGGACACAGTTTAGTTTTCGGGACATAGAAAGTATGCAATTAATTTTTCATACATTACCTTGTAAATGATAGTATAATTTTAGCAGCATGTGTAGTGATCAACATCGTTGAAGCACAGGGTTCCTAAAATGTGTACATTCGCTCTCTTCTTTTACATCTTCATATTTATCTTCATCTCCTACTTTTATGATTTCGTCGTACTCCCTCAGTCCCCTCTCCATTTCCCCCGCTCTTTCTCTCGACACTGCAGTAAAATCTCCTGTAGATTAAATTTATTATGTTAATTTATGTTTACTATACGGAACTATTAAATGTAATTAACATATTTCGTACTCAACTACAAATTTTAAAAATTATCAAGACAAAATAAGGAGAAATTAATCAATTAACAAATTTTCGACAAATTAAACAATTTTGTACTATGGATGTATCGCTTTTGAACTCAAAATTGAGTAGTTTGATGTATAAATGTGTCACTTTTCATCTCTAAATGAAACTGAGAGTGCTTATTCGTCCAATTTTGACAACAGGATGTTTATTAATTTGATGAAAGTATGTTAATTGATTATTTTCTACTTATTTGATATATAAATTGTTAAAAATTATAGGTTAGTATGGAATTTGTTAATAAATGATCTAATAAACAAGAAGCGAAAACGATACGATATTGTCATTAAGTACTATGTACTTGGTACTCTTCTGATTCAACAAAGTCAAACTAATGAACGTGTAAATGTTTATTCAATACTTTAAATTAACAATTATTATAAATCTTTCAAATCCGTATCAAGAACAATGGTTTCACACCACCTAGGTTTTGTCAGCAATAATCAGAGTTTTTTTTTTTTTTTTTTAACTTTCTACCTTTGACCATAGTGTTCACCAAAGTACAAAAGTGTCAAAAGTTGGAAAACTGGAATCTATTATTACCGTACACAAGACATATATAGTGCTCCTTACCTTTTTTTTTTTTTTGGAAAATAAAAGGGATACTTTCATTAAATGGAGTCATTATATAATAAGGACAAAAAATGGTCAGGTACACCAAAATAACATGAATTATCATAAGCTATTCTAGCATGATTCGCTAGACAATTGGCCGGGACATTTGTCGATCTCGGGCTCCAGCAAAAACTCCAATTATTACCGCGAGCAAGTTCACGGATATCTGTAACAAAAGATTCAATTTCCCATGGAATTTCGTTCGTAAGTCCTTTGCAGCATTGCATCAACGTTATGTTATCCGATTCGAAATCCAATTGATTCCAGTTATGATCCTTCGCTCTTTGACATGCGGTCCTTAAAACCCAGGCTTCTGCCATTAGCGGGGACGACGTTTGAAACCCGCCACTCCACATGTCCTCCAAATCTTCCAATCCATTACGTATTATAATTCCACCACCCGACCAAACACGATTGTTTTTAAAAGATGCATCTGTATTACACTTTAATCTATCGTTAACAGGTTTAGTCCATTTCGTTTGCACTTGGGTGGTTTCAGATATATAGTGCTCCTTACCTGCTTCTTCAAAAGTCATCCCTTGATCTGGCTAGGCACCCATGCTTGATTTGACGCCCCGATTGATGTCGGGCGCTTTGTTATGGGTTAATGGTTAGGAAAAAAATGCGGAGCAGGATTTGGTTTTACAGGTTAGATTTCATTGGTTAAGAAGTTTCACATTTAGGATGTGTGTGGACAATGGAATATTGTTGAGATACATTTCTGATAAGGACTTTTGTAGACGTGACTAATTCCATTGAGCCTCCTAAAAACTGTTGTGAATTTCATATAATGATAACAATTGCACTACAAACTATTTTTGTCTTTAAGAAGTCTATTGTAGCATTTTTAATTTACTCCAATATTTCAAATATGAGCCATCAATCATATGCATGCACGGACCAAACGTATCCGAAGCCCCCCCAAATTGTTTATAATATTAGCAGCATGTATTATTTTTAGTTGCTTGTTTTTGGTTATGTAGGTAAGGAGGATGGCATTAATCAAGGGAGTATGGTTACAAGAAATTGTTAAATTAACTCATGCTTTATGTTAGCTGTGTAAATAAAATTAGTACGACAGTTCTATACCAAATTAAAAGAAAAATTGTATGGCAGTTGCCTGGTCTGTGTAAAAAACGCCGGTGAACGCTGATGATGATGTTGACTACAACTTGGCTTTGTCTTTTTTCATGAAGCGATAAAAATTAATCACTTATTATGACAAAAAACATATCTGCTTGCTTTTTCAAATCTTTAATCTGATAGTGGCATGAATGGCTGTTGTTACATGATAGTACAAGACAAAGCATGTATATGCTGGAATGATCTAAGAATATTACAGGAGTATATGAAAAGGATATCAATTACAATTAGGGTTAGTAAAGTATGCTTTCAATAAAAACCATGCACGCAATGCGTTTATTTCGGCTTCAGTGTCGTACTTAGTCTTCATTTCTCTAAGGAAAGGGTTTATTTTGAGTTCACCAATCCTCTTTACACCAATATTACCTGATGTTGGATTTTCTTTCAAGCCCTGCAAAACAATGAAAAAAATGGGGCTAGTTATCTAACAACTGAAAAGGAAAAGGAAAAGGAAAACAGAACTTACATTGATCAATTTTTACTAGCTTTTGTGAGTTCATCATTAATCAACATTAATATGCTGTCTATCTGATTTGACATTAGAAATAATAATGCCAATTGATATCTTATGATTTGCCTTTTAGTCATTCAAGTGAATCTATAAAGTGGAAAAAAAAGTTATCGGTAATGCTCTCAAATTAGGACCCTCGATCGGGTTGCTTGATGAAGTGGCTCACACTACAAAAAATACCCAAATAGCGACAGAATTAGTGACGATATTTTTTGTTACGAGCTTATTAGCAACGGTTTTTGTGACGGATTTGTGACAATTTAGTCAATTTGCGACAGATTTGTGACAGCTTTTTAAATTAGTGACAGACTTGTGACAGCTTTTGACTCTCACAAAATCAAACATTATTTTGTAGTGTCATTAGGGTTTGTATTAGATTTAGGTTTATTTCTCCTAACTTCTCACATATTATAAGTACTGTGTAGTTAAAATAAGGCTCAAAATTGTTTTGAAGATAGGAAACCTAAATGTACTTCACATGTTTGAGAACTTTTAATATGTTTTGATTACCTAATTAATGTGGCCACATTTAGTTTGAGAATTAGACTAAACCAGCTATATCGTTACATTTATTTTCCCTCTATATACTGTTTCATATATGTAACTTACTTGAATATTTATCTGCTCTGTTGTCAGCTGCTTTTGAAAATATTTGAATTTAATTTAATTGGTTGGAAACTTGACAGAAGTCTGAATACTACAATCTTGTAAGTGAATTTATTGAGTATTACTGCTAAAATGTCATGTACCAAAAAGATTTCAGAAATGCTATTTTAATACTCTTCATTTGAATTTTGTCCAGGCTCTTCAGAAATCCACTATTAGTATGTAATTTTCACATGCTTTTTATTTTAAAACTAGTATTACACTATAGTCTCAGATAAGAATTAGCTATGCAGTGACAAGTTTTAATAGTAGTACTAATGATTTTGTATTAAACTTTTTAAATAAATAGTATTATTAACTAAAAAAAGTCACTGTAGTATTGTTATTGGTAGGTATTCCCGCCTGTCAAGCGGGTAACCCAGATATACTTGACAACCGCATTTCCGTTTTACCCCTTCAATTTTATAGTATAAATTTACTTAATGGCATGTTGGATCAATATTATCGGCTTCACTAATTAATTTTGTAGTAGTACTAAACTACTAATATAGAAACCGTATGTAACACTGAATTCTATGCCAACATTTCAAATTTTGTGGCAGGTATGCTACTCATACAAAATTAAATTAGCATTTCTTCCGCAAAGTTCAAGGTGTCGCCAATGATAGCCATCCAGACATATGAACATGATTGTGGCATTTTACACTAATATAAAAGTCTAGGTCGTAAAAAATCATACAAGTATCGAGAGACTGAAGAACTTGTTTGGTTGCAGTCATATGAGCAAATATGCTGGATTTTTTTAGCTTAATTAAATGTTAGCTTCATCCAGCTAAATTTTTTACTGTTTATTTAGGATGTAAAAACATAACATCTCAGCTTTCGAGCTGATCCGACCAGTCCAGCTTTTGCTCAAAAACAAAAATGAAAAACTGAGCTTCAAAGTTATGACCAGACAAGGGTTAACTTTCATATACTATATTATTAAGAAATAAGTGCAAAAAGATGGTTCCAACAAGAGTATATTTTTTATGAAATAACATCTACATATCTCTTTAAAATGTAAAAACTAGAATAGCGTATATCATCTCCTTAGAATAGGTCATATCATGCATCTCCCTAAACCGATTTTATTTTTCTATTAATCATAGGGAGCAACTAATTTCCACCACGGAAGCTCAAACCCAAAAGCACCATTTTACTCCCACTGACATGGATCAGGGCCGTGAAGATCAACCATCATCTGCGTTGCCACATGGGGAAGGAGACTCTGAGCCGCTGTTAAACGGTCTTGTGCTTCTTTTAGCGCATCGGGATCATTTCCATATTTAAGACGCCTCACTAGTTTTGCAATCTCCGTAGCCTGTTTACCATGGTTGAAATACATTTTGTATGTTTGGTGATTACTCTCAGCTTTATTGAGTTTATTGTTAATCTCCTCCATCTCCTTCTTAAGTTTTTCATTCTGTTCAATGAACTTATTTGCCTCAAGAGCAGATTTGTTATTTAGATTTTCAATCTCCTCCTCCATCTTTTCTAAACTTTCTATCTCCAACTTTTTGACGGTTATAGTGGACTACAACTCTCCCACATATTTGGTAACACCCTCCTTAAAGTTATATGCTCGAGATACATTTCTAGATGCTTTGTCTAAATCTCGATTTGCCCGATCAAGAGCCTCTTTAAGTTCTTTCTTATCCTGATCAGATAAGCTCAGGCAAGCCCAAAGGTTGTGCACCTCTTCAGAGAGTAAAGAGGCATCCCCTATATTGCGATCACTATTCGCCTTGTTCAACTGCCACTCGAGGTTCTCTTTGTAACTCGGAGAACTTGAGACTTCGCCAACTTCAACTTTTATTTTAATCAGCACAAACAAACAAGCCAAAAATACTTAGCAAAGCAGAAAAAGCTAAAGGTAATTAAAAAGTTTAATCCAGACAAAAAATATAAAAGAAAAAAGCTTACTGCGTTCCCAATCGTAAGATCATGGCTCCGTCCACCGGAAGTTGACATGCACACTCGTTTGGCTAGAGGGGGAGAAGACATTTAAAAACAATCTGGAAAACGATAATAATGAAAAATATTAGGCACGGAAAATGGAATGCTTTCCTCCATGAAGTACATCAGTTCAATGCTTGTCTTAAATCCTTAGACCCTCGGGAGAATTATCCAACAATACAGTACAGTTTTGGACTTCATATACAAAACCCTACATTTCTCACTATTGTTTAATGTTAGGTACATACCCATCTTATGTACTAAATTACCTAATATATATCACCCTTAAAAATTACTTACTTTAATCATTTTTTTAACTATCCACATTTTCGAATTTGACTTAACTACTCTTAATTTTTCTTAACTCAATAAAGTATAGATAAAAAATGGTACAATAATTAGAGAGAATCAAGTAAAAATTGTAAGAGTTTCAAAAAAATAAATAGAAAAATGCAAAGCATCTCGTCGCATAAAATCTAAATAATGGTACATGATTTTACATGATGCTTTGCTCTCTTTTTATTTATTTATAGAAAAATGCAAAATATCTCAGAGCATCAAAAATAGATAAATTTACGTGATGATGCTACATGATGTTTTGGTTTTTTATTTATAGAAAAATGCAAAGTATCTCACAACATTTAAACTATGTACTATAATATAGTGTGATGCTACTTGATACTTTATTTTTTTATTTCTCTATAAAAAAAATTGAAAATTAAATAATTATAGTATCATGAAACATCATGAAGCATACAAAGTATTGGTGAACATCATTTAAAACAAAACATAATGGAAAACAATGAGAGAGCGTCACATAACACAACGCAGTAGATCTTAAAAAATAAAAACACTTAAAAGCAAAGAAGATTTTCGGCTCAAAATGCACAAAGAAAAATAGCCGTATGAAATCGTTAGTTTTTTAAATAAAGAAATCTCAATAAAAACAATCGATATTTTTCAACCAAACACCATAATAATCGAAGGAATACGAATAAAAAGGTAAAGAATTGTTAGAAACTTACTATAAGAGATGACTTTTCCCAAATTCGATTTTTGATTAATACACCGTCTGCCCTTTCACCCTCTAGACTTTTTCTTATATGACGAAATAATTCAAAATTAAATTAAAGTGGCCAAAAGTCATAATTGTTTCAGAATCATAATTAGCTTTCTATATGTATGGCGTAAAACATGGTAAGTTTGTATGTTTTAGTTAAGACTGGTTTTTCCTATAAATGATATGTATCTCTGATGCATGCATACATCAAGCCATCAAGGAGAGCAGATAAAGGATGATAGTCATAAGTGTATAATAAGTATATACTATAATAAGTAGTAGTGTTTACTAATCTTGAAAAGTGTTTTTATGCATTTGTTTTCTTTAATTAAGTACCATTTATATTTGTTAGGACCAGATTTCTGGTCTAAATATTGTTAATTGTCTATTGGTTTTTACTAAATAAATCCTAACTGTTATTAAGAACTAAGACAGGATTGACAGGTTCCAAGTACCAGTTGCAACCTCAGTTGCAACCTCTGCTGACAGGGTCCAAGTACCAGTTGCAACCTAAGTTGCAACCTATGCTGACAGGTTTCAAGTACCAGTTGCAACCTCAGTTGCAACCTCAGTTCAAACCTGTTGTTCAGCAGAATTCTGATTAGTTCCATTTATCTGCATAACCATTCCTTTATATAATTACTTGTTTTAAAGTATGCAGGATATATTCTCATAAGGTCTTAAACGTTTTATATGTGTTTATTGAGAATATCAAAGTGTTAAGGAAAGTTGTCTTATTAAAGATACAAAGAGATTAGTTTATAAGGTTGTTTCCTTTTGAATATGATCTCTTCTCTTATGATTATCCTTATCACTTGTTTCAATCTTTGTTCCCTATCAAATCAGTATGATATGTTTAAGATTGAATAATATTAGGAGTTAATATCTTACATGAATATCTAAAAGATATTATCTTGCCAAGATATGATCTTTTTATATGTTTCCTTGTTATAGGAAAATACTAACTCCTACAATCAAGCTTGTTATTCAACAGGTATCAACCAATCATGATTGAAGTCTATTCACGCTGAAGAATCACGTATTACATGGAAAGACTAAAGCCAATCATTAAAGTCAAAAGCAATCACAAAAGACCTTCAAATATAGAAGATTGTTTTTGCTTATATATAGTTGATAACTAAGCTTGTAAATGTGTGTGTTCTAAATTATAAAGAACTTATTTTCTAGAGAGAATACACGTGAGCTTTAAAAAGAAAACAATGGTGGGATGCCATTGATTTATAAGTGATAGTTATAGAGTAGGAGCAATATAGTGATAGGCAGAAAAACCTAGAGGGAGTCTAAGTTTTTCATTAAGACTTGAGTCATATATTGTAAGCTTTTTATAATATCATAATCTGGGTAAGTGCCCCGGAGACGTAGCCTAGTTAGGTGAACTCCGTTGTTAAATGTGCGTGTGAATTATTTTCAAGTACATTTAATTTTAAAACAGTTCTGTCCATTAATACACTTGGTTCCAACTGCAGTTTCAACATTACTTGGAACCTTATACACTTGGTTCCAACCTGTGGTTACAACCTCACTTGGAACCTAACTGCAAAACTGCAACTAGAACAGCGGATAGGAATTTCAATTGGTATCAGAGCTTCACACTAGATCTTACTTAGTGTGGATCCTGTGTTCTAGTAACAATGGACTTAATGAGGGAAGGAAACGCCTTCAACAAACCTCCATTGCTTGAAGGAGGAGTAAACTATGGAGTATGGAAAATTAGAATGAGGTCTTTTATCAAACAGCAGAATGAACATGCATGGAAGACTGTTATGTATGGATGGGAGGCTCCAACTACCATGGATAATGAAGGAGAACTGATTCTATTACCTGAAGACAGATGGTCTGCTGAAGAAGACAGAAAATCAAGTGCCAACTCAACAGCCATAAACTTGATTTTTGCTGGTGTAACTCTCAGCGTATTCAGGTATATCTCTCATTGTGAAACAGCTAAAGAAGCATGGGATATTTTGCAAGTTACTTTTGAAGGAACCACTAAAGTAAAAGCTTTCAAACTTCAACAGTTAACTACCCAATTTGAGAACTTAAGAATGGAGGAAGATGAAAACATTGAACAATTTAATGGTAGAATCTGCCACATTGCTCATCAAGCTGGAACCTTAGGTGAAAAATACAGTGATGCTAAACTTGTTAAGAAAACTCTTAGGTCACTCCCAGAAAGGTTTGAAATTAAGGTCACAGCTATTGAAGAATCAACTGACTTAGATAATCTTAAACTTGAAGAACTCATAGGAAATCTAAGTACTCATGAACTGAAATTCTTCAAACATAAAAGACCAGAAAAGGGAATAGCATTTCAAGCTAAGAAATCTGAATCTAATGCCTGTGATAAAATGAGTGATGAAGAACAACTAGCCTTCTTTGCAAAAAAGGTGTACAAGAAGTTTTATAAGAAAAAGGAGGATGATACTGGTTCATCTAAAAACTTTCAGAAAAAAGGATAACCAGTTTAAGACAGAGTCTAGGTTCAATAATAACTCTTCAGGAAAGTGGAATTCCAAAGAAAAGGATAACAAAGAATACAAACCTAAAGAGATTCAGTGTAGAGAATGTAGAGGTTTTGGTCATATTCAGGCTGAGTGTGCAAACACTTTAAAAAGAAACAAAAATGCTTATATAACCACTCATAGTGATAGTGATTCTGAGAGTAACAGTGATGAAGAGGATGGTTCCAATTTTGTTAATTTCATGGGAATAATCACTGAAAAAGAACCTACTTATGAAAGTGACTGTGAGCAGGTTTCAACCCCAGTTACAACTGCCTGTGAAACATATAGCAGTGATGAGGAAGAACCTTCTGATGAAAACATTACTAAGCAATACCTTGTTCTGTATGAAAAGTATAAATGTCTGAGTAAACAATCCTTGATCATAAGCAAACTGAATGTTGATCTAAAGGATGAGGTTAAAAGTCTTACTGAGAAGCTTAAATTACAACTGGTTGAACTTACTGAAACTAAAAAGATAATAAAATTGCTGAATGTTTCTGCTTCTGATAAATTAGATGACATGCTGTCATATTCTAGAGGCTCCAAAGATATCAGTGGTCTAGGTTACTATGGTGGTAAGAGTACAGGAAAAACTACTTTTATTGAAGCAGTTGCTAAAGCTAAAACTCATGATTTTGACCACAAGGTTAGAAGCTCAGTTGCAACCAGGAATAAAACTCAGGTTTATGTAAAGAAGGTTGGAAGCTCAGTTACAACCAAAGTTGCAACCATGGATAAACTGAATAGCTTTAGGGATAAAAATAACTTTAGGTTGAAATTGTGTAATTTATGTAAAAAACCTGGTCATTCTGAAATCCAGTGTTATTTAAAAAGAAACAGAAAGTATATTTCTCAGAAAACCTGGTTGGCTGCTGTAAATAAAAATTTGAAATGGGTCTGGAAAGTTAAAGAAAAAGCAACTTTAGTTGCTAACAACAAAGCTGTTATTAACTCTTTGAATGCTGTTACTTCTAATGATTGGTATTTTGACAGTGGATGCTCTAAGCATATGACAGGTACTGCAAGTCTCCTAAAAAATGTCACCATTCTTACAGGTAACACTGTTGTGTTTGGAGGTGGAGATACAGGTAAAATTATTGGTAAAGGTACCTTAAACAAACCTGGAATGCCTAATATTGAGGATGTTTTTCTTGTAGATGGTCTAAAAGCTAATCTTATTAGTATTAGTCAACTCTGTGATAATGAAATGACTGTTAAATTTGACAAAGAAAGGTGTCTAATTACTAATCTTAACAATGATTTAATCATGACTGGAGTTAGATCAACCAACAGCTGCTATGTGTTTGAAAAAGCTGAAAAAGAATTGCCTCAAAGTAGGTGTAATCAAGCCATTACTAATAATGTAGATATTTGGCATAAAAGGCTTGGGCATGTGAATTACAAAACTTTAGATAAGCTTGTTAAAAAGGAATTGATAAGAGCAATTCCTAAACTTAGTGCTAAAATTCAAAGTGTCTGTGGTGATTGTGCTATAGGCAAACAAACCAAAAGTATTCACAAAAGTACTAGTCTAATCTACACTAAGAGAGTCTTAGAACTTCTTCACATTGATTTGATGGGTCCTATGCAAACTGCTAGTATAGGTGGTAAGAAGTACATTCTAGTAGTTGTAGATGATTTCTCTAGATACTCTTGGGTAGTGTTCTTAAAGGATAAGTCTGAAACTTTTGAACTATTCAAAACTTTGTGCTTAAAACTGCAACTTGAAAAAGGTTCCACTAGTGGTAATATTGCTAGGATTAGAAGTGATCATGGAACTGAATTTGAAAATATCAGGTTTAAAGAATTCTGCAACTCCTTAGGAATATGTCATGAGTTCTCTGCTCCTAAGACTCCACAGCAAAATGGCATAGTTGAAAGGAAAAATAGAACCATTCAGGAAATGGCTAGAGTAATGCTTAACTCGAAACTTGCCAATAGATTTTGGGCTGAAGCTGTTAATACTGCCTGTCATATAGTTAATAGAGTTTATATTACTAAAGGTACTTCCATGACAGCTTATGAAATATGGAAAGGTAGAAAACCCAATGTAAAGTATTTTCAAGTTTTTGGATGTGTTTGTTACATTCTCAGAGATAGAGAGCATCTTGGTAAATTTGACTCTAAAAGTGATAAATGGATTTTTCTTGGTTATGCTCAGAATAGTAGAGCATTTAGAGTCTTCAATCAAAGAACAAACTGTGTTATGGAATCTTATAATGTGTTATTTGATGACCTAAAAACTATTGATGAGATTACAGGTGATGATGAACAGGCTGAGACTACAGAAAAAGAGAAAGAAGAAACTCAACAAACTGGAAGTCCCAGAGTGGTTGGAAGTCCAGTTGCAACTGAGGTTACAACTGAGGTTGGAACTGAGGTTGGAACCACAGTAGAAACCCAGAATGCTGCTGAATCTGAAGAAGAAGAAGAAAGTTCTCATGCTCAGTCAACTAGCAGGCCTCGCTATGTAAGGACTCAGAAAAATCATTCTCTTGACAATGTCATAGGAGAAGTTACATCAGGTATGAAAACCAGAGGTAAAAGAAATAATGTTGTTCACTTTGCTTGTTATATCTCTCAGTTAGAACCTAAGAATATAAAAGAAGCTCTAGAAGATAGTGAATGGATTTTAGCTATGCAGGATGAATTGGCCCAATTTGAGAGAAATGATGTATGGACTTTAGTACCCAGACCTTCTAATAAAAATGTTATAGGGACTAAATGGATTTTTAGAAATAAAAGTGATGAGGATGGAGTGATTATCAGGAATAAAGCTAGGTTGGTAGCTCAGGGTTATACACAAATTGAGGGAATTGACTTTGATGAAACCTTTGCTCCTGTAGCTAGAATTGAATCCATTAGAATGCTACTATCTCTTGCATGTCTGTATGATTTTAAACTGTTTCAACTTGACATAAAGAGTGCTTTTCTTAATGGTGTGATTAATGAAGAGGTTTATGTCTGTCAACCTAAGGGATTTGAAGATCCTAACTTTCCTGAACATGTTTATTTGCTGAAAAAGGCCTTGTATGGTCTTAAGCAAGCCCCTAGAGCTTGGTATGATAGATTAACCAAGTTTTTGCTTGAAAAAGGTTTTAAAAGAGGGGGAGTTGATAAAACTCTGTTTACAAAGAAAACTACAAAGGATATAATTGTTGCTCAAATATATGTTGATGACATTGTGTTTGGCTCATCTTCTAATAAGCGGATTGAAGAATTCATTTCTGATATGAAAAATGAATTTGAAATGAGTGGTGGAGGTGAATTGACTTACTTTCTAGGATTGCAAGTTAAACAGAATGAGAAAGGGATTTTTCTATGTCAAAGCAAGTATGCAGACAATCTTGTTAAGAAGTTTGGTCTAAGTGAGAGTAAAGAAAAGAGAACTCCTATGAGTACTACTCTTAAACTGTCTAAAAATGATAAAGGAAAAAGTGTTTGTCCCAGTCTTTATAGATCCATGATTGGAAGTTTGCTGTATTTAACTGCTAGTAGACCAGACCTTTGCTTAAGTGTAGGAGTTTGTGCCAGATATCAAGCAAATCCTTTAGAACCTCATCTTCTAGCTGTCAAAAGAATTCTAAGGTATGTAAAAGGAACACCTCATCTAGGCCTATGGTATTCTAAAGATACAAACCATTTTCTTAGTGGCTACTGTGATGCAGATTGGGCAGGAAACATAGATGATAGAAAGAGTACTTCTGGTGGTTGTTTTTATTTTGGAAACAATCTTGTTTCTTGGTTCAGTAAAAAGCAAAACTGCATATCTTTATCTACTGCTGAGGCAGAATATGTTGCAGCTGGAAGTGGATGCACTCAACTAATTTGGATGAAACAAATGTTAACTGATTATAATGTTAAACAAGAGATATTAACTCTGTTTTGTGATAACAAAAGTGCTATAGATTTAGCCAAAAATCCAGTTCAACATTCCAGAACCAAACATATTGATCTAAGGCATCATTTTATTAGAGAACTAGTTGAAGAAAAGAGCTTAATTTTAGAACATGTTTCAACTGAAAGACAACTAGCAGATATTTTCACAAAACCCCTTGATACAAACAAGTTTGAATCATTAAGAAGTGACATAGGGGTATGTCATTATCAATCTAATTGAATACTTTTGCTAAATATGTCTGTGTTGTGTACCTTTAATAAGTTTTATTTCTAAGGTTAAAGTCTTATGTTGAGCTATGATGTTTTTGTCTTGAAAAAGCCGCTTTTTGGTGTCTCAAAAACAGATGTGAGGTAACTTGTCCTTAAAAAACCTCTCTGGTAATAGAGTTGCTAGCACAAAGTGCAATTTTTTATGATGGTTGCAAGTTCAGTTGCAACATCAGTTGAAACCTCACACTCTCAATAGTTGGTTGGAAGTTCAGTTGCAACATCAGTTGAAACCTCGTGTTAAAAATACTGGTTGCAAGCTCAGTTGAAACATCAGTTGAAACCCCAGTCTACTTTATGACTGTCAAGACAAAGTCTTATTTTTTTTTGACATCACTTATACTCTTTCCTTGCTGAGGTCATCAAACAAGTTTTTGTGTAGGGATAAAAATGGATTTGCTCAATATAAGCTCCTAAAATCTAATCTTTATTAAGGCTATTCAATGATAAACATATTCTCTTAGGTAAATTGCTAGATTTTTGTTTTTCAAAAGCTTAAATATCTTTCTAATTGCTATCTTTATCTTGAATCAATTCAAATTTCCTTCAAAGCTTCAACTCTTGTATTTTCAAATTTTGGATGAATCTGTTTTGAAAAAGGAATGTTTTATCTGTTTAATTGGCTGAATTTATCTTAATGCCAACCGTTTCTTGCGTGATCTTAGTATTATTTATTTTTCAAAATTCTGTTGATAAAATATTTCCTATCTTTAAGCCAAAATCTGTTTCTTAATTGATTTGCATGTATCTATTTCCAATTTCAAAAAGATATGGTCTTTATTGCTATTTATACAAACTTCTTTTACAATCCAAAATCAACTACATTCTACAGAATCTCTCTCTCTCTCTCTAAACTGTTAAAACCTAGGTCTCTGTAAAATCCTCTTCAAGGTTCTAAGTAAGGTTACAACCCCAGTTGCAACCATGTCTACGAACCCCAACTCTGATGATGACTGCACTCTAAGGGACTTCATGAACAAATCTCCAACCAGTCCTAGCTCTAAGGCCAAGGTAAATGAGTCCTCCTCTTCTAAGAAACATAGGACTAAAAAACGTGCTAGGAGGAATCCTGAGAATGAGCCTATTAAAGATAAGTTTGAGTTTGTTCCTAGATTCAATGAAGTTGATCCTAGATTCTGGAGTAGAAAATCTTATAGGAGATTTAGGGCTTACTCTAGTAAAGAAATCCATTGTGAAATAATGCTCAATTTGGTTAGTTATCCACACATACAAGTGTATGTTGAAAAAATGCTCTTTGCTGTTGGATTAGGAGACACTATTTCTTATGCTAGTTCCTACTATCCTGCTGTAGTTAAAGAATTTTATGCAAACTTGACTAGTGGTGTCTTTGATAAAAGTAATCCTATGTTTGGAAGGGTCTTTCTGAGGGGAATAACTTTAGACTTTACACCTGAGTTGATTAATAACTGTCTGAATACACCCAATCCTTCTGTGGATAATGCTGAGTATGATATGGAGGTTATTGCTCTGGTTCTAACTGGAAAGAACACTAGCTTTGATGGTACTTCCATCAAAACATCCTCTCTCACACTTTGTGCTGCTGTATTGCACAAAATAGCTAGGTTCAACTGGACCCCTACCAAACAACCCTCCAGAGTTAACAAAGATATGGCCATCTTTCTATATAAGATAATGTCTTCTCTACCCATAAACTTTGGCCATCATATCTTTAACCTTATAAGGGATTTCAGTGATGATAATTCATCATCCATTCTGCTTCCATTCCCCTGCCTAATCTCAAGTATTATTCTGGGTCAAGTTGCTTCTATGAATAGAGATTCTCCTATTAGTATCACTAATGAACCAATCACAGACTGTCCCTCTGCTCTCTATATTTCTGCCAAACTACTAAAAGAAGGGCATGTCAATGACATTTCTGGTGACAAAGGGAAAGAAAAAGAAGAAGAACTTTCAACTGCTCCTTCAGCAAAGAAGAAAGGTATAAGGTGGTACTTACAACAGAAGTTGGCATACAATCAAGAAAGGAGAGCTGAACTGGATGCTGATGACTATCAAATAAACAAGCTGCTGGTGAATCTCATAGAAAGTGAGGATGATGACAGTAATGACACTCAAAGTCATGATGGTTTTTCAATCAGTAGTGAGGATGATAATGCAGAAGATGAAGAAGTAGTCAGGCAGAATCCTCTAAGAGAAAGACCCCCACAATGTGATATTTCAAGTGACTAATTCCAGTGGTTGCTGACAAATAGGGGGAGTGAAGTTTATGTTTTGTTGTTTAGTTTCATTTTGATGTTTTCAAGACTTTATTCTGCTTTTCAATTATGCTGTATTAAGACAATTTTATGCCTGTTTGGCTTTAATCTGTTTGGCTTTAATAATTCTGTAGTTTCCTTCTGAAAATATCTTGATATCTTGTTGAAGTATGAATGCCTTTAAAACTTGAAACAGGTCTGAAAACTTACTGTGTGCACATACATTGTGCTTATAAAATTGCCTGAAATTCTAACATACAGGGGGAGCTTACTGATATTGAATTTGCAGGTGGTTGGGATGATTTATAAACTTTATTGATTTGTCAAAACCAATGACAAAGGGGGAGATTGTTAGGACCATATTTCTGGTCTAAATATTGTTAATTGTCTATTGGTTTTTACTAAATAAATCCTAACTGTTATTAAGAACTAAGACATGATTGACAGGTTCCAAGTACCAGTTGCAACCTCAGTTGCAACCTCTGCTGACAGGGTCCAAGTACCAGTTGCAACCTAAGTTGCAACCTATGCTGACAGGTTTCAAGTACCAGTTGCAACCTCAGTTGCAACCTCAGTTCAAACCTGTTGTTCAGCAGAATTCTGATTAGTTCCATTTATCTGCATAACCATTCCTTTATATAATTACTTGTTTTAAAGTATGCAGGATATATTCTCATAAGGTCTTAAACGTTTTATATGTGTTTATTGAGAATATCAAAGTGTTAAGGAAAGTTGTCTTATTAAAGATACAAAGAGATTAGTTTATAAGGTTGTTTCCTTTTGAATATGATCTCTTCTCTTATGATTATCCTTATCACTTGTTTCAATCTTTGTTCCCTATCAAATCAGTATGATATGTTTAAGATTGAATAATATTAGGAGTTAATATCTTACATGAATATCTAAAAGATATTATCTTGCCAAGATATGATCTTTTTATATGTTTCCTTGTTATAGGAAAATATTAACTCCTACAATCAAGCTTGTTATTCAACAAGTATCAACCAATCATAATTGAAGTCTATTCACGCTGAAGAATCACGTATTACATGGAAAGACTAAAGCCAATCATTAAAGTCAAAAGCAATCACAAAAGACCTTCAAAGATAGAAGATTGTTTTTGCTTATATATAGTTGATAACTAAGCTTGTAAATGTGTGTGTTCTAAATTATAAAGAACTTATTTTCTAGAGAGAATACACGTGAGCTTTAAAAAGAAAACAATGGTGGGATGCCATTGATTTATAAGTGATAGTTATAGAGTAGGAGCAATATAGTGATAGGCAGAAAAACCTAGAGGGAGTCTAAGTTTTTCATTAAGACTTGAGTCATATATTGTAAGCTTTTTATAATATCATAATCTGGGTAAGTGCCCCGGAGACGTAGCCTAGTTAGGTGAACTCCGTTGTTAAATGTGCGTGTGAATTATTTTCAAGTACATTTAATTTTAAAACAGTTCTGTCCATTAATACACTTGGTTCCAACTGCAGTTCCAACATTACTTGGAACCTTATACACTTGGTTCCAACCTGTGGTTACAACCTCACTTGGAACCTAACTGCAAAACTGCAACTAGAACAGCGGATAGGAATTTCAATATTTATATGTACATAATGATTAATTTTCATAAACCCTTCACATGCATATGACTAGTAAAAATTTGGAAAAGTTGAATTGTCATTCCGTAATTTATAAACTTAACAGGAATATCATAGTAGTGAAAGAGTAACGTTTAGAATGGACCAAAAGCACATGAATATTAACAAGTTAATTAATACCTCTTCAAAGAACACACGAGGGTACAATGATCATATATATATATATATATATATATATAATGTTTCCAATTCTGCATTAGACTCGTAGCTCTTTTTGGTAATTAATCGATTTAGTAAGGGAGTAGATTAATCATTTCTATCTAAGGGGAAAATAAAATAAAAATAAAACGTTCATGAACTTGTGAATGGGAAAATAAATTATCACACAAATAACAAATTTGAGTTTTTTCGCAAACTTATAATGGTCATAACTCCATTGATTGGTCAATATTTGAATGTAAAAAACGCAAAAAATGCTTAATGCTTTGCAAGCTGCTGCCCAAAGGCAAAATTAATTAATAAACCCAAAAAATAAACCAATACGTCAAATATTATGTGATTAACACACTGAAATACTTAATGGAATATTGTAATGACCAAATTTACGGCAATTAAACATCACCAACAAGACGAAAACTTTGTATAAAGTCGGCACATATCGGAAAATCCAGTAAAAAAATTGCTACTTTGCCTTTTTGTACCTCAAACGGTCAATTCTCGTATTTTCCATATTACGGATAACATACTTTGTCTAAGGAGGTAAGCTCCAAAAGCTTACAAACATGAACTTTTTCTACAAGATAGCTAAATCATGCCTAATTTTCTATCATACAACATAAATTAGCTTCACTATTAATTAGGATGTAGTTTCTCATTTTTTTTATCAAGCAAACCCATATATCATGCACATTACTTTGGAAGTTTTCTATTTTCTCCACACACTTAATTTGGTCAAAAAATCTGGTACAGTGGTAATAAGCATGACTGCATACGTTATAGGCTCCATATACATAGCAAACACTTTATATTTATTTCATGATGTTGTTCCTGAACGAACATGCATTCATGATGTAGGAGCGAAAATGAATAAGTAGTAAGAAAAAAATGTAATGTGTATTATTATTATACTTATTTGTTACATAAAAAATTTGAACCCAAAGACATAACTAATTCAATAAGCACCCTTGTACACTGCTTAAATTACACAGCAACATCTCTGTAGCAAGCATGCGTGATGGCTAGGGGAGGGTCGGACAATGCGTCGTCAAATATGACTTGACCAACTATGCGATTTGCTATTTCGGTGTAATGTATACCCTCCCATAATATGTAGTTTGAAGGATCCGTACATATACTGTTCGCGGTTCTGCAAATACCTAACGCCTTTGTAAATCCTGTTATGTTAGAAGAAAGGCGTGTTAAATATGAAAGGAACATACTTGTATCAAAATGAAAACATAAATACAAATTCTGGAAAATCGAAAAGCTTAAAACTAAAGCATTTTCAAATGGTTCACCTAGACTTTTGGCATTGGTGAACAATTTGTACTTGGCAGTGTAAACATCAACATATGTAATGGCGACGTCCTTGACCTGAGACCTCAACTCGACTACTTTGTTCTTCAATTGTTTATTAAATTCTTTTGCCACGTCGTTGTAAGATATGAGACAGCCAAATTTATCTAATGCGCCGCTCATATATGGAGGACGACCGTTGCGTAATCCAACTAAGCACCCAACTGGTGCTGT
The DNA here is from genome assembly GCA_963682055.1 of Primula veris. NCBI lineage: Eukaryota > Viridiplantae > Streptophyta > Magnoliopsida > Ericales > Primulaceae > Primula > Primula veris. The sequence goes on along the minus strand of OY821750.1, from coordinate 27,098,904 downwards.
ATTGTGCATCCAAAATGATCTATCCCATTCATCGTAGAGTTTCTATATATTGTTTGCAAGAGTAAAACAAAAAAAACAATGAGAAACTTGAAAGAGGTTAATCAAATAAATGCGTTGTTGCCATTATTGAGTTACAAATTTAATATTGTCAAATTTCATTACATAAATACTGACAGAAACTTCAATTCATCAGTAACATTGTGGCAAAAAAAATCAATTTATCAGTAAGTACCTTGACTCCAGCGGCTAAATCTTGAATCATTGTGGTATTTCCTTAACATTACCACCATACATTGACCTGGTTACATCATTTTGACCTATATCGATTCTGTAAAGGGCTCTCGAAAAATAATCTGATTTGCTTCCATTTCTTCCTCTATATATATACACGGGCGCGGACCAAAAGATGTCATCAATGACTATCGATAATATTGTGCAAAGAGCAAGCATAACAAAAAAATAAATATTTCCAAATTACCCTCGATTTCTTTTTTCCACAAAAGACCGGCTTGAAATATTATAAAAGAAAAATTGATGAAATAACCTATATTCGGAAGGGGATTGGCTTTGGCCTTGAATTGACAAAATTCTGATATGTCACGACCTAGAAACATACCCGTTTCGTTTGTCATGTAGCGGATTGTTGAACCTCCAACAGCAAAGTTTGCTCCCTGACAGAAATTCGTTTTGTACTTGTCCGCATATGCACTAAGATACGATTTTGCTAGCTTCTGAGCTGCGTGCATAATCGTTACTCATAAAGTAAATTAACAGGGGGCATCTGTCATTATCAATTGAAACATAATTAGCTTGATATTATTAATTAGATTCAATATTATTTGGTTGGTCAGAAAAGAGAATTATAAGTTACGCAATTCAAGTTAACCAAATTAGCATGCAAACCAAGTTAGTAATTTATAACTTCTAAACCGTGCTTATTTGTATGTTGAACAAACTAATCAAGTCAATTTTTAGAAAAATATTGATGCAAGAAAACAGAACTAATTATTATTTAATAATTTTTAGACAATATCACAATAAATACCTATAAACTTTTTTCCTAGTTATATGAACAGTTCTCATAGTTTTGATTTCATATCACAATTACAGAAAGTTATGACAGACCTGTGTGGCTTTTATGGTACTTTCTATGCCAAAAATATTGTTAGTTTGATTGTTAAATAATATGATACCTAAATAAGCCAAATGTGATATAAGAGATCTAAAATTTAAAATTGACTTATATCAAAGATCGTGTAGGGTTGAACTAATATATGGTTGGGGAAGATTCTGTTCTATCCAGAAAATTGTTACATATATATATTACTGTCGTATGCAACGTTTTTTTTTTTGTGTGTATATTGTTTTCATTTTTCACCAATAAGGTTAAATAAATAGATGCGGGATATTAGGGTCGACCAAGGTGCTGAATTGCTAATTAATATTTATACAATTACCTATAAAATCCACGATGAGATGACCATTACTTAATACCCTTGTAGGCTTTTTCTTAACGGTTAAGATACCATTGCTCGTGTCAGAATTGGAGTCTCCAAAATTGTATATCACCAAAAACGTACAAGGTGACAAGTTTTTCGCCTCAGCTGCAGCCAAAATAGCAAGAAAAACGAAACCGATGATCTTAGGAACAAGATTTTTGTTGTTGGCCATTTTCTCTAGCTCTATGTGTGATGCTTTTGTCACGCCCCAAATTCCATAAACACGGATATCGAGGCATGACATTTTTAAAAAAAAAAGGAAAACAAGCTGTTGGTACAAAATTAAAATTTTTAAAAGAAATAACTCGCGAGCTAAAGGAACATTTAAAAGGATAAATAAAACTGTTTGTCAAACGCGGCTACAAGGCAAGATTTATAAAAGCTAAAAGTTAACAAACGAATGAATTTGCCCGTAGGGTACAACCTCAAAAATGACTAAGTAAAAATGAAAGCAAAAGCCCGAACTCATGTGATGCCTTGCTATAGCTCTTAACCATACGTCTCAACCTAAGTTGTACCTGAAATACAAAATTGTAACGGTGAGTCCCACGCACATAAATAGACGGGACAGCACCACAAAATACCGTCACTCCATCCCATAAGTGCAAAAACCCACAAACAACAACAACGATAATCAACATATAAAAAGAAATATAATAACATCCTACAACGAGATAAATTAAATAACTTCTATACCTCTCATGCCACCTACCCCAGTCCGTAAGGTAGGTCTTCCCTATCCCATCGGCCGTCTTCTGTCCCCGGAATTAGGAAGAGACAGAGACCATTGCCACTACAACTAAATCATAAGGCCTCGGCCAACAATATAAATCCACGCAAATATCACATTCTCATACGGCCTCAGCCAATAATATAAATCCACGCAAATAACACATTCCCATACGTCACTCTAACGTAATTCAACATAACCCATAAGCATAGGTGCTAGGTTCACAACTAGCCAAACAAGTCTAACAATATAAACCTCATTCAGGCATTTTAACAAACACCTTTTATGCATAAACTACAATTCATCTATAATCAACAATAAATTACCCAATTTCATTAACAACTATAGAATCACATAATCAACGCATAAAACATGCAAATCATCCATAATCTCATTAATCCGAAATTAATATAACTAACTCATCAACTTCTCCAATTCAAATAAGTGAATTAAACATATAACAAATAAACTCAATTAACAATTTAATAGATCATAATTAAGATAAAAGACAAAACCCCCAATTTAAAATAAATGCAAAACCTAATCCTAACATACACCTTCGTCTAGTCGCAATGGATAACCCCCGTTACCTTAGAGCGTAGAGGAGATGCTTCCGGTAAGAATACGCTAATGGTGGTTTCCTCTTCTTCTTCTTCTTCTTATTCTTCTTCTTCTTCTTCTTCTTCTTCTCTTTTCTCTCTTTTCTCTCTTGTTTTAGGTTTTATGAATTAAAAAGTGACTGAAAAGTGTTTTAAGAAAACTGTTTTGGAAAAGTTTGTGAAAGCGAACTATTTGGTCCCTAAAGTTCTAAAAGTTAACTCTTAATCAAATATATTACTTTACTACTCAAAAAGAACAAATATTTAGAAACAAACCTATTGGGTCCTTTTTATTAATAAAAATAGTAACAGATTTTTTTTAAAATAAAGTTTTTCGGAAGAGTTTCGGTTTTTGGCTAAAAAATTAGTCGAGTGACCGGTTTTTGGTAAAATTTGAATAAAACGTTTTTGGATAAATTAAATCATAAATAAAATCACCTATAAAAATACGGGATGTTACAACTTTACAGTTTTTAGAAGCTAGATTTATAGAACAGCTTATGTGCTTATTTCTGGAATTACAAACTTTTAATTTTATCTATAAGTAATGAATGATTGTATTGCTTAAAAAATGTAGTTGTGAATTTGACAACATTAGGTGTAAATTATGATTAAAGAGAGCTCCATTTCTAAAATTGGGAATATTTGATAATGAGTTGGACTATTTAGAGACTTAACTTAAAAGGTTTATGAAATACATTCGAACCAAACCTGATTCTTCTTGTACTTGCTAAAATAAGACAAGATTAGTTCCAGTTTAGAAGAAATTATTATTCCATCCTTCTATTATGGAGTGTTGAGATTATACAAGTGTTATGGACTGGTGCTGTTATTTTACAAAAGTTATGGACTGGTTTGTCTTTCGTCTGTTAGTTGTAATACCTTTATGTAATTAGTGAAAACTATAGACATGACCAGCTGTATAAAGGTCAGTGGCAACAAAATATCTGCAACTAACTAAATATTTTCTTTAGTTCAAAATATATACTTTTGTTCTCTTTCTCTCTCTAGAAGAGATCGTCTTCTCTATTTATTTGCGTGATTTTACTGGTTTAACATGTTATCAGAGCGAAATTAGCTCATTTCTGCTGCTTATTAAACCTTCGTATATGGTTAGATCATTCTTCTTCTCGCTATTGTTGAGGTTATTGCAAATTTTTCTCTTTTTTGGCAATTATTTTTGTAAAGATCTCAGACTATATATTTTAGGTTAAAATTGAGGATATATTTGATTCTTAAGGTTATACATTGCTCGTATATTGATCAATTTATCGAATTTTTGTTGCTGTTTCCGAATGGGTACTTATGCTGATGTGGTAGTCCTAGTTATAATAATTATGATGGAAATTCAGGAATTGGAGGACCTGGAGTTCGACAGGGCCAAACACAAGTTGAATTCTTATCTAACCCTTATTATCTAAATCCAAATGAAAGTACTTGTATAGGTATAGTAAATTCACCATTATCTTGCACAAATTATTTCATGTGGAAAAGAGCAATGAAGATAGCACTAGGTGCTAAATCGAAATTAGGTTTCGTGACTGGTCAATTAAAATGTCCAGATGAGGGAGATTATATGTATGAACCATGGAATAAGTGTAATTTAGTGATACAGTCATGGATATGAAATTCAGTAGTTTCTGAGATAGCTCAATCTATTCTATATGCAAGTACAACTGCTGACATGTGGAGTATTTTATATAAGAGGTTTTCACAATCTAGTGAGCCAAGGATTTATGAGGTACAACATATTCTCAATAATATGGTACATGGAAGTCAATCTGTGACAAGTTATTTTACTCAATTGGAGATCAAATGGAATGAGTTAGATATGCTCAATCCACTACCTACATGTACTTGTGGGGGTATTTCTCATTGTAGATGTGATGTGTTTAGTGTGATTTGGGAAAGAGAGCAAAGGGCTTATAAAATGCATTTTGTGATGGGATTGAATGATGAGTATGCAGGTGTTAGAAGTAATATTCTTACGATGAAACCTGCTCCCACCCAACCATTTCTGATGGGATTGAATGATGAGTACGCAGGTGTTAGAAGTAATATTCTTAGTATGCAGGTGTTAACGGCTGAAACGGAACTCATTTTGGAGTCCGAACCAAAAAGATACAAGAGTTTCAAGAAACCGAATTACCAGATTTTTAGACACGTCGAAAAATATCCGGCAGGTCGATGTACCAATCGAAAAGTACAAAAGTTGGACAGTAAGCACTCCAGATTTTCCGACATGTCGAAAATGGAGTTCGACAGATCAAAAATCTGCTGTTTTGAATTAAGTCACTTTTATTTTATTTAAGTGTGGCCTTACCCAATGGATAAACCATCCAACCACTAAAAAGTTTAACTTATGAACCAATGAGTATTTTGAGTCTAAAAAACACCCCCAATTCATCCCAAACTCTCACCAATCATGCACAACATAATTCAACATCAACCAAAACATCTCACTCAATCTCTCTTAATTACAAACAATTAAAATCATCATTATTGAGAAAAAACTCAAAAACAAGAGAATTGAGGAGAAAGCGATTCAATCTCAAATTAAGATCAACCATCCTCAAATATCACAAATTAGCTTATTTAGAAGCAATCAAATTGTGAGTATTGTTTAATTTTCGATAAATTTGTAAAGATCAAATTATAAACTCATTTGTGAGTGAATGTTTGGGTAGAAGCTTTTAAGCCAAAGTGTTGGTTAAAAGTTCTAGGTTAAACACTTGGGTACTCATAGATTAAGGAAGAGTCGTTAACTCGTAAACGTGTTCGCTTGCACTTGTATCAAGAGTAGGAATCTCGGGTAGATGGTGCGCAAATCGATTGAATAGCAAGGTAGGATTGATAATCTTGGGAAGAAGATTATAGCGAAATACTCGGTAGCATGAATACCAAGGAGACCACTAGGCGGGTTTAACGAACCTCTATACATCGTGGTGTCAATTTCTTCCCCCCCCCCCCAAGATTATCCGCACGGGCTAACAATTAATGTGGCAGGTATAGCCCTAACTTGTGCTTCTCAAGAAGGTCATAATACATCTTTCTTACATCTTCACTCTTCTCTACCTTTCAGTTCAGTACTGCAACCATATACTGCTGTTGCTGATATTTGGCACATCAGGCTAGATCACCCCTCTAATACTTGCTTAAAAATCTTTAAAAAAAATATTCATAACATTGTTGTCGATACTAAAGAATATTGTGATGCTTGTCACTTCTCTAAACAACACAAGTTAGACTTTTCTCTTAGTAATATTCAAACAATTAGACCTTTTCAATTAATACATGTGGATATATGGGGACCATATCATGTAATAGCTCTCGGTGTTTTTCAATATTTCTTGACCATAGTGGATGATTATACAAGATGCACATGGGTTTTTCTTTTAAAAACTAAGAATAAGGCCACTACTTCTTTGATTACCTTCTGCAATCTTGTTATTACTCAATTTGGGACTAAAGTAGAAATTGTGAGAACTGATAATGGTAAGGAGTTTTCTATATCAAAATTTTATCAAGAGAGGGGTATAGTGCATCAGACAAGTTGTGTAGAAGTGGCTCAAGAGAATGGTGTAGTTGAACGAAAACACAAGCACCTTTTGAATATGGCTAGAGCTTTGCGTTTTCAGTCATAAGTTCCTTTAAAATTTTGGAGGGATTGTGTTCTCACAGCAACCTACATTATTAATAGACTCCCTACCAAGCTCTTGTAATAAAACACCTTATGAGGTTCTCTATGGTAACCCACCTGCCTATAGTCATCTCAAATGTTTTGGATCTCTTTGCTATGCCACAACACTTTTTAGAGATCGAACTACTATGGATTCTAGAGCTAGGAAATGTATACTTCTTGGCTACCCATTTGCTGATATAAATTGTATGCCCTTGCTTCTCATACTACTTTTTACTCTAGAGATGTGCAGATTTATGGAGACATTTATCGCTTTTCTATCAAAATTTCTGATGAATTTTCACCATGTTTACCACTTGTGAGTTCTAATATTCCCTTCTCACATATTGGTACACCTTTATCTACAAATTCTTCTCCAAATTTACCAAATTCCCCAAACACATCAAATAGTCCTCTTAACCCACTAAATACAGCAGATTTACCACATAATCCTAATTTGTCTGGAAGTTCTAATGATAGTGTATTATCTATTCCTGATGTTGTTATTTTACCTCCTAGAAAATCATAGAGACGTGTAAATAAACCTTGCTATCTCATAGACTTTCATTTTTCATTGGTGACAAATGGAAATGTACCTTTCTCACATCATCCTTATGCACTCTCTAGATATCTCTCTTATGAGAAATTGTCTCCATATTATAGGTTCTATTGTTGCAATATCACTACTGATAAATAACCCGCTACTTATAAGCAAGTTGGTGGTGATATTAAGTGGCAAGAAGCCATGATAGCAGAGGTTAAATCTCTAGAACAAAACCATACCTGGATTCTTACTAGTTTACCACCTAGAAAATGTGCTATTGGGTGTATCTGGGTGTATAAGGTTAAGTATAAACAAGATGGGAGTATTGACAGATATAAAAGCAAGGCTAGTGGCAAAGGGTTATACTCAACAATAGGATTTAGACTATGAACAGACTTTCTCCCCTGTTGCCAAGATGACAACTGTGAGAGTTGTTTTTGTTATAGCTGCTATTAAAAATTGACATTTGTCACAATTGGATGTCAATAATGCCTCTTTTCAAGGTGATCTAAATGAAGAAGTATATATGAATCCACCTCTAGTTTTTCTGAAATTGAATGACTCCATAGTATGTTTTCTGAAGAAGTCTTTATATGGTCTGAAACAACCTAGTAGACTGCGGTTTTATAAACTCTCCACTTCACTAGTGGGCTTTGGTTTCAAACAATCTCTTTCTAATAGTTCTTTGTTTACTCTACAAAAATATGGTGATTTTTTGGTGCTCTTGATATATGTTGATGACATCATTCTCACTGGTAATAGTGAGGCTCTTATTCTTACTGTTAAGACATTGCTGAATGACAACTTTTATATCAAATATTCGGGTAACCTACGTTATTTCTTGGGGATATAAATAGCTAGAACTAAAGTTGGTATCTATTTGAATCAGAGAAAATATGTTCTTGGGTTGCTAGAAGATACTGAGCTTTTGGGTTGTAAAACAGTACTTTTTCCCATGGAGACTACTTTGAAACTAAGCCATAGTGGTTCTCCCTAGCTGTCTGATCCAACCTTATATAGGAGAATTACAGGGAAATTGTTGTATTTAACAATTAATAGTAATGACATAGCTTATATTGTTAATTCTCTAAGTCACGATCTTTGTAGACCTAGCCAAGCAATTTGGATGCTGCTTGTAGAGTACTTAAGTACTTAAAAGGTACCATTGGTCAGAGACTTTTTTATTCCTCTTCTAGCTCTCTACTGGTGAAAGGTTATTCTGATAGTGACTGGGCTTGTTATGTGGATACTAGAAGAAGTGTAACTGGTTATTGTTTTTTCTCGGGAGATTCTATGATTTCTTGGAAATCCAAGAAGCAACATGTCGTATCTAGAAGCTCTGCTGAAGCAAAGTATAGAGCTCTTGCTTCAGCAACTTGTCAAATGGTGTGGTTGAAATGTTTGCTTACTCATTTAATGATCGGTCATGATGGACCTGCTTATATATAGAGTGACGGTAAATCTGCTTTGCCGTTAGCTGCAAATCCAATACCTCATGAACGGACCAAACACATTGAGTTTGACTGTCATTTTGTGCGTGAAAAATTGCAGGCTGGAATTATACACACTATGCATGTATATACTCAAGACCAAGTTGCTGATTTACTGACAAAGGCTTTAGGAGCTCACCAATTTTTTGTTCTTAAGTTGAAGATGGGTGTGTTTGATCTCCACACTCCACCTTGAGGGGGCATGTTGAGATCATACAAGTATTATGGACTGCTGCTGTTATTTTACAAATGTTATGGACTGATTTCTCTTGCATCTGTTAGTTGTATTACCTTTATTTAATTAGTACAAACTATAGGCATGACCAACTGTATAAAGGTCATTGCCAGCAAAATATCTGTAACGAATTGAATATTTTCTTTAGTTCAAAATATATAATTTCGTTCTCTTTCTCTCTTTACAAAAGATCGTGTTCTTCATTTCTTTGTGTGATTTTACTGCTTTAACATGGAGTATAAGCCTAAATTATTCAAATTATTTCAACATCTTAAAAGATAGTACAAGAGTTTAATATTAGTATACATGTCACAATAAATATTACTTGGCGGAAGTCAAAAAATTGAGATAAAGGGTAATATTATTAAACTTTTTTAAAAACAAGGTTTAGGCTCCGTTTGTAATGATCACCTAATTTGCGACTATATTATATAAACATCATGCATGTTTAGGCCTTATGCATGAAACGTGTTCTGAAGATAGGAAACCTGCCTTATAAACTTGTTGTCAAATGAACACATTTCAAGTAACTTTTAATATGTTTGCACCTAACTTAAATAAGACAGCTAACACTACAAGATAAAGTTAGTTTGCTAACAAAAAATTATTACGCTACATAAGGATTTATGTTGCTAATATTGATTTACTAATAGCAACATAAGAATTTATCTTGTTAAAGTGGTTGTGGCTAAATTTAGCAAAATAATACCAACATAAATTGTTGTTAGTGAATTCTCAAGTTTTGGTCTTAAATAGTGACACTTTTGCAACATAAGTTAAAGTGTTGCTATTATTTATATATATGTTTTTGGTTCTATTTTATATTTTCTTTATTGTGCGGCTATTATGTTATTTGATATTATATTTAAAAAAATTATAATTTAATTTAATTATTGTGTTGCTATCTTATATGTGTTATGTCACTACTTTAAGTTTTGGCTAATTAAAAAATTCACAATTGTGTTGCAGTTGAGTTGCTATGTTCTCACTAGATAAAAATATTATTTAATTAAAAATACCTTTTTGTAAGAAAAATAATATTAAAAAACATTATTTTTAAAGAAAATAAATTTAAACTAATGAACAAACTTTGACTAAACTTGCACAATAATAATTTAAAGAGTCAGTTAAACAACACCAAATACATACGAGACAATTAATATGCTACCCAAAATATTATTCAAGTGGCATCACACGTACAAGCCACTTTACCCAGCACTAAAGTTACATAAACAACACTAAAGCCACTAGTTGCGCCAAAATAAGCAAGCACAATCATGAGTTGCGCCAAAATATAACACCAATCACGAGTCATGAGTTACCCCAAAATACTACTAAATATCCAAAATTAATAGAGTACTTCTCTAATCATCTCCTAAACACTCTCGTCCCTCTCTACTTCACCATCACAAGTTGCATCCTTCGCGTTTCGGTCTAAATTTCCAGCGTCGGGTATTGTTGGAAAGCACACAAGCAAGTCTGGCACTTGAAGAAACATAGCTTGCAGAGAAGTCAATCGAGCCTCGACTTCCTTCCCTATGCGTTGTCCGACGCATTCCTCATTTTGATCTTCATGGTTCGTAAAAAACTGTTGGACGATATCTGTTACCACGCTTGAAGTAACTATTTCCGGGTCTCTTTCATAAGTCGATGAACCCGAGTTGACAACAAAACCTGAGTTGATAAGAGATGAACTTTGCGAGCCTATACCATATACGTCACCTACCTGGTTTTCACCACCGACAATCTCCAAATATATTTCGTCATCATTTGGTACAGTGAACTCATCAGCTTGTCGCGAGAACTCGATCTTTCTTGCTTTAAAAGTTGCCTGCAATTAACAACTAACTAAATCAAAACCATAATATATTTTACTAAACATACATCTTAACTCAACTGTTGTTGAAACATAAATGAATACCAACAATGCATCAATAATAAACACAAATGTCAGGCCGCTAACACTAAGAAATAAGAAGAAGAATTCAAGGTAAAACAAAGACAAAACTAAAGAAAAGCAAGTTGTTATTTCATCCCCTTGTCAGGTCACTATATGCACTATATATGCAAGGGTGTGTCCTTTTATAGAAAAACAAGAATAAATAATTATTTCACTTACACTAATGGAGACTGACTTGTCGTCGACAAAACCTTTGTCACATTTCCTCCTATGCAAAATGTCAAACAAATCAATCGCATTTGCTTTCCTTTTGTGTTTAATCTCGAACTGTTTGGCATCCTCGGAAGCTGTAATTGAACCCCCTGAATGCTTAGAGCATTTCCCATTTCTACCCATTCGAGCATTGCGCTTCTTACGTGACAACTTTAGAGCTTCGGAAGTGTTTCAATCGCTGACCCATCTACTCCAAGTGACTTCTAGAATATAATATTTTTTTCCGATTCCTTTTTGTGGTCATTGATGAAATTGCAATACTTCCTCACTGTACTCTTCTTTCAGCAATCTTTAATTAGTCTATCCAAACCCCTAGGCCACTTGAAATACTTCTACAAAGGTTGAAAAACAAATGACAATAACATTGAGAGTTTATTCCCACTTATAATAGTTCTTCAGAAACTTCGTAGTAGCTCATTCGCACGAGATAAAACAAATCAGATAATTTTAGGACAGTCATGTCTGTTTGTTCTATACACAGTAACATTGAGAGTTTTAACATTGAGTACTTTTAAACTGCACTATACATATATATTTATATTTATTTACAATAAATTTTTGGAGATATTTATTTACAATACTAATATATAGTACTATATTTGGATCTTCCCACTTTTCATTTGTTCTGTACCCTTTGTGGGTATAAAAATAAGAAATCATTTGTATATCTGCAATTTTATACTGCTTTTTTTTACTTTCCTTATTTTGCAAGCATATATTTTTATTCCCGCAAAATAAAACAAATGCGATACCTATAGTCCATGTCTTTTTCTTCTATAGACAATAACATTGAGTACTTCTACAAAAGCTTCATAGTATGTTATTACCACAAGATAAATCAAATGAGATAATTTTAGGGCAGCCGTGTCTTTTTGTTGTATAGACAGTAAGATTGAGAGTTTTAATAGATAAAACAGTAAACGATATAAGTAATATCATTAAGAAGAGCAACACAAACAAACTTCAAATTGAACATAGAACGATATAAGGATATCTTCCAATTCCAAATAAAAGTTTCAATTCCTCACAATAGAAAATTTTGAAAAAATTAGAACTGGACTAGTGATTGGATGATAATAAAAAAAAACATCACACAGAAAGCCTCAGTATTGATTATTGAAAGCCTTGAGCATTTCATCTACTTCAAATTATCGTCGCTTGTGTCTGAAAGAGGGTTAGTTTACATTAATTGTTGGAAAAACATGTAAAAAACATGGGTGTTTCCGAATGGTCACTGGACCAACTTTGAGGCATTATTTCATGTAACAGCGCTGAGTTGTTTATACCGTACTCAACGTGTTTGAGTAGCCCGTGTGACGAGCTTCGTAACGGTATATCGCATGACCTATTCGGAGAATGGGTGTGAATACAAATCGGCTTCAAAGTTGGGCTCTCGAAAACTTAATTCTGGAAAAACCGAAATGGTAATGGAAAACCATTTGGTATAATCCCATATTGGAAGATTGAGGATCAATTTCACAATATATATAGTATACCAACCCATGTAGTTGTTAAACTAACATGTCCACATACACCTAAGAGTATTAGTGTGCACCAAACACGCGCGCTCGCTCGTGTCTCGGGTCGTGGGTCGCGGGCTTGGGCTTGGGCTTGGGCTTTGGGGAATATCTCGGGTCTTGAGTCTTGGATCCAAATCCGAAATGGGAGTTTTGTATAAAATACAAAAGCAGTCCCTAGAGTTTCCAGCAACAGAAACGGCAGCAATAAATGAGATTAATTGATGCGGTTTCAGAATTAAATTGAGCGGATTTTGGGGGTGTAACTCCCAGAATTAATGACCACAATTATGGCTGCGGTTTCTATAGAGCCTATAAAAGGCAGCCCTCCCCCTCTCATTTCAGACACACCAGAACACACAACTCACAGCATAGCATACACATTAGAGAGAGAGAACCGCACCACCAACAACTCGACCTGTGGTTCGGTGCCGGTTTCCATACGAGCCACTCAGTGACAAGAGTTGTACCTTGGGAACAAAGTCCCGAAACCAGAAACCTCTAAAGGTGGTTCGGGAAATATTGCTTAAGAGAAACTGCCCAGCAGTTACCTCTCTTTTTTTTATTTATGTTCTTTCATTTCAGTACCTTTAATTTCTGTTCTTTCATTCCAGTACTCTTTTTTACATTCTGTATTTTATTTTCTGTACTATTTACATTATGTCTTTACTTTCCAATACCTTTAGCTTCTGTAATTTTAATTCAGTCATTTCCTATTCTGTAATTTTCAATTCTGTAATTTACTTTTCTGTATTTACAGAAACAGTCTAGCAGTTTAGTAATTATACTATTCTGTCTGGCAGTTTCTTTAATTGTCAAAACAGTCCAGCAGTTAGTAATTATACTATTCTGTCTGGCAGTTTCAAACAATTACAATTCAGTCCAGCAGTTTAATAATTTATATTATTTTGTCTGGATTTTTAATTAGTGTAATTTTAAATTCTGTACGAGTCGGGAATTGTAATTTGTATTCCAATTGTGAGAAATAAATTGTTATTTCCATTGCGTTCCTGTCTTTTAATTTATTGTCCTTTTAATTATTGTATTCGAAATAGTACAAAAACCAACAATCTTAAACAATATCATTTTTTGGTTTTACTATTTTTCGAAATAAGAAAGGACTTTTCTTTTTTATTTTTAATGTTGACGTCTCGGGTTTTATTTTTGCAAAGTCATTGCTAGTTTACTAGAAATTGAAGTTTGCAAATAGAATAAATCCGAATTGGTTTTAATCTTTTATTCTAAAATATAATAAAGAGTTTTCTTTTAGTAAAATCAAAAGTGATTTGATTTTCACGCTAGAATCTCTTTTAATTGTTTTTATTCTTTTGAAGCAATCTAATTAAGTTATAATTAGTATTTCCGATTAAGAATTTTAGTTTTCTTGCGAAAAACTAAACGGTTTTATATTGTCATTTCAGATGACTAATGAGGATCAAACACCCACCGTTTTTTCGGAAAACGTGCAGGGCGCAGTTGTGATTGGCAGTAGCCATAACATTGCGAGCGCTGCGAGCGGGGGGGCTCAGGCTCAGGCTGAGGCTGAAGCTGCTCCGGCAAAGGCTGCGGCCGACGTCGCTGCGGCCGAGGCCGATGCTATGGCTGCGGTTGCAGCCGCATCACAGGCTGCTGCTAAGGCTGCGGCCAAGGCAGCACTTGTAGCAGCGGCCAGGGCAAAGGGCAAGGCTCCGGCAACGCCGTCTATGCCAATGTTGCCAACCTCTCATTTAGAGAAGTCGGAAAAGTTTAGGGGCAACAATTTCAAACGTTGGCAGGAAAAGATGCTGTTTTACTTAACTGCCCTTAATCTGACCCGTTTTCTCAAGGAGTCTGCACCCGTCCTTAGCGAGGACGATGAGGACGTGCAGACGGTTTCGGCGGTGGAAGCGTGGAAACACGGTGACTACCTATGCCGGAACTACATCCTGTGTGCTCTGGATGACACTCTCTTCAGTGTATTCGAGCCCAAGGCTTCTGCGAAGGAGCTTTGGGAGTCTCTCGAAAGAAAGTACAAAGTGAATAACGCTGGCACAAAGAAATTTGTCGTCACGGACTTTCATGAGTACATGATGACTGATGGGAAGAGTGTCATCGAGCAGGTTGAGGAACTCCAACTCATATACCATAGGCTTGAGGTTGAAGGGCTAGTTATCAACGAACCTATCCAAGTGGTATTAATGATTGAGAAACTGCCACCTTCTTGGAAAGAGTTTCAAAACTACCTGAAACACAAGCGAAAGGCTATGACCTTGGAGGGACTCATTGAGAGGCTCAATGTTGAGCAAAGCAACCACCGATCCGAAAGGAAAGGCGGTGGCGGAGCAGGCAACGTGGTTGCCAAGGCCCGTGTGGTTGAGGACGCTGTGTCTAAGCGGAAACGCTTTGACAGCGGTGTCGGTGCTTCTCTCAAGAAGAAATTCATGGGAGATTGCTTTGTGTTCAACAAACCGGGCCGTCATGCCGCGGATTATAAGATGCGCATCGACAAGCCCAAACCACCACCCCCCCCCCCCCCCCCCCCCCCAAAGAGGAAGTTCCAAGGGAAAGGGAGGAAGAGGGCACCTGCTCAGGCAAATGTGGCTGAGGGAGGAGATGATGTTGGACAAGACTACATGCACCTGAGTGCTGTGGTTTCTAAAGTGAACCTGGTAGGGAACAACCCAAAGGAATGGTGGCTGGACACAGGCGCCACCAGTCCCATCTGTGCCAGCAAATAGATGTTCAAGACCTATACGGCCGTGGACCATGAGAGCTGCTTCATGGGGAACTTGGCTACTTCCAGGGTGGAAGGAAAGGGAACCGTGCTGCTGAAGATGACATCGGGAAAGGAGCTCACACTGAATGGCGTGCTCCATGTGCCGGAAATTCGCAAGAATCTGGTTTCCGGGTCTGTGATGGTGAACAAAGGATTTAAACTTGTATTTGAATCTGCTAAAATTGTAATCACCCTTAATGGAATGTATGTAGGCCGTGGCTATATGACCAACGGCATGTTTAAATTAAATGTTGGTACTCCGGCTCCTATAGCCGAGTCTGCTATTGAGGGTACTAAGAATGAGGCTAGTACCAAGAATAATGTAATTGTGAATGTTGCCCAAGTGGCTAATAAAACTTCTTTTGCTTATTCTTATGATTCATTTAATTTATGGCATGGTAGATTAGGTCATGTGAATTCTAATTCTATGAAGAAATTAATATCACTGAATCTACTACCTAATTTTGTTTTTGATAAACAACATAAATGTGAGGTTTGTGTTGAAGCAAAATTAACCAAGTCTTCGTATCAACATATTGAACGAAGTACTGAACCTCTCGGTCTAATACACACGGATGTATGCGACTTAAAGTTTATACAAACGCGAAGAGGGAAAAAGTATTTCATCACGTTTATAGATGACTGTACTAGATACTGCTACGTCTACTTAATGAAAAGTAAAGACGAAGCGGTAGAGAAATTCTCTCTTTATAAAACCGAAGTAGAAAATCAACTCAATAAAAAGATTAAAATGTTGAGGAGTGATAGAGGCGGTGAATACGAGGCACCGTTTGCGCAGATTTGCGCAGAAAATGGCATTATACATCAAACCACAGCCCCATACTCTCCGGAGCAGAATGGGGTTGCCGAGCGTAAGAATATGACGCTCAAGGAAATGATGAATGCTATGTTAATAAGTTCTGGGTTACCCCAGAACATGTGGGGGGAAGCGCTGCTTTCCGCCAACTATGTATTGAACAAGCTACCGCATAAGAAGCGTGATAAACCACCTTATGAACTATGGAAAGGCCATAGGCCGAGCTATAAATTCTTAAGGGTTTGGGGTTGTCTTGCGAAGGTCCTTGTCTCGCTTCCGAAAAGAACGAGAATAGGGCCAAAGACGGTAGACTGTTTGTTTATAGGACATGCACACAACAGTAGTGCTTATCGTTTTCTCGTGCACAAGTCGGATAATCCCGATGTGCATGTAGATACTATCATCGAAGCTCGAGAAGCTTATTTCTTCGAGGAGATCTTTCCCCGTAAGTCTTCCATAACTGTAGAGACTGAGGAGTCAAACAGTGAGGAAAATGTGGGGGCAAGTGAACCGTTGGAGGAAGAAGAAGAAGAGCCTCGACGTAGTAAAAGGGCTAGAAAGGAAACGTCTTTCGGTCCAGATTTTGTAACCTTCATGATAGAAGGCGAACCGGCGACATTCAAACAAGTAATGTCATCCCCGGAAGCCCAATATTGGGAGGAGGCGATCAACAATGAGGTTGAATCGATCTTACAAAATCACACTTGGGAACTAGTGGATTTACCACCTCGGGTGTAAGCCACTATGACACGAGTGGATCTTCAAGAGGAAGAGAAAGCTCGACGGAACGATCGAGAAATACAAGGCGAGGCTTGTAGTGAAAGATTTTAGACAAACCGAAGGTGTCGACTATTTCGACACCTATGCTCCTGTCTCCAGGAAGACATCAATCCGGATAGTCATTGCTCTCGCGGCACTGTTCAATCTGGAAATACATCAAATGGATGTTAAAACGGTGTTCTTTAATGGTGAAATAGAAGAGGAGATTTACATGGAACAACCGGATGGGTTTGTAGTTCCAGGTAAAGCTCACAAGGTGTGTAAACTTGTGAAATCCTTATATGGACTTAAACAAGCACCTAAACAATGGCACGAAAAATTTGATAGAGTGATGCTATCAAACGGTTTTCGGATAAACGAGTGTGACAAATGCGTCTACGTAAAAGGAAATGAAAAGGACTACGTGGTAGTCTGCCTCTACGTAGATGACATGATTATAATAGGGAGTATTGATAACATCAAATCCACTAAGAAAATGTTGTCACAAAAATTCGAGATGAAAGATTTGGGTGTCGCTGATGTAATACTTGGCATGAAAATTACCAAGACATCAGACGGATATGCGCTATCTCAAACTCACTATGTCAAGCAGATGCTTGACAAATTTGATAAAGATAGTAGAGCTACATCCAGAACTCCGATAGAGATCTCAACCACCCTGAAAAAGAATTTTGGGGAGAGTGTGAGACAATTGGAATATTCTCGAATAATAGGCAGTCTGATATACGTCATGAACTGTACTAGACCAGACATAGCCAACTCAGTGAGTAGACTGAGTAGGTACACCAGTAATCCCAATGAGGAACACTTGAAGGCCATAATGAGACTTCTCAGATACATGAGATACACAACCGACCGAGGGTTGCATTATACCAGATATCCAGCTGTACTGGAAGGGTATTCTGATGCAAACTGGATCTCGGATTCCAACAGTACACTATCCACTAGCGGATATGTGTTCGTGATGGGAGGAGCAGCTGTCTCATGGAGATCATCCAAGCAGACCTGCATAGCTAGATCAACTATGGAATCCGAGTTCATAGCGTTGGATCTAGCAACAGAAGAGGCTGACTGGCTGAGAAGCTTTTTGAAAGGAATTCCAATGTGGCCGAAACCAGTCCCAGCAATAAGCATGCACTGCGATAGTCAGTCGGCTATTGGACGGGCACAGGATCATATGTATAATGGAAAGTCCCGACATATTCGTCGGAGACACAAATCCGTAAGAGAATTGTTAGCTAACGGTGTGGTGTCATTAGATTTTGTGAGATCTAAGGACAATATTGCGGATCCATTTACAAAAGACTTGACTCAGGTAGGAGTTGAAGTTTCATCGAGGGGAATGGGGTTGAAGCCTATCAAATTGGAAACCTCCTCAGAGGCAACCCAACCCGAACTGGATTCACCAGCGTCGGGTTCAATGGGAAAACCGAACTGTGGGGGTGACCGAACAAAGCACTCGGGAACTTAAGTTCCCAACCCATTTCTAGGATGAAAGAGTGATAGACCTAGACCATCTTAAGGGTGAGCATGAGGCTCTTAATGAAAACAAGTATCTCGAAGGTCGAGAGGGGTGAGTCAGGACACCCTTGACTTGAAATCACCTATGACGAGTGTGTATGGCCGATACTATGTGATGAGCCATGGGCTAAATCACTAGAGCACTCGGTTGAATTTTGCCAAGGCAGTCCACGACCAAATATGGACAACAACCAAATGGCTTAGTAAGTGGTGTAGAGAGGACACTGTGTGTGCATTATCCTGGTAAGCACAAATGCTAAAGGGTTCAAGGCTTAAAGGCTACCCAATAGTAGCATATCAGATTTTACGTCACTACGGCAGATTCAAGGCGCGCGCTACCTGTCCTTATGCAGTGAACTCTTGCGGTTCTCTCGTATGCATTTAGGAGAATTTTTATTTCAGCCAATTGCATTCATGTGGGGAATTGTTGGAAAAACATGTAAAAAACATGGGTGTTTCCGAATGGTCACTGGACCAACTTTGAGGCATTATTTCATGTAAAAGCGCTGAGTTTTTTATACCGTACTCAACGTATTTGAGTAGCCCGTGTGACGAGCTTCGTAACGGTATATCGCATGACCTATTCGGAGAATGGGTGTGAATACAAATCGGCTTCAAAGTTGGGCTCTCGAAAGCTTAATTCTGGAAAAACCGAAATGGTAATGGAAAACCATTTGGTATAATTCCATATTGGAAGATTGAGGATCAATTTCACAATATATATAGCATACCAACCCATGTAGTTGTTAAACTAACATGTCCACATACACCTAAGAGTATTAGTGTGTACCACACACGCGCGCTCGCTCGTGTCTCGGGTCGCGGGTCGCGGGCGTGGGCTTGGGCTTGGGCTTGGGATTTGGGATTTGGGATTTGGGGAATGTCTCGGGTCTTGGGTCTTGAGTCCAAATCCGAAATGGGAGTTTTGTATAAAATACAAAAGCAGTCCCTAGAGTTTCTAGCAACATAAACGCCAGCAATAAATGAGATTAATTGCTGCGGATTCTGGGGGTGTAACTCCCAGAATTAATGACCACAATTATGGCTGCGGTTTCTATAGAGCCTATAAAAGGCAGCCCTCCCCCTCTCATTTCAGACACACCAGAACACACAACTCACAGCATAGCATACACATTAGAGAGAGAGAACCGCACCACCAACAGCTCGACCTGTGATTCGGTGCCGGTTTTCATACGAGCCACTCAGTGACAAGAGTTGTACCTTGGGAACAAAGTCACGAAACCAGAACCTCTAAAGGTGGTTCAAGAAATATTGTTTAAGGAAAACTGCCCAGCAGTTGCCTCTCTTTTTTTTTATTTCTGTTCTTTCATTTCAGTACCTTTAATTTCTGTTCTTTCATTCCAGTACTCTTTTTTACATTCTGTATTTTATTTTCTGTACTATTTACATTCTGTCTTTAATTTCCAGTACCTTTAGTTTCTGTAATTTTAATTCAGTCCTTTCCTATTCTGTAATTTCTAATTATGTAATTTACTTTTCTGTATTTACAGAAACAGTCCAGCAGTTTAGTAATTATATTATTCTGTCTGGCAGTTTCTTTAATTGTCAAAACAGTCCAGCAGTTAATAATTATACTATTCTGTCTGGCAGTTTTAAACAATTACAATTCAGTCAAGCAGTTTAATAATTTATATTATTCTGTCTGAATTTTTAATTAGTGTAATTTTAAATTCTGTATAAGTCAGGAATTGTAATTTATATTCCAATTGTGAGAAATAAATTGTTATTTCCATTGCGTTCCTGTCTTTTAATTTATTGTTCTTTTAATTATTGTATTCGAAATAGTACCAAAACCAACAATAATATCCTTAATTAACAAACTTCATGAATTATTTTACAGGTAAATATAAAAATTGTTAAAGGACATCCTATACATCTTATCTTGCTCTCGGTTTCATAGTACAAAATTGCTGTTTTCTGGCTTCACATATATTGATAAAATTGATGTAACAACATGTTATTCATAAATAACTTATACAAATCAAAGCCTGGGAATCATAATAATAATAGGTTATTACTTTTGTTTTTATGAATATTATGCTAAAAGATAAAGTTGATTGAGTCCAAAAGGAGAGAACGAGCCAACTGTACCGGCAACCAATCGTTCCACAATGACCCTATTCGCAGCCTGTGTAAAATGAAGTTCGTCGAAAAACAAGTACACTCGCTTATACAAACATACATACTCTTTATTCTGTCCGGTCCATTTTTTGAGTTTTTTTCCACTCTTCGGGCATTGGGGGGTCCTCACACATATATCGGTTGCGATCTGTCCAATGTTCTACATCTGGATTAACGAAGGGTATACGTTGGTCAGATGGGGGAATATCTCGAAATACAGTCTTTTCGCACAATCCTGCCCTGTTTTTAGCAATAGGACAACATGGCCACCTTGTTTCTTCAAATCCTAGAGTCATTAATAACAATAAATAAATAAAAAATGCCACCTCAAATCTTAGCACTTTATGCAATAAACTTACAGAAACAGGCTGGTCATTACACTGAACTTACAATGTTTCCAAAGTTCATAAATGAATGCATATGATAAACATAGAGGGTTTAAAAATCTACTCACCATAATCGGCTGGAGCTTCAACCATATTCTTAATGAGAGAAAACATTCTTGCAGTCACTAAATGTAAATCTTTAAGGTCATTTCTTAATTCCTTATTCTTGATATCAAGCTTCTTATTGAATTTTGATACCATTTCGTTCACGTGCTCTACGCATGTGGTTCTTGGTTTGAGTTTCTCTATCATGTACGGCAAACAACCCAGTGGACGAATTTCGAAAATTACCATTCTTCTTGCACCAAGCTTGTACAAATCCTGGGGAAATATACGTTTTGGTATAAACAGATGGTAAATACACAATATGACAATAAGGACAGATATGGTAAGTGGTAATTACCTTCATGTAGTTACTGTATTCCTTAGAAAGTAGCTCGGCAAATTCTTCCTCATTGTATCGGTTACTCAGTTATAATACTTAGGTTGCAAATAGTTGAAAATGTAGTCACTTTCGCCAACGTTAATCAAATATATTGATGTCGACAAATAATTCGATAGTTTTTCTCCCAATTTGTTCTTTAATTCTGTTTGCATATATTCCTTGAAAACACCAATTTGTTCCTTGAGACACAGATTATTTCCCTGTAAAGTGGATCAGTTCATCATGTTGATCCCATTGCAAGATTGAAATACAATCTCCTCCACGCTTCCTAAATAAAATAAGAAAATTAAAATTTCCTGTTGGTTTTTCTGGAGCCAGAAAGGAATGCAAAGGACTAATTGTTGCTCATATGCACAAGATGCATGAGCAACAATTTTGTGACCTAATTAATGTGATCTTTGAATAATTTCAATAGGTTGTTTTCTAAATTGTGAATGACTTTAAAATTCTACCATCTTTTAGTCCTTTCAATTTTACTCTAATTTTTAAGGGTTCGTTGGTCATAGGTCACATTTTAATGTGTTCAAAAATTAGATTCAGCCAACCTATCTCACTTTTTTAATTAACTAGGGAAGTTTAAATTTCTAGGTTTTTTTATATTGGGTTGGAATTGTAGTTCTATAAAAGTATAAATGTTCTTTGTTTTTATTTGTGAACGAGGTAGCTCTTACATTGGGTTAGAATTGTCGTTCTATAGAGTCTTAATTGACGAAAAGAAAATATATTGAAAGTTTAAATTTCAAAAAAAAATTAAGAAAAATGCAATACCTTAAAACAAACACTAAGGGAAATTTTAATTCATTATTATATATATATATATATATATATATATATATAATTTGGTGGGGAAAACCCCATTTTATTAATAGAAAATAAAATGAGGATGAAAACCCCACAAAATGTCAAGATATTACAAAGTTGGGACCATCTTGTCCAAATTTAAAAGTCATTCATTGTGAATTTCGATAGGAAATTATTTTGTTGGTAAGGTTTTAATTTTACATCACAGTTTATACTAATCACATGCAATGCGGGGGCGAAGTTCGATAGTATATACAGGGCCGGATTTAGGGACAGGCCAAAAAGACATGGATCTAGAGCACCCAAAAAACCGACTAATTTTAGGCCTCAAATTCTCGTAAAATATAATATATATATATATATATATATATATATATATATATATATAAATTAAGTATATTTATATAAAGTTTAGTTGTCTGGATGGAATCTTTGGTAAACTTTTAAAAAAAAAACACATATGTTATTATAATTGAAGAAACTCATAATTTTAATTAAAGTATTATTTGAGCCCACATATTACATGCATCACAAAATAACTTCCTTCTTAAAAAAAATAAACAGATTTTATCCTTCTTAAAAATAAATCTTTTATTTTTGTTATATGAATTTTGATTTATTTGTATAATCACATATTTTATTACACTTAGTTTCAAATAAGGTATTATCAACCCAAAAAATTATTTAAAGAAGGTATTTTTTGGTCCCATATTAAATGTAAAAAAAAAAAAAAAACCTGTTTTTTTTAAAGGATTTTTGGTCATTTATTTATAAAAATACTATCTTATACTTGGTAATATGACTTGTTTTCATTTATTACGGAGAATTTTGGACAAATTTAATTGGCTTTATTATCTGCTTAAATATCATTGCGAGTGTATATCGAAATATTTAACTAAAATAAAATTTTTACTTTACAACGAAAAAGTGCCCCAAATTTATGGTGGCATACAGCCCCTAAAACTCTGGAAACGGCCCTGAGTATATATATGTGTGTGCGTGTGTACTTACGAATGTAGTTCCCGTTTCTGGAAGCATACCGGCTGCTGTAGATGCATAATTAACTTCACGTAACGTTGTAGGCCATGGTTGATCAACTGCATATATGCCAGCGAAGGGGAGCGAAGAAGCTGCATTAAGATTTGGCGTCAGTTTAATATCAAAACAGTCATAAACTAACTTTTTAAAGGCAAGGAAGATAATCTTGATTGAAACCTCATACAACCAATATCATATATTTCAAAAATATTAGTCCCAACATTGTTATATTTAACCACCGCAAAAAGAGACGATTTTGATGTTGACACATTTCACTTACATGGACCAAAAAGTTTCTTATTTTTATACTTTATATGACTTAATCATTTAATCATAAAGTGGTCACATAATTTTGTAGTAATAAGTTCTGAGAATTGGAAATATAGCTATTTTCAGTCTTGAAAATATCTAAATCGGAAAATGGCTCACCTATAAATTCTGGAACAGTTTTTCTATCTGAAAATCTATCATCGCTAATACATTCACATGATGTACCATAGGGATAATAGCCTCTCTTCATCCACGAATCATGATCCCTTAACTTGCGACCGATATCACCGGTTTCGAAATTAGAATCTCCAAATGCATAAAGGTTTGAGTCTGGTTGAATTAGAGTTTGTAATTCTGGTGGTATTGACAAATCATCTATTTCACTTGTACCTGTGGCAAATATTAATACATAGAAATGAAAGTAAATGTAAAACAAGGTAATACACATCACTTGAGAATACATCAAATTACCTACAAAGGAAAAGGAAAAGGAAAAAATTGAGTCAGATTTTCAACAGATTTTACTTGAGAATTAAAATGACTCTAAATTCTTTTGTTTTAACAAAATGCATGCTAGGTGAGATTTAAACTAAACCATAAGGAGACTTTAAGGTTTGGTTGAAACTTCCATCATGGTTGTTAAGTGGAGCATTTAATATACCATGTGCGGTTATATATGTGCAATGAAGTTATCCTTATTTATTTTTTGAAAATTTGAGTTTTTTCGCAAACTTATAATCGTCATAACTCCATTATTTGGTCAAGATTTGAATGTAAAAAACACAAAAAATGATTAATGCTTTGCAAGCTGCTGCCCAAAGGCAAAATTAATTAATAAACCCAAAAAATAAATCAATACGTCAAATATCATAGGATTAACACACTGAAATACTTGATGGAACATTGTAATGACCTAATTTACGGCAATTAAACATCACCAACAAGACGAAATTAAACTTTGTATAAAGTTAGCACATATTGAAAAATCCTGTAAAAAAAATTGCTGCTTTGCCTTTTTGTACCTCAAGCGGTCAATTCTCGTATTTTCCATATTACAGATAACATACCTTGTCTAAGTAAGTAAGCTCGGAGAGCTTACAAACACGAACTTTTTCTACAAGATAGTTAAATCACGCCTAATTTTCTCTCATGCAACATAGATTAGCTTCTGTATTAATTAGGATTTAGTTTCTCATTTCTTTATCAACCAAACCCATATATCATGCACACTACTTTGGAAGTTTTATATTTTATCCACACACTTAATTTGGCCCGAAGAGCTGGTAAAGTGGTAATAAGCATGACTGCATACGTTATCGGCTCCACGTATATAGCAAACACTTTATATTTATTTCATGATGTTGTACCTGAACGAACATACATTCATGATGTAGGAGCGAAAATGAATAAGATAGTAAGAAAAAAATGTAATGTGTATTATTATTATACTTATTTGTTACATAAAAAAATTGAACCCAAAAACATAACGAATTCAATAAGCACCCTTGTACACTGCTTAAATTACACAGCAACATTTCTGTAGCAAGCCTGCGTGATGGCTAGGGGAGGGTCGGACAATGCGCCGTCAAGTATGGCTTGAGCAACTATGCGATTTGCAGCTTCGGTGTAATGTATACCCTCCCATAATATGTAGTTTGAAGGATCCGGACATGTACTGTTCGCGGTTCTGCAAATACCTAACGGCTTTGTAAATCCTGTTATGTTAGAAGAAATGCGTGTTAAATATGAAAGGAACATATTTATATCAAAATGAAAACATAAATACATATTGTGGAAAATCGAAAAGTTTAAAACTAAAGCGTTTTCAAATGGTTCACCTAGACTTTTGGCATTGGTGAACAATTTGTACTTGGCAGTGTAAACATCAACATATGTAATGGCGATGTCCTTGAGCTGAGACCTCAACTCGACTACTTTGTTCTTCAATTGTTTATTAAATTCTTTTGCCACGTCGTTGTAAGATATGAGACAACCAAATTTATCTAATGCGCCGTTCATATATGGGGGACGACCGTTGTGGAATCCAACTAAGCACCCAACTGGTCCTGTATTGTGCATCCAAAATGATCTAGCCCCTTCATCGTAGAGTTTCTATATATTGTTTGCAAGAGTAAAACAATAAAACAATGAGAAACTTGAAAGAGGTTAATCGAAGAAATGCGTTATTGCCATTATTCAGAACTTACAAATTTAATATTGTCAAATTTCATTACAACTCCAATTCATCAGTAACATTGTGACAAAAAAGATCAATTTATTAGTAAGTACCTTGACTCCAACAGCTAAATCTTGAATCATTGATGGTATTTCCTTAACATTACCACCATACATTGACCTCGTTACATCATTTTGACCTATATCCATTGTGTAAAGGGCTCTCAAAAAATAATCTGATTTGCTTTCATTTATTCCTGTATACACGGGCGCGGACCAAAAGATGTCATCAATGACTATTGATAATATTGTGCAAAGAGCAAGCGTAATAAATCTTTCCAAATTACCCTCGATTTTTTTTTTTCTACAAAAGACCAGCTTGAAATATTATAAAAGAAAATTTGATGAAATAACCTATATTTGGAAGGGGATTGGCTTTGGCCTTGAATTGACAAAATTCTGATATCTCACGACCTAGAAACATGCCCGTTTCGTTTGTCATGTACCGGATTGTTGAACCTCCAACAGCAAAGTTTGCCCCCTGACGGAAATTTGTTTTATACTTGTCCGCATATGCACTAAGATACGATTTTCCTAGCTTCTGAGCTGCGTGCATAATCGTTACTCATGAAGTAAATTAATAGGGGGCATCTTTCATTATCAATTGAAACATAATTAGCTTGATATTATTAATTAGATTCAATATTATTTGGTTGGTCGGGAAAGAGAATTAAAAGTTACACAATTCAAGCTAACCAAATTAGCATGCAAACCAAGTTAGTAATTTACAACTTCTAAACCGTGCTTATTTGTATGTTGAACAAACTGATCAAGTCAATTTTTAGAAAAAAATTGATGCAAGAAAACAGAACTAATTATTATTTACTAATTTTTAGACCATATCACAATAAATACCTATAAACTTTTTTCCTAGTTATATGAACAGTTCTCATAGTTTTGATTTCATATCACAATTACATAAAGTTATGACAGACCTGTGTGGCTTTTATGGTACTTTTTATGCCAAAAATATTGTTAGTTTGATTATTAAATAATATGATACCTAAATAAGCCAAATATAATATAAGAGATCTAAAATTTCAAATTGACTTATGTCAAAGATCGTGTAGGGTTGAACTAATATATGGTTGGGGAAGATTCTGTTCTATCCAGAAAATTGTTATATGTATATATATTACTGTCGTATGCAACGTTTTTTTTGTGTATATTGTTTTCAGTTTTCACCAATAAGGTTAAATAAATAGATGCCGGATATTAGGGTCGACCAAGGTGCTTAATTGCTAATTAATATTTATACAATTACCTATGAAATCCACGAT
Source organism: Primula veris (assembly GCA_963682055.1). Taxonomy (NCBI): domain Eukaryota; kingdom Viridiplantae; phylum Streptophyta; class Magnoliopsida; order Ericales; family Primulaceae; genus Primula; species Primula veris. The sequence goes on along the minus strand of OY821750.1, from coordinate 27,071,968 downwards.
GAGATGACCATTACTTAATACCCTTGTAGGCTTTTGGTTAGCGGTTAAGATACCATTGCTCGTGTCAGAATTGGAGTCTCCAAAATTGTATATCGCCAGAAACGTACAAGGTGACAAGTTTTTCGCCTCACCTGCAGCCAAAATAGCAAGAAAAGCGTAACTGATGATCTTAGAAACAAGATTTTTGTTGTTGGCCATTTTCTCTAGCTCTATGTGTGAGGATTACAATTTTTAGAACCTAGATTTATAGAACAGCTTATGTGCTTATTTCTGGAATTACAGGCTTTTAATTTTATCGATAAGTAATGAATGATTGTATTGCTTAAAAAATGTAGTTGTGAATTTGACAACATTAGGTGTAAATTATGATTACAGAGAGCTCCATTTCTAAAATTGGGAATATTTGATAATGAGTTGGGCTATTTAGAGACTTTACCTTAAATGGTTTATGAAATACATTGGAACCAAACCTGACTCTTCTTGTACTTGCTAAAATAAGACAAGATTAGTTCCAGTTTAGAAGATATTATTATTCCATCCTTCTAGTATGGAGTGTTGAGATTATACAAGTGTTATGGACTGCTGCTGTTATTTTATAAATGTTATGGACTGATTTGTCTTTCATCTGTTAGTTGTATTACCTTTATGTAATTAGTGCAAACTATAGACATGACCAGTTGTATAAAGGTCATTGGCAGCAAAATATCTGTAATATTTTCTTTAGTTCAAAGTATATACTTTCAAAATAATATGGTACATGGAAGTCAATCTATGACAAGTTATTTTACTCAATTGGAGATCAAATGGAATGAGTTAGCTTTGCTCAATCCACTACCTACTTACACTTGTGGGGGTATTGCTCATTGTAGTTGTAATGTGTTTAGTGTGATTTGGGAAAGAGTGCAAAGGGCTTATAAAATGTATTTTCTGATGGTATTGAATGATGAGTATGAAGGTGTTAGAAGTAATATTTTTATGATGAAACCTGCTCCCACCATAAATGACACTTTTAATCTAGTTGCTCAATATGAGAGACAGAAAAATTATAAGACAAATTTCACATCTAACCATGAAAATATGGCTTTTATGACTGCTCACCCTAACCCTAGGAGCCAATTTAAGCCTAGGACACCACCTCCACATTGCTCTTATTGTAATGGAGTTGGGCATAATAAAGAAAAGTGTTACAAATTCCATGGTTTTCCACCTGATTTTAATAAGAAAATGCCTTATCAAAGGAAACTCTGGTATGAGTGGTCCAGGGAATTATGGATCTAATGTGAACTTTTCTAGTCAAGTTTCTATTGATAAGGGAATGGGATGTATTCTAGCCATGGTGGTGATAAAATTCAAGTTGCTTCTACTTATTTATCGTTTAACTTCGCATACTTATTATCGCAAGTAGATGTCGAGCTAGTCGGATTGTTAGTTATGCTTAGAATTTTAATTCCGCGACCCCCACCACCACCCCCCCCCCCCCCCCCCCCCCCCCCCCCATCTTCTTCCCCCCTAAGTTTTAGCCGCACGGGCCAACAACCAATGTGGCTGGTATAGCCCTAACTTCTACTTCTCAAGAAGGTCATAATACATCTTTCTTACAGCTGAAACCTTGGATATTAGATATTAGATACAGGGGATACATAAAATATGGTAGCATCTCTTTTCTTGTATTTTGGCGTTCCACGGTAGGTCAATACAAGTGTCTGTCTGCCAAATGGTACTAAATCCATGGTTACTCAAAGTGAAAGAGTGAAATTTTCTTATGGTCTTATTTTAACAAATGTAATGCATCAGACAAGTTGTGTAGAAGTGGCTCAACAGAATGGTGTAGTTGAACGAAAACACAAGCACCTTTTGAATATGGCTAGAGCTTTGCGTTTTCAGTCACAAGTTCCTTTAAAATTTGAAGGGATTGTGTTCTCACAGCAGCCTACATTATTAATAGACTCCCTACCAAGTTCTTGTCTAACAAAACACCTTATGAAATTCTCTATGGTAAACCACCTACCTATGGTCATCTCAAGTGTTTTGGATTTCTTTGCTATGCCACAACTCTTCTTACATATCGAACTAAAATGGATTCTAGAGCTAGGAAATGCATACTTCTTGGCTACCCATTTGCTACTAAAGGATATAAATTGTATGACCTTGCTTCTCATACTACTTTTTACTCTAGAGATGTACAGTTTTATGTAGACATTTATCATTTTTCTATCAAAATTTCTAATGAATTTTCACCATGTTTACCACTTGTGAGTTCTGATATTCCCTTCTCACATAGTGGTACACCTTTATCTACAAATTCTTCTCCAAATTTACCAAATTTACCAAATTCCCTAAACAGATCAAATAGTCCACTTAACCCACTAAATACAGCATATTTACCACATAATCCTAATTTGTCTGGAAGTTCTAATAATAGTGTATTATGTGTTCCTGATGTTGTTATTTAACCTTCTAGAAAATCAGAGAGACATGTAAATAAACCTAGCTGTCTCAAAGACTTTCATTTTTCATTGGTGACAAATGGAAATGTACCTTTCTCACATTATCCTTATGCACTCTCTAGATATCTCTCTTATGAGAAATTGTCTCCATCTTATAGATTCTATTGTTGCAATATCACCACTGTTAAGAAACCCACTACTTATAAGAAAGCTTTTGATGATATTAAGTGGCAAGAAGCCATGATAGCAGAGGTTAAAGCTCTAGAACAAAACCATATCTGGATTCTTACTAGTTTAGCACCTAGAAAATGTGTTATTGGGTGTATGTGGGTGTATAAAGTTAAGTATAAACAAGATGGGAGTATTGACAGATATAAAAGCAAACCTAGTGGCAAAGAGTTATACTCAACAAGAGGGTTTAGACTATGAATAGACTTTCTCCCATGTTGCCAAGATGACAACTATGAGAGTTGTTTTAGCTATAGCTGCTATTAAAAATTGGCATTTGTCAAAATTCGATGTCAATAATGCCTTTTTGCAAGGTGATCTAAATGAAGAAGTATATATGAATCCACCTCTAGTTTTTCTGAAAATGAACGACTGTTGAGTATGTTTTCTGAATAAGTCTTTATACGGTCTGAAACAACCTAGTAGACAGTGGTTTTATAAACTCTCCACTTCACTAGTGGGCTTCGGTTTCAAACAATCTCTTTCTAATAGTTCTTTGTTTGCTCTACAAAAAGATGGTGATTTTTTGGTGCTCTTGGTATATGTTGATGACATCATTCTCCTTGGTAATAGTAAGACTCTTATTCTTACAGTTAAGAAATTGATGAATGACAACTTTTATATCAAAGATTTGGGTAACCTACATTATTTCTTGGGGATAAAAATAGTTAGAACTAAAGCTGGTATCTATTTGAATCAGAGAAAATATGTTCTTGGGTTGCTACAAGATATTGAGCTTTTGGGTTGTAAAACAGTACTTTTTCCCATGGAGACTTCTTTGAAACTAAGCCATAGTGGTTCTCCCTAGCTCTCTGATCCAACCTTATATAGGAGAATTATAGGGAAATTGTTGTATTTAACAATTAGTAGGCATGACATAGTGACTGGGCTTGTTGTGTGGATACTAGAAGAAGTTTAACCAGTTATTATTATTTTTTGGGAGATTCTATGATTTCTTGGAAATCCAAGAAGCTACATGTCGTATATAGAAGCTCTGCTGAATCAGAGTATAGAGCTCTTGCTTTAGAAACTTGTAAAATGGTGTGGTTGAAATGTGTGCTTACTGATTTAATAATATGTCATGATGGACCTACTTATATATAGAGTGACGGTAAATCTACTTTGTCATTGGCTGCAAATCTAGTACCTCATGAACGGACCAAACACATTGAGATTGAGTGCCATTTTGTGCGTGAAAAATTGCAGGCTGGAATTATACACACTATGCATGTATATACTGAAGACCAAGTTGCTGATTTGCTGACAAAGGCTTTAGGAGCTCACCATTTTTTTGTTCTTAAGCTGAAGATGGGTGTGTTTGATCTCCACACTCCACCTTGAGGGGGCCTGTTGAGATTATACAAGTGTTATGGACTGTTGTTGTTAAATTTATGTAGCGATTTGTCTTTCATCTGTTAGTTGTATTACCTTTATGTAATTTGTGCAAACTATAGAAATGACCAACTGTATAAAGGTCATTGGCAGAAAAATATTTGTAACTAACTGAATAATTTTCTTTAGTTCAAAATATATACTTTTGTTCTCTTTCTCTTTCTACGAAACATCGTCTTCTTCACTTATTTGCGTGATTTACTGGTTTAACATGGAGTATAAGCCTAAATCAGTGATGATCAAGCGAAAGGGAAAGAGAGCCTCGTCATGTGGGTATGTACTCCATACTTTCAACAAAATTGTATAATTACATCTAGATGAATACTAAATACAAGTGTGATGCATTCACGTGAGTTTTAATCTGATAATGACTTGAGGAGATGATGTCTCAAGCAAAAGCATTACTAGAAGAATTGGCTGTTGGATATATTGAATGTACAAAAGTTGAGAAAATTATTGTTCCCGTGGATGCTGGTCAAAAAATATTAATGAAGACGCTAGGTACAAGAGCTGGAAAGGAAATTCGTGGGTTGGGTTTCGGAAGGTATCGAGACCGGGAGTCATCTAAAACTACACAAGGCGGTACATCGTCTCGTATCAATGAGTTAGAACGACAATTGGCCGATGAGAAGACTGCTAGGGAAGACACGGAACGACGTCTGCATGCATCGGAAAGAATGACATACGCTTTAGCAAAATCTTTTTACAGTCAAGGTTTTACACTTCCGGAAGAAGGGTTCGAAAAAATTGTAGAGGATAAGCACGATGATGATAGTACATCTACATGATAGATGTTTCATGTTTTTATGATTTAGAATTATTCATTTCTATTACTCGTTTTGTAAATATGTGTTGTTTGGATCTTTAACATGGAATTTATTTTATTGATTGTTTTTCATAATATTGATCTTAATATTCGTTTAATTAATTATTAGATAAAAATATATTTTGTAATGATTAATTTTAATAATATACTATAGATAGACTAAATTATTGCCGACAAATCATTTCTTCAAAATCGAAGTGAAATGTTACATAATAAGAGTTGTGCCGACAAATCTTTTTTCAAACAAGGAGTTAGATTCGTCGTTAAAAGATATAGCGACGAAATTTTTCGTCGGAACAAATCCAGCGATGAACATTTTTTGTCGCCCAATTCGTCGACAAAAGTGAACTTGTCCGATGAAACAGTTTTTGTCGCCCAATTCGTCGGCAAAAGTGAAACTTGCCCGACGAATTCAATTTTCGTCGCGTGGTTCCCGCCCGACAGTACATACGCGACGGAGTCTTAGCGACGAAAGTTTTGTCGCCTAAATGTTTAGGCGACGAAATATCAGCTTTAGCGACGAATATTTTTTGTCGGCCTAGAGTATTTTTCTTGTAGTGATAGTACAAGAGTTTAATACTAGTATACATGTCACGATAAATATTACTTGGCCGAAGTCAAAAAATTGAGAAAAAAGTGTACAATATTTGACATGTTACCTCTGCACCAAAGTCAAAAATGTCTATTACAATGAAAAAAAAATAACCATCATATAACTCTGTTATTTTTTTCCTTTAATTTAAGTATGATTTTGTCCGGTTTGTGGAAGTGGTCTTTATCTCTCTTTTTTCAAGTGACTAGTTGTGTAGGATTTTTTTTTTCCGATTTTTTTTCTTAAATCAACATTTATTTTATTTCTAAAGTTGTTGTTCAAAAAAATATGTAAAATTTGACTTTTTTATATTTTTTTGGGTATTTTTTGTTTGTTTTGGCAATTTATAAGGTAGTAATATTAATTAATACTCAAAAAAATATAAAAAGCCAAATTTTACAGATTTATTTGAACAAACATCTTAGAAATGAAATAAAACATTGATTTAAGAAAAAAACCGAAAAAAAAATTACGAATACATATGAAAAAAGCGATAACATGTTCATAACCTTACAAACATGACCAAATGTGCAGCCGTAGGCTCCGTTTGGCAAGATCTTTTGAGCTTCTTTCTTAGATTTTTACTTTTGCAGCAATATAGGTAATACTAATTAACTTTTTAAAAATAAGGGTTTAGGCTAAAAATGCACGAAAAACCTAAATTAAAAAATACTATGGATTTCTTCATTGCTTTTCAAAAGCTGATTTTATACTAGAAACTGTGTTTTCTTCAATAATGTGATAATAACACGCCCAAATACTTAATGGAACATTGTAATGATCACCTAATTTGGACTATATTATATAAACATCATGCATGTTTAGGCCATATGCATAAAACTTGTTCTGAAGATAGGAAACCTGCCTTATAAACTTGATGCCAAATGGACACCTTTCAAGTAACTTTTAATATGTTTGGACCTAACTTAAATAAGACAGCTAATGTGGCCATATTTAGTTTGAGAATCAGATTAAACCAACTATATGGTTATATTTATTTTCTCTGTAAATACTGTCATTGTGTTAAATAACTGTAACTTGAACAATATTTAACTGCTCAGTTGGCTGCAGCTAGCTTTTGAACAAATTTAAAAGCGGAGGTATTACTGCTAAAATGGAATGTACCAAAAAGATCCCAGAAATGCCTTTTTAATACTGTTTATTTGAATTGTCCACGCTCTTCAAGAAAACACTATCAGTATATAATTTTCACATGCTTTTTATTTTCATACTAGTATTACACTATAGTCTCAGATTTTGTTGTCAATTTTGGAAAACACATTTATGCACTGACAAGTTTTAATAGTAGTACTAATGATTTAATATTACAGATTTATAACAAATAGGATTAATAATGAAAAAAATTAAGTGCAAAGAAAGTCGTTGTAGTATCTCAACTTTCAAGCTGATCCGATCAGTCCAGCTTTTGATCAAAAACAAAAATGAAAAACTGAGCTTCAAAGTTGTGACCAGACAAGGTTTAACTTTCATATACTATATTATTAAGAAATAAGTGCAAAGGGGTGGTTGCAACGAGGGCGTAATTTTATGACATAGCATCAACATGTCTTTTCAAAAAGTAAAAACCAGAATTAGCTCATATCATCTCTCTAAAACGATTTTATTTTTTTATTAATCATAGGGAGCCACTAATTTCCACTAGGGAAGCTCAAACCCCATAGCACCATTTTACTCCCACTGACGTGGATCAGAGCCGTGAAGATCAACCATCATCTGTGTTGCCATATGGGGAAGGAGACTCTAAGCCGCTGTTAAACGGTATTTGCTTCTTTTAGTGCATCAGGATCGTTTCCAGACTTAAGACGCCTCACTAGTTTTGCAATCTACGTAGCTTGTTTGCTGTGGTTGAAATTAATACCTTTTGTAGGCATGGTGATTACTCTCATCTTTCTCTAATTTCCTGTTAATCTCCTCCATCTCCTTCTTCTTCTTTTTTTTAATCGAACTGTGCTTATTATTAATTAAAACAACAAGCAATATAGAGTTCAGGTGCCCCTGTAACAAACTTCAAGGGTTATGTATAAAACAAAATACAAAGCCACATCGGGCACCCAGAAAACCTCAGACCCTAGCAACCGGCTAAATTATCCCAACTTGAATCAAAAAAATAAAGTACAACAAAACACCATAAAGTACTAATAGGAGAAATCCCAGCTATCAAATGAGTAATGAAATACTGTCGACTGTGTCAATCGAAAATAAAGAAGGTAAAATTGACTCATCCTATGCGAAGCAGTTTGCGGACAAAAGGAGAACGAGAAGGTCAAGTAACACAAGATAAACCATCGGGATGGCAACACACAATTAAACCCGATCCAATCAAGAGAGAATCCTAACAAAATAATCAAAAGCCGTAACCCACTACACCAAATAGTACACAAACCAGTCAAACATCAACCGAATAATCATTCCCATGTCATGAATAAGGACCAATCAACCCAATAAACATTATCGTATAAACAACAACAGTAACCAAAAGACAAACTCTGCCAAACCTTCTCAGCCGCCGAAATAAAATCTAGTTATACAATACGACGTATGTGTACAGCCATAAAAAACGAGATCCAAATCTAATTGACAAATCAAAAAGCCCTAAATTGGAAAAACTATATACACAACCTCACATCTACACATAGGAGAGATGGGCAGCATAATAACCGGACCGCAGGAAGTGGGAGACCCGACGGGTTTTAAATTATCCCGGTCAATATCTATTTTGTAGCTCAAGGGACGTCAAGATACTAATCAACCCAGTTTAAGCAGATCTACAAAGACGGAAACCTAAAAAACAACTGACGGGCCACCCACGGTACAATAATACCACCACCTCTAGCAAGACTGTGGTAGTAATTAAATAAGTCAAATCCAAAAGGTCAACAATTGATCCGTAAATAAATCTGAGGGTCGGTCAAAGGTAGGGGATGGAAGTAAAGGCACGGACAGTAAAATGGGGCTTAATAAAAGGACAAAGAAGATGGTGGAGGTGAGATGGGAGATCCGAGATGGAGATAGGTGAGGAGAGGAAGGGAGGGAAGAGGGATAAGCCAGATCTTAAGTTTTTCATTCCGTTCCTTGACCTTATTCGCCTCAAGAGCAGATCTGTTATTTAGATTTTTAATCTCCTCCTTCAACTTTTGTAGGCCTTCAATCTCCAAGTGTTTAACCGTTATAGTGGACTTCATGTCTCCCACATACTGGGTAACACCCTCCTTAAAGCTATATGCTCGAGCTACATTTCTAGATGCTTTGTCTAAATCTTGATTTGCCCGATCAAGAGCCTTTTGAACATCTTTCTTATCCTGGTCAGATAAGCTCAGGCAAACCCAAAGGTTGTGCACTTCTTGAGTAAAGAGGCATTCCCTATATGGCGCTCACTATTCGCCTTGTTCAACTACCACTCGAGGTACTCTTTGTAACTCGGAGACCTTGAGTCTTCGCCAACTTCAACTTTTATTTTATTCTGCATAAGCAAACAAAAAAAAAATACTTAGCAAAGCAGATAAAAGCCAAGGTAAAAAGTTTACTCCATTACAGAAAAATATAAAAGAAAAAAGCTTACTGCGTTCCCAACTGTAAGTTCATGGTTTCGTCCATGTGTAACTTAATTTATTGTAACTCAAAAGTATAGCTAAAGGAATGTACTAGAATTTAAGACTTACTTAGAACTGTATATAAATACTCTTCTAAAGTACCATGTGTAAGTTAATTTATTGTAACTAAAATAATAATGAGAAATATTAGGCACAGAATATGGAATGCTTAAATCCTTAAACCCACACAAGAATTATCCATCAATACAATATATCATTTCTCTCACACTTGGTTTCTCCCCAATATTAATAGGTTCAAATTTGAGTCCAACTTTATTCACACTAATTAAAGAATTTAAACAATAAATTCCAACAAATTTAAGGTTACATAACCAGGTCAAATACAAATAGTTTGGTTGTTCTCCCCATCACTATCTATAAATAGTGCAAGTACATCTAGACATTATTATTTTCCTCTGTTGTAAGTGAATTAGCTCAACGGTAAAGTAAATACGATGAGCAATATAATATGTAGAGGAAAGTGTAGAGAGGGAGGAACTCATGTATTGTCACATGGTCAAGCTCTTAACCTCTTAATATAGTATAAAGGGTTAAAGCGTTATTACATAAGAATACAAATAGATCTGTAATCACTAACACACTAATGAAGGTAATGAATAAGAGAGTAAAGTTAACTCCTATGAATAGAATATGGACCATCCACGCTAAATTTATTACAACACTCCCCCTTGGATGTCCAAATATAAACTTCAAGGTTGATCGTCTTCATAAAGTGTGATGAGATGTTAAGTCGCATTCGCTATTACCAACGCATAAAACCTCAAGTCCGGAAAACCTGATGATGGACAAAAACCGGATCATAGGACAAAATGGTGTTGCCAAATGGATTGGGCTGAAACACTATACAAGTGCATGAATGAACTGAATAGAACATTTGTGTCTCGTCAAAACCTTGCCAAGAAAACACAGTGGAAAAAAACTTGGTCGAAGGACAAAAGAGTGCACAACTGTCAGTAGTAGTACTGAGAGAAATAACCATACACGACATGCCTCGTTAAAACCTTGTTAGAGAAAACCTTGTGAGACAAAACTCTAATCGAATGACAAAAGAATGCACGCTGGTTAGAGGTATACAACCGGATATTCCCCTTGATTTAGGCATTCCTTAGTGAGAATAGTATTAGAAATGTGTCTCATTAAAAACCTTATCAAGGTAAACCATATGGGACAAACCCTTGAACTAATGACAAAAAGAGTACACAAACATTCACAAGGATGCTCCACCTTACTTGCACACAACATGGTGCGGAAATTTCGACTAAGTAGTAATAAGCATTTATCAGGATATGAGGATTCATCTTGAACATAAAATGTCTCAAGTTAACTAAGATATCCTACGAAAATCTTAGCGAATATGTGATTGATTTGTGTCTCGTTAAAACCTGGCCAAGCTAAACTCATTGGAACAAACCCTTGGTCTAATGACAAAAGAGTACACTCACAAGTGTTAATCAACATGAGCATTCATCGGGATGCTCTCTTTCACTTTCATACGACCGGATGGAAGGATTTCCGCTAAATAGTCATACAAGATAGATAAGCATACATCAGGATGCTCCCTCTAACTTGCACACAACTGGATGCAAGAATTTGATATTCCAAGAAAAAGTACGAGCATTCGAATGGATTCATCATTTACTTGCACACGACTAGATGCAAGAAAATCTAACTTGAAATAGAACGAGCATTCAACGAGATGCTCTTAAACTTCATATGTGAAGATTTATTTCGACGATAAATGCCAAATAACATAATGTAGCCATGTCTCTCTTGATTGATAATAACAAATTGTCCTGAAATATGACAATTGTTTTATATGGATCGTGAGACAGAGCATATGTAATTCAAATATGGCTAATACTAGCTCGAAGCCACATACACTCTCTAGTCGTCTCATAGAGCACGAGTAGATCAGAGTGATTCGTTTGGAGTCATTCCAAGACCTCCAAGATATCGTCTTATTCCTAATGGTAAAGATAGACCATGTAAGAATTATCCCTTATGCGGGTCTAATAAGTAACCGGCATCGGTATAACCGAAAAAGGTTGCGTTAATTCGAGTAACAAAGGGGGGCAGATACACTCGATGACGTAAATGGGATAAACTAGCCCACTTTCAAAATTACCATAAGGGAAGGGAATGTGTCTTTAGTGCCATTTCGATGGCAGCATGTTAGCGCGATGCTGTGTCGAAGATCCTTCATCTCGAAGGAAAATCCAAAAGTGGATCGCGTAATAAAACACGCAAGGGCATAATACTTGTTCAGGTATCCAAAACTGATCAAGCACTCACTTAGGTGGGTATACCACATCCGCTCAGATTATATTAATCCATATAGTGAAGGTCTCAGTCAATTGAGATCATGTTCCGTGGTTAGGAACTACTTGATTCAAGTACATGAAGTCACACAGGGACCTTTATCTAAATCTCTTTGTCTAAATCCCCATAGAGATAAAACCATGACCACAATCGCATGCTGCATAATCAGTTTTTCGAAAACTACTAAACTGATAAATTAGGGGACCATTATAACGTCCATTATGAGGAAATAAACCATCTCGTAATCAATTCCAAGGTGTGAGAGAAGCCTTGTGCTACTAGGCGAACATTCTACAATCTCATTATTCTCATCACTCTTCCTTATGAATAACCAAATAAACGAACTCGTTTAACATTAGTGGTGTTAGAGCTACAGGTCCGGACACACCTTCGCTAAGGAGTCTACTTGGATTGCAAGTTTCCATTAGGCTAGTCTATTCTACGTTGACTTTAGGCAACGATACATGGTTCCTTATCATAATTTGCTCATATTATCAGTCATTACCGAATATATGAACAAGTAATCAATGACAGTCTCGTTTTGCTTCAATATCGTCTAAGATATCACGATCGATAGATATTTCGAGATTCTTAGGATGAGGAGGAATTACACATCTCCTAGATCCTTTATAATCTCATGCGACAAACAAGTTTTAGTTCACCATCTTTGGGGATGAACGAATTAAGAACCGATCAACTTCCTCATATTTTGGGAAGGACGACAGACTAACGGCCGACGGCAGCGTCCTTTGCTTGGCGGGTTCGGCCAAAACAACGTGTTACGACAGAAACACGGCGTCTGACAGGGACGTCTAGTTAGACTTGAGGAAGTCTATGCACTTACTCATCACTAAGTGCAGTTTTGAGGATTAAGCTAAAACTGAGTGGGTTATGCCACGTTACTTCACGTCGTTCCTTATCAACGGTAACATGCAAATCTCCCCTTAAAGACGGGGAGCACAGTCTTAGCGATTTCACTTTCGCATAACATGTGGTAAAAAGATCGCTTGCCAAGGTTACTCTATCAAATGATAGGCAGGGGATTCATAATCGACTTGTGTCCCCTTTAGAGGTTCATATTTTGAACGCTATAGCGGCTCAATCAAAATATTAATTAAGCACTCTAAACACACGTTAATATGAGACTTCTAGCTCATAACCAGTAACCAGCTGGTACGCTTATGGTGTTTGAGTGTATATGGGCCTCATAACGGACCAATGCAACAAAATAGCATAACCCCAGACGGAAATATAAATCTTCATGCGCAAGACCAAGAAATACGTGCAATCATTTGCAGTCGCATCATCAAACTTTCCATGAGTACATTTGGGTCTAAACATGATCGACAGGATGTTCAATTTCAATTTCTAAACTCAAGTAATTCAAATCGAAATTTCGATTCTTACTATTCGGCATTATCAAGTCGACTAGACTTTTCAAGATAATCCGGATCATGAGCCATCAACTTAATGATAGGGCTAAAAGTTTAGGTAATGCTGCATTTCTGTGGACAACAATAATCGTGTGGCCATATTGTCGATGCATCAACCATAACCATAAATTTTAAATGGTCCGTTTTATGGTTGGATAAGTCCACAATAACTTTTTCAATTCTTTACAAGAATTCTACGAGTCCATTTCGTGATCTTTACACATACTAGTCTTTCAAAGTGAGCATTAGTGGCATGAATTTCGGATTAATCACGAAATATATCCTCAAAGCGAATCCAAATGCGATGCGATTATAAATCAAGCATCGTCTTTTGACCCGGGAATATCTCATCCGGTCAATGCCACAATATCAATCGACGACATGCGAATGATAGTACAGACAATCATGTCTTAGCATTTAAATCATTTATCAATCGACGGTGGGAGAAATGATAAGGCAACTTTAAATGCTTTAAACAATGTGATGGCAAACACTTGAAAGACATTTCAACTCCTCTAAAATACGCTTTTGTTCATATTGAGTGGAGGCTATGTAAAGAAATTTCAATTTTTTTCATGAGCTATTACCAGATAACACTGATTTTCTCAAATATTTTATAACTCAACAAGGTACGGCAGGACCTACATGAGTATAAGGCCTCATATTTGTCAAATCAATTTGGTTTTACCAAAGATTTCGATTTGGAACGACATGTCCAGAATCGTTGTCACTGAGTACTCTTTTAGGTAAGTAGTTGGTGAAATTATGTGGTACACTGTTACCCACTATTTCCAGAAAACCAACTACACCAAAAAAAAAAACATAATCCAAATGGAAAAACATAATCCAAATGAGCGAAAAAATGGCTCAATGATTTATCAAAATCAATAAAGAAATGTATCAAACTAATTTGAGCCACAAAATCGGATGTCTCAAGAGTTTCATTTCAATTAACTTTAACCACATTAGCATCGGATTTTCCATCTTTATAATAGTTTTGAACTATTTAAGGGGTAGCCGGGAATAACATCGCTCATTTATAGCAGAGATTGTCTTCTTGAGCATTGTATCTTGCTTTGGTACAACGGGCCCTATTGTTCCTTTCAAAACTACCTAGGTGCCACAGGTCTTTGGTTCAAACAATTGTTTAAAGCTCACTTGGCTAAATGAGCGTTAGGCTCATGACAGTTCGAGACAAATAACCCTTGTCTCGGTTCTTGATTCGTGGAAAAAACGTCCACGAAGAGCATTAATATCAGGCAAACAATTCGACATTGACCTGATAGGATAAAAGCTGCTCATCGGGGCATTTTATCATTCACAAACAGATGGGCGATGAAGAAACATGGTGAATATAAATTCATGCTACTGCTTATGAAATACAATTTCCAACCTAGTTTTTTTGTGAATGATCGTTCCAATATGTCAATTTCAGACATTTGTTCACCATAGACGTCATCACGTCTCAAATGTGGCGGCGGAATAAAATCAACGTCTTACCCTTCATCTCAAGAGTAACACCAAACTCGTGTTTTACTCATCTAAGATGGCATCCAATAAGTTTGTGCATCACATTTTCACACATTAGGGTGACTAACATGTGGTGACAAAAAATACCTCACCTAAGCATTCACTTCGCAAGTATATTTTACGATTTTTCTCATCATAGATGGCATCCGACCAATGTTTGGAGTTCTGGATTAGTTATCATATAAAACGACTGGTTTATATGTTTATGGTTTGCACAAGCACAAACTTTGTTTTGAAACGACAGGTTCGAATACTAGTTTCGCTTCTCATGTGAATTGGTTCTCATTGATCGAACGATGGGTCGATGCTGAAACACTAATTCGGCGAAACATACATCACTATATAAACACACTCGGGGAAATTATTATTTAGTCAACCCCTTTCGGTAGCTCTACTTGAAAACGACCAGGAAAGACGGTGAGGGTGGAGGGCATGAATGCCACTTAAAACCCGACCTCATTAGGATATCGACTTCCGCCTATATCTTTTCTAGACATTGTATCCAAATAGGTGAGCCTATTTGGGAAAGATTCATAATTTTTCCAACTTAAATGTGAAAATATATGATTTCACAAATTATTGTGTAAAATTTTAAGCTCACACATTTTATTCGTTAAATAGACATAGGCTTAAAAATTAATAATTAACACAATTATATGATAATAGACCTTTAATCAGTCTACATTAATACGTGATTTGAAATTATAAAAAAATTAAGTAATTTACACATGTAAATTATGTTTGTTACTACCCTTAAACATCAATTACTATTTACTAATAACATAAGTCATAATTTTTTTTTTATAACTCTAACCATTTAATTACTAGCCATTAAGTATCTTAATGTTACAAATTCATACCACACAAATAGTAATTATCATATCCCAGAAATAATGATTTCAGTTACATATTTTAGAAACTAATTAGTTTTTGGGTTTATCATTAAAACATGCAATTTCCATTTTTAAATACGTAACTATGTATAATTTGGACCAAACATGAGCAAATTAATACACACATATTGTTTTTGTGTAAAGAGGAGAACTACGGGGACTGCGGGTGTAAATATAAGAAACATATTCAGTTTTAGCTAATTTACAGCGGCAGTCCAACAGTTTAAGATAATAACAGATCTGGTCCTATGTTTGTAGAACGTTACATAGAAGTCTTATTGTTTCATAAAATTGCAGAATGGTCCTGCAGTGTTCTAAAAGTGACAGTTTTGGTCCGACGGATTCACATACAAGTTTTAACTCGTTTTATAAGTGATATACATGGGTTATAATAGCCATTGTTCATCAAAATAAACCATCTATCATGTGATATACATCCTAAACATGAAATTTTCGGTTTTATTCTTGATTAATCATGCAATTTCTATGTTTTATATAAATAAAAATTATGTACCGTTCTCATGGTATGTTGGTGAAGATCGATAGAACAAATTACCCAAAATTCTTAAAAGTTTTATACTCAATCTCCACGATTGATATCTCGATCTCTGAGCAAAAAATCTCAATCTTCAAAGGGAGAAATAGTCCAAATGCTCCGGCTAAATGATTTATTGGTGGGTTTTTTTCAAACAAAGTGATGATAACGTGTTGTAAGCGAATTAGCTCAACGGTAAAGTAAATGCGATAAGCAATATAATATGTAGAGGAAAGTATAGAGAAGGAGGAACTCATGTATTGTCACATGGTAAGCTCTTAACCTCTTAATATAGTATAAAGGGTTAAAGAGTTACATAAGAATACAAATAGATTGGTAAATCACTAACACACTAATGAAGGTAATGAATAAGAGAGTAAAGTCTTGTAACTCCTATGAATAGAATATGGACAATCCACACTAAATGTATTACAACACTTCCCATCTTATTATCTATAAATACTTAGTTGAAATATGAGGCTTCATATCATTCAGAAAAACATGTTCATTTGAGAGTAAAGGGAAAATGATGATACATATTAGGCTGATTATGATCCTAGTTCTTTTATACTTGACAAGCCTTAAAGCCGATACAGGTTCCGATAATTGTAACTTTCCTGCTATTTTTAACTTTGGGGATTCAAACTCTGACACAGGATCAGCGAGTTCAGTTATGCATAATATATTCTGGCCAAATGGAAAGACTTTTGGCAAGTTCTCTAAAAGAGCTGCAGATGGTCGGCTAATTATAGATTTCTTAGGTAAGCGAGCTCTCCCTGCAATATACCATTTGTTTCTTGAGCATTTTGTAGTTAGGAAAAATTATAGTAACTACTACATTAAATTCTGAAAATCTGATAACATGTCATATATAGAGTCTCCTAGAATCTTTTGTATAAATCAGTAAATCATAGAGACAAAATTTTACGTAAAATGATTTAGTGAAGAAAGTAGAAACTCATAATTGATGATGGAACATGAGAGACAATGATATTGTTACTAGATCGTTATGCGTGTGTAAGTATCGGAATTTTTCTAATCTTGGTACAAAAAAATGTGCTTTGTAGCGGAGAGTCTTGGACTTCCATATTTGAATTCAGACTTGGATACGGAAGCCACTAGCTATATCAACGGTGCGAACTTTGCATTTGTTGGTACACACATATCTCCTGACGGATGGAAGCCTGATTACAACTTTGACGGACAAGTCTCTCGGTTCTTAGCTTTCAAGTCACGTGCCATTGCGAGTTAGCATCTTTCCCATTTCGTTTAGTTTTACAGATAAATACTTTTAATAGACTACAAAATTTAATTTTCCTCTGGTCATAAAGATGAAGTATTACTCTTGTTGGATATTCAACTAAACGAAAAATTGCTTGATTGGGATACACACCAAAAACTGAGTTTATATCGACATATTAAGTAAACTAATTTTGCATAATGTTCACTTACTGATTGGCATATGCTATCCGATAAACTATTTTAGATACACATTTAAAATAGTATGCAGTACCACTAACTGGGAACTTGAAGGTTCCATTTCATACCAGTAAGGCAGTACTTAACTGAAACCAATTCCGTCACTTTAATGCGAATTTCCCTTTATTTTTAAAGTACTACGAAAATTTGCCCATGTATAATATGCTATGGATATCCCTATTTCAGGCAAACCGGAATCTGCTAACATTTATCCCAAACCAGAGACTTTTTCAGAGGCTATATATACCATTGACATAGGGCAAAACGACATACCTAGTAATTTCGGAGGAAGCGACAATGCTTCTTACACCGGAGATTTCTTCACCAAATCAATGCAGGTAAACATTTAGACTTGGATGGCCTGGTTTTCTCTAGCACCAATTTAGCACGTAATTACTACTTTACTAGGATACCACTGCCTAATCAATTTTCGTTCAAACACGTTAAAAACTCGTTAAGTACACGTTAAGCGCCCAATTTATGAATCTCCCAACTTTTATCTTTCAGTAGAAAAGTGTTTTTGAAGTTATAAAGAACACAATACGAGGTACAACCCATTCTTACGAACTGAAAATTCCACTTAACTTTTTGTAAATATATAAATACTGATTTTTTCTCCCAACGAGCGAGGCAATCAAGGCACTGGCTTTTATGCAGAAAAGACGTGTCAGGGGTTGAATAGCATCATACGAAATATGTAAAATCCTACACCGTGGTAACTCTTGTGAACTTAGAAGTCCGATTGAGTATTTTTTTTTTGGCCAAACGTTTAGTATAAAAGCATCACTTACATGCGTTTTATTTATGTTTTGCCTTTTTTTGTTATGGTTTTGATGTCTGAAACCAAAAAAAAAATACGCAGAGGCTACTCAATGATGGAGCAAGATACCTCTGGGTACACAATACGTGCCCATGGGGATGCTTGCCAATTGCTCTCCAGCAAGATTGCAACAAAACTAAGAGGTGTACTTATGACAAGTACATGTGCAGAGTTGAATGGAATGATAAGTCGCAACAGTTTAACTCGGAACTGAAAGACAGAATCAATGAGTTGAGGAAACAGTACCCGAATGCAGTAATTACACTCTTTGATATGTATTCAGCTAAACTCCAACTCAAAACTAATACCAACGGTATCCTACTCATTACCTTTCTTTCTTTTATTCAAAAGCAATCCTACACATTTACACATTAGTATATAGTCAAACCACTAACCGATATTTGTCAATGAACTTCTGTAGTATTCTTCACTACACAAATATTGAACAAACAGCCTTTTTTATGCATAAACATGGCATGGCAGGTTTTCCTGAAGAATTGAAGATGAAGTACTGTTGCGGCGTAGTAGGGGTTTGGTGTGGTAAAAATGTAACTGTGGATAATAAGGTGGTGTTTGGAGATGCTTGTGATGATCCGTCGAAGTACTTGAGCTCAGGGGCAAAGCCAGGATGTGTAAATGGGAGGTGCCAAAATATATGTACAAGTAACATATTTTTATGGGGGTGCCAAATCTACACCTAAAAAGAAATTGTACTAAAAAAAAAATTGCGTCACTTGAGATTTCTAAAATTATGGGGGGTGCCGTGGCACCCGATCGTCCCCACTTAGCTTCCCCCCTGCTTGAGCTGGGACAGTGTTAATTACACTGAAGCAGCTAATAAAGTCATAACAAGGCTCATTCTTGACGGATCCTTCTCTGAACCCCGAGTTCCATTTTCGCAAGCTTGTCGTAAACAATAGATACCAAACATAATGTATTTGGTTAAATAATAATTTCTGTGTTGTTGCTCTAGAAGTAAACACATTCTTTACTTTTCTAGGCGAAATCTATAATATTATAATTTTGCCATGCTTGACCACTCTCTTTTTTAATGATGTTTTTCTTTCCTGAACAGATTGAATTGGACCTCTATTTAGTTGATTAAGCACAAGTTGATTGTGAGAATTCTTAAAACAAGTTTAAATATTTTGGATAATTGATCGCGACCCTCTATGTTCTGGTTGTGCTTGTTTACTTGAGCACTTTAAAACAGAAATTAAGTTTTGGTAGATGAAGTCTGTCATGGGGTAAGTTGTAGTGTTGCAAATTTTTGGGCTTTTGTGAGTTTTAATTGCTAACAAGTGAGTTTTTAAAGTAACTTAATAAAATCCTACCCAGCTGCTATCTGGGCTAGATAAAATTCAACATATCTAATCGGAATAAAACAGTTCGGTAGAAGTAATACTATAACAGCTTCAGTTTCTTTCCCTTAAATACTACTTGAAAATGTATTGCTGATTCTACTGTGTGGCCTTCTTATCTTCTTCCAAAATCGATATCTCATACTCATAGTAAAGAATTTGTTCATTCTTTTCTATATCACATTGTGGCTACAACCTCATATTTCATGCCAAGAAAACTCATTTCTTCACTTATCCTCATCTTCGTTGTTTATTTCCTCACTAAAATTGGTTTATAACAGATACAACCAGACAAGCATGCTTAGTAATGATTGGAATTCTTAAACCAAATCTTTAAGATGAATAAAATAATTGGAATGAAAGTACTAATCAACTGAAATGTAAAACGCCACAAATAAACACAATTTTACTTCTAGATGATGATCATTATTAGTAGGATAATATAATGTATGTAATGAAACTTAGTAAATGAAGTGCGCTTCAGATTGATAACAACAACTTATCAATCTTATGGAAATAGTATTTTGCCTGGATTTATGAACTAATGAAAGAAGTATAATATTGAATCTTATAGTTAGTCTTCTGGTTTACAATAATTATAACATGCATATTTCTTAACAATTTTATTGTAGATAATTAATATAGGTAAGGAAGTACAATTTTTTCCCTCACAAGATACCCAAACGAATGAATATATTGGGTAGGGACCATATAAATATAAATATTAGCAAACCTAGAATTTGAGAAAGAAAATCAAGGAAAGACTTCTCCAGGAATGAAAAGCAATTAGTTTTAAATATGAACATTATTACCGTTCCTTCTCATAATAGGTTCTTTTAAACCACTAAATGTTATATAAAGGATGAAAGTTGCTTTAAAAACACAGATTTCAACCTAATACCCATGGATAATTGAGTTTAATTTACTGACTCTTTTTGTAATAAAGTTTTCACCTATATATGTCCATTTTGTAAATTAATTTTGCCCACATGTTAATTCCAAACCTATCAATCTCACCTTCTAAAATAAGTTACTTGCAATTAATGCCTAGCTATAGGAATATAATTTACAACTAAAAGCCTTCAATGGAGGATAGAGCGTGCCAGCTCCATATTGAAAACATATAAAATGTTCTCTATCACAGTTGTTTAATTAAAGTTTCTGTTATGATATTTTTACACCTTATTAGAGTCTTTATTAACTTATTTAGTGCAACACGTACGCAGACAGTACTATCTACACCGTATACTTATACACCAACAAGGAAATTTATGTTAATGATGTGTCGCTACGTACTTTATTTATGAATTTCATAGTAATAGAAATTAAGTACACCACTTTCAAGAGTGAGCTTACTATTCAGGTATATACGAATTAGTATACAAATGCAGTCTAATTATAGCAAAAATTACAAAATTGTCATTGTCATATCACTTTGTACTTGTGTCTAGCTAAAATGTGTGTATATGTTTACGCTTCAATTCAGGACCTTTATTTTTTTGGATTTAAATTTATTAATTCAAGACCTTTGTTTTGTACATTAGAGTTAATAATTGAGAAGCAAAACAAATAAACACATGGACACACACTCACTCTTGAGTCCATAGTCCCAAAATGCTATGCATTAATTATAATGTACCTACCAATACCAATTGATCAATGCATTCACTCATATTTCACATGCACTTAAATAAACCTAAACCAACAAAAAATGGAATGGGTGATGGGTGAGCTAGAAGTCTCCATATTTGTCTTAAACAAGTAAGAAAAGCTAAACTGATATTTATATTAAACAAATAAGGAAAGGTATGGATCAGGCAAGCATGCACGAAATTAGTCTATTATGGAAATAGTATTTTTCCTGGATTATCAATATAACATGTGTTGTAAAACTTTATGAACTAATGAAAAAAGTAATATTGAATCTTAGTTAGTCTCCTGATTTACAATAATTATAACATGCATATTTCTTAACAATTTTATTGTAGATAATTAATATAGGTAAGGAAGTACAATTTTTTCCCTCACAAGATACCCAAACGAATGAATATATTGGGTAGGGACCATATAAATATAAATATTAGCAAACCTAGAATTTGAGAAAGAAAATCAAGGAAAGACTTCGCCAGGAATAAAAAGCAATTAGTTTTAAATATGAACATTATTACCCTTCCTTCTCATAATAGGTTCTTTTAAAACACTAAATGTTATAATATAAAGGAGGAAAGTTACTTTAAAAACACAGAGTCAACCTAATACCCATGGATAATTGAGTTTGATTTTCACCGACTCTTTTTTGTAATAAAGTTTTCACCTGTATATGTCCATTTTGTAAATTAATTTTGCCCACATGTTAATTCCAAACCTATCAATCTCACCTTCTAAAATAAGTTACTTGCAATTAATGCCTAGCTATGCGAATATAATTTACAACTAAAAGCCTTCAATGAATCAATGGAGGATAGAGCGTGCCAGACTTCTCCTTTATAGGAGATTCCTCGGACTCGTTGTTCAAATGAAAATAATTGGAGTCAGCTAACACTTTAAAATAATTTTTACCTTTTTAGTATCGGTTGTAATTTTTATTAGCATAAATTATATTTTTAAAACATTTTAATTGGATATTGGTACCATCAACTTAAATATATAAAGTGTTCCAATTCTATTTTGGTTCATTAACTCATTATTATTTCTCTCTTTAAAAATTAGCTCCCAAAATACGTCAACAGCGTTTCCGGCGAATCTCCACCGCTGCGACGACTTTCTCGCCCGACTTTGGTGACAGTTTGTTTTCCAGTGACGGTTACGTTTTCAATCCTCTTCTCCAATTATACGGTTTAATTTTTTACAACTTTCAATTTCAAATTTGTTTTCTTTTCTTTCTCCGATAATACATACAAACTCATACGTGTATATATATAGACTCACATATATATACAAACTCACAGGTATATCCACATACACAACAATACATATATTCTTGTCTTCTTTTCTCCGATTCCGGCGATATGCCGTTCTTTATCTTCGATGAAGTGCGGTTCCTGTTCTCCGATTTAGAGATCTGATTTTCTTTTGCGATGATATGTCACTTGTTCTCCGGAAGTGATATGCTGTTTTTTTATACTCCGGCGACGTCTCCGATCATCTTCTCCGATCAAGCAAACCAACAGTTATTTTTCCTCTCTCTATATCTCTGTGTATTCGTACATTACTGCGCTAAAGTGACGCTATACAATTGGGTTGAGATCCACTTTCGCTTTAATTACTCGTTTCGTCCTAAAATTTTGAGTTTTGGGTCCTTTAGTTTTGGGTTTATTGTTGTTTAAGTACTTTGTGTTTTGCATAAATTCAGAATGGTCCACAATGTTTCGGTTTAATTCAATTTGGTACAAAAGTTGCAGAAATTATTCATCATTGCTCTGTATTAGTTTGTTATAGGTTACAGTTTGGTCCCACAGAGTTTTGGAATACGACAATGTGATCATTTAGTTTGCAGTTGATGCCTTTTATGGCTTTATTTTGCCTTGTATGGCATTTTCGGTCGTGTGTGACCGGTTTATTGTCTATGTAGCCATTTGTTGGCCATTTGTTGGCCATTGTTGGCTTGCCCGAGTGGCGTTTGTTGCCTTTTATTTTTTATTTTTTATTAGACTGTCAAAAATTTAGTATTAGATTGTCAAAAATTTAGTATTAGATTGTTAAAAATTTAGTATTAGATTGTCAAAATTTTGGTATTAGATTGTCAAAAAATTATATTAAATTGTCAAAATTTGATATTAAATTATCAAAAAATTTGTATTAGATTATCAAAAACGTTGTATTATATTGTCAAAAAAAATTATATTAGGTTATCAAAAATTTGAATTAGATTGTCTATTAAATTGTCAAAAAAATTGTATTAGATTGTCAAATTTTTTGAATTAAATTGTCGAAAAAATTAAATTATATTGTCAAAAATGGTCTATTAGATTGTTAAATAAATTATAATATATTTTTAAAAAAAATTGTATTAAATTGTCAAAAAATGTATTAGGTTGTCAAAAAATTTAGTATTAAATTGTCAAAAAATTTATATTAAATTGTCAAAATTTGATATTAAAATATCAAAAAAATTGTATTAGATTGTCAAAAACGTTGTAATAAATTGTCAAAAAAATTTGTATTAGGTTATTAAAAAAATTTATTAAATTGTCTATTAAATTGTCAAAAAATCGTATTAAATCGTCTATTAGATTGTTAAAAAAAATTTATTAGATTGTCAAAAAATTTATATTAGATTGTAAAAAAATTGCATTAGATTGTCAAAAAATTTGAATTAAATTGCCAAAAAAATTAAATTATATTGTCAAAAATTGTCTATTAGATTGTCAAATAAATTATAATATATTTTCAAAAAAATTGTATTAGATTGTAAAAAAATTGTATTAAATTGTCAAAAAATTTATATACGATTTTCTATTAGATTGTCAAATAATTATATTATATTTTCAAAAAAATTGTATTAAATTGCAAAAAAAATGTGTATTATATTCTCACAAAAATTGCATTAGATTGTGAACATAAATTTGTATTAGATTGTAAAAAAAAATTGATTTTTTTTAAATTTTTGTAAAAGAAAAAAGTTTTGGGATTTTTTAATAATTTTTTCCAAAATTTTAATTTTTTTTCGTAATTTTTAATTTTTTCCGGAATTTTATATTTTTTTTAGTATTTTTTATTTTTCCGGAATTTTTATTAAATTTATTTTTTGTTATTTTTGGATTTTTGTAAAAAAAAAACAAAAAAATTCAATTTTTTTTTCAATTTTTTTAATTTTTTCTGGATTTTTTTTTTAATTTTTGCTTTTTTTTTTTTAGTTTTTTTTGTTAACGTCAGAGACTGGTCAATGGTCTTGGTCTTGCTCAAAGTTTTATTGGGCTAAATGTGTTGGGATTATATGTATTACAATGTAGTACTAATTTGTAATAAATAGTTTGTAAGTGTTACTAACTCTTAAATATATAGTTTCGAATGGTAATTCACTCTGTTTACATGTCAGAAGATATATCAACAAGATATCAAATGGTGGATATAAAATACTGTAAAACTAAATAAAAAAAAAGACATGAATGAACAAGGTTCACCAGATTAATTTGTTATATTTAATTATGGAGAGAGTTAAATCTAGCATATGTTTTTCTTGGAAGTTACATTAAAAAAAAGATTTATATAAAAACAAATTATGATTTAGTAAATTAACCTACATTTCCAACAAAATAAAACTCAAATAAAAATATATAAACCAAGTTGATACTACTCTAAATTTAAATATTGTTTTTTTAAAAAAAAAACTTTATAAATTTCACTTATTCTTTAAAAGAATTAGAAAATAAAATAAGGACATATGTAACAATTGATTTGCGTTTAAATATGTTGTAAAGGAAGTATGCAGGGGAAGGATCAGATAAGACATTAGATGGGGAAAAGGGTTTTGATATAGTGCTTTCTCTTTTATGATACTACATTACATTATAACCATTTGATCATATTTTATAAAATCATCCAATGGCTCCTAATATAGGAGTCTGATTACTCCCTCAATAAGGGGAGTCTGAGCCCCAATTCCGACAATTGGTGGCACAATATAGGAAGGCCTAGCACTTAATTTTTGAATTTCTGGAAGGAAATTTATTTATTAATGAATTTGATTTGCATTGGTATTACTCATGTTTACAGGGAATAAAATGCGGTAGCTGACATTATGGCTAAGATGGGTGAAAAAGATTCAATTCCTCATTTTCTTCGCTTTTGGAGATACCTAAAAATGCTTTTGCTAATCTTATGTTGGACAAAAATGGTATTTATAATTTCAGATAGAAATAAGTTTCATTGTTTATTTGATGTTAATGACGATTAATTTATGAAGCTTTGGACAAATCTTTCCTTTTTGGAGATTTGGATATCTGTAGTAGCTTAGCTACATAGTGCATGGTTCCTTATTATTAGCTAATGAGGTATTATACTGAAGCTAAATTTTTTGTTAATTAGGTTTGAGATTTTGCAGTTATGTGAGATTACTCAACGGGACAAGTTTTGAATATGTGCACGTGATAATTTAGAGATTTTGACATCACCGGACCATTTATAACTGTTATTCATAATATTACCCTTGTTAGATTTTGAATTTCACTTGGTGCTTATGCTAGTCTGCTTTGTAATATACAGTTAGGGGTTTTCATGACTGGTTTTTTACTTTAAGCACGAGTTCCACAAAAATCATTTTTGGTTGCTGTCAAGTCTCACTTCGATCGCATTGATCGGGAGTAATAAGATGAGTTATAAGGTTAGGGGTTATTTGAGGAAATAATAGAATGTTAGGCTCAATTGTGTTTGTTGTTGTTGAGCTCAATGTGCTTGTAGTTATATTCCAGCTTTGTTTTTTATCCTCTAATTGTATTCGAACAAGTTTTTTACCATTTATGCTAGTATGGGAGCATGGCCCATGCAGTCCCTCCTTTCATCTTTAATAGAATGCAGGCCGTTTGACTAAAAAAAATAATCATTCATTTAACACAACCTTTCATAGAATTTTGTTAATGAAAATTAAGATAATGAATGGTCTAGTTGAGAACTTGTACTAATTGCAAATTAAATGTCTAATAAATAAGTATGAGTCGTCTACTTAATTTACCTATTTAGAGCATTGTAATTCACGTAAAGCGAAGTTAATATCCAATTATTACACTGTATTATCGTCATTTAACGAATTGTAACATGTACTATTGAAATTCCCAATTTAGACAATGTACTAACCAAATCATACCAATTTAGTTTATTCCGTCTATATTTTTTACGTCGTTAGAGTCACGCCAGTTTTTTCTCTTAAAAATAAGGGTTATTAGGGTAATTTCAAAAAAAAAAAAACTCTCAGTCTGTCTCCTTTTTTTCTCGTATAGATATATACATACATAAATCTACATATATACATACACCACTCTACACACATACATACATCCTTTAAAAAAAACACATACATACATCAATAGATATATATACATATACGTATGTCCGATCACATTGGTTTATCCAGGCTTTTTACATTTTTGCTTATTCCAGAATTGTTTCAGATTTTTGAGTACTGAATTGTTTTTTCCTTTATTTAGACGTTTTTGCTATTTTATCTGAATGAAGACGAATTTTAATAAAAAATATATATAAATACATATACATATATACATACATCGGTATATATATATATAGAGAGAGAGATATATCTGGTGGAGTAAGGGCGGTGGGCTAGGGGCGGCAATGGTAGGACGGTGGGTGGGGGCAGCGACTGGGCATGGGGTGGTGGTTGGTCGGTTGTTTATATATATATATATATATATATATAGTGGGGAAATGACAATTATATAGTTTATTTATTATAACGAGGGTATAAAGGTAAAATGATACTAAATGTGTGATGGCGTCACGAATTTTGGACGGAAAAAACTGAATTGAACTGATTTCGAGAGTACAGTGTCTAAATTGGAAATTTTCATGGTATAAGTTACAATTCGTTAAATGGCGATAGTACAGTGTAGTAATTGGGTATTATCTCCGTAAAACGGATTAGGTAGTCGACAGTCAAAATTAATTGTTTATTTTTTATATTTCACTTCCGTTTTGTTTGGTTTAAGCTCGGTTGTTTGCTTATATCATAAATCACTCGATTGTTGTTAGGAAATAAATATGCATGAGTCCATGTAAATTACATGCAACTACGAAAAATCCATCATGGATATTTCAAAATAACTCGAAGCTCAAACCGTTCCGTATTTAAACTTTTAAAAAATTCTCTATAGAATAGTAATGAAAAATATTTTCATTGATCCACTTGAAAGACATAAACACCATGTTGGAGAATGATATAAAACAAAAAGTCGGTGCTAGTGCAATCTCGGGCATTTAGTAGGAACGTACTTAATATTGTATCTTAGCCTTGGGCATTGATCGAATCTACATATGTTCACTCCATTATAATTACAGTTACACATCCCAACTACACATTAATAGTGGCAAAAAAACATACAATTACTAAAACTCCACATAATTCCAAATAATATTGCAAAAGACAACAAATGACTAGAACTGAGCTCTCTATTTAACTACCCCTTTCACCTTCGACAGTCGGTTTCTTCCGTAACTACAATCTCGAAATCCTTTTTTCAGCTAAGTTAATCCACAATTTCTAAATTCTTGAACGTGGGAAATAAGACATTTGTCGCCCAAAATGACCTTTGAGATGGTCAATCCTAACTGAGTACCGATGCAACGACCACGTGGAAGCATCTTCCAATAGATGAGGAGCGCATGTATAGTAGTGGGCGGGAGTAGTGCAGACGGTAGATGTGCTATACGATTGAGGATATGATGAATGTATGGTGAAATGATCCGTCTATTAGAGGCGCTCAATAGAATAGTCAACTCAAGGAGACCGTGTGAGGTATGAACTCCAAAAGTCAACGAAGATGGCGTCGAAATGCTCATCTTAGACTTTAAAATTCCTTTACAGTTTACATTGCAACTAGATATCACATTTTTTTTCAAAGGCTTCGTATTATTTAAATATAAAAAAAAATTAACATAATTTAATAAAAAAACTATCACTACTACGGGCTGGAGCTTCCAATAGCGCTAACTTTATATTAGTACGTAGTACAGAAAAATAGACTCATATTACATAAAATTCACATTTATCAGCGGGCCAAATCTAATGGGCATACATATTTCCATTCGAGAATTTATGATAAAAAAATTTGACCAGGCTCAACTGTACTTCGAGGATTCAACGTATTAGTTCATCCAAATTCAGATAATGAAACCTCTTAACCATCACAGACAATTCATTACCTCAGGCCTCAAATGTTCAAGCCCAGAGCAGACCTGAACAACCTAACTGATCGCTCCGGTATCATGGGTTCACATGATTTTACAATCTGCGGGTTACGTACAGTTTGACAAGTGATTTTTTAGACTTGTCATTCAATTTTAGGTTGAGGTGGTAGTTTAGAAACCTCCTATAGGCTATAGGTTCAGCAGTTATTATGTGTTACTTTTATATGTTCGGGGAAAAAATTAACTTCTTAACAATACTTTTATTTAACATTTTTGTTTTTGCATGACATACGTACGCACAATCAGCAGGTTTAGTACTAATTAAGAAAATAAGAATAAGATACTTTACACAACGGTAATAGTTTCACTTTTTATATCATTATTAAAAGATTATATCTGTTTCCATAGGCATCAAGACTTAAAATCCGTGTTCAGTTAAATTACAAAAATTTCTAAGATGAAGCTCCAAAAAATGCTTCATGCAACATTTCTTCATTCAAGCTGAGTAATATAAAGAGGAAGAAAAAAAAGAAAACCAATCGCCAAGCGGACATAAAACTGCCACAAGTGAAGGCATAACTAGGCTGCCAACCTGGGTAGATAAATTACTATAAATTTCTGGCTGACCAATTTGCTGAAAGGCTTTTAGACATCATGTAATATTTCTTCTGTACAGGATTCTGCTAAAAAGAAGAAGAAATTTGTTTAGCTCTTGCGGAGGAGAAAGAATATGAAGAAAAAAAATATATGAGGAAGAAATCTACCACCTCCCAATTGAGGAAATTAAGCTTTTCACAATCAGGTCATCCATTTTATTATATAATCAGAGCTGGTGCCTGGCTTATCACCGTGGAACCGAATCTTCCAGCAGTTCGGCCCCATTAACTACAGGCTTGGAGGAGTAATCTATACCTGGATCACCTAAAAGATAAGATATTAATTTAGCAAATTGCATGGCATATGCATAACTATTACTACAATTTTGTTTATTTATAAATAAATCAAAAAGGAAAAGAGCCAGAAGCCATTACTGAAGACAGAATCCGTTGATGAACGTGGTGGTGACATGTTCCTCTTTTTATCTGGAACAGAGATTACAATAAATGGGAATTTCTTAACATTTCCGTTATAGATAGGCACAAAATTAATTTTCCCGAAGCGATAAATTACGCATACTTAAAGCATATCAAATGTTAACGGTATATGCTCTTTCACCTGCATTACCTTGATAGCTTTTCAAGAGAATAATACAGTATTCATTTAATAAAAGAGCATGGCATGAAGCACGTTACAAAGGTAAACAAGGGAGAACAAATTTATCTTGGATGGAAGTCACATACCACTAGAACTGCGCAACCCTTTGACAGCTTCGAAGTTCTTATACGTGTATCCAACAAAACTTAAATCTTGGGGAGTCATCTGACCATATTTTAAATCAACACAACATTTAAATACGAAACCCCAACAAAAGAAAAGTTATTACCCTTTAAAAAGAATAACAATTACCTTTCTCGAGGGTCCATACCCCATTCTTGCGGCTGCTGCTGGAGGATTAACCTGGAAGTTTGATACATTCATCACTTAGCTCAAAAACGATGATTGATAAACAAACTAAAAATTATAAATAAGTGGTAACCAAGGATCAGAGTATATTGCTCTCATAATGTGAAAGAAGCATGCAACTGATGTATCGGGAGAATATGTACCGGCTTGGAGCGGAAATGGAATATACTGTAAAATTATGTATTAGCAAGTAGTAGTTGATAAGAATTCAAGTGTTGGAGTGTAATGGTTCCTGTTCCCTTTATTGTGGTTTTTTCTGACTTCACCGTTCATCGGATTTGGTTTGAATTGTATTTAAAGGGAGACAGGTCCCTAGCAAATGTTGAGTTAAAAAAAAAAAACATGCAACGGATACTGGTTTTCAACTTGGTTATTCTTTCATGTTATACACGATTCTAATGTTTACCCTTTTTACTTCTCCTTGCCAATTAAAAACCCAGTCAGTAGATAATTGGGTCCTTAGGTAAGATTCTTATCTCATCCTTGGTAAGAATTTGTTACATTTAAAACAAAAAACTCAGGTCAACGGATAATTTTACTCCACCTCTCAAGGCACTATTTTCAGTATTAGATCCTGTAATCAAATTGAATTTCCTAACACCGTTCCAAGTGTTTTATTAGCCTACTAAATTCTTATGAAAATCCAAATCTTCTATCCACATGTGTAATCATTCTCACAACACAATCCACATGTTTCTCTTCATTTTTTACCATATATCACAGTTCAAATTGGCCAGACGTTGAATTCTGAGTCTATTTGCCAACATTTTTTTTCAATTCTATTTACCAACATAACAGTCTTAGATCATGATACGATGTATCCACTAAGTGTCTATTAACATTAAAGATGAACAGCATATTTGAGATAGCATACAGGATATCAAGGAGCGTAATCATCTAAGCAAGATGAAGACAATTCAATATGATTCCTTCCTAGAAATAATATCCCTCTTTGTACTTTTACAATATTCTACTTCATGAATATATGTTGGAATATCGTTTGTTAGTTGTGTATTTTTTATTTTTCCAAATACTGTCCCTCAAGAGAATTAACAAAAGAAATGGTTATACATAACAGTTTTGTACACTAGCATACTTAATCTTTATTTAGTACACCAGCCTAGAAAAGATATTAGTACAGTAACATTATATTTCTCAGTGATTTAGTACACAAATTTATAGGTTCGGGTACTACTCAATCAAAGAAACCAAATATTTGGAAGACTATTCTATTATATTTTTTCTCAAATGTCAAACTATTCCTTTTTAGTCTCCAAAACATGATCTTAGTCATGTTTGAAAGCAAAAATTACCGTTAGACCAGGGTACTAATTGCTAAGTCTCATAGGTTCTGCAAAATCAAAGTCTGATGATACATTTGTATACAGAAATTTAATTAACCAAAAGAAATAATAGCAAACACCTTACCTCATCAAACTTCATGAAATTCTGAGTATCCAGTTCGCCATTGACCTTTGGTTTAAATGCTGCCTCCATTTCATACAGTTTGTCCCACAAAATGTCTTTGAACCAGGGATGACCCTAGTTAAAACAAATAAAATCGAGCTTGAGAAACAAGAAAAAAAGAGAGAAGAGTAGTGTGCTGTAATGCTTCTATTTTAAATATATTAGTTATTGTTTCTTCAAAAAATTGACTTACTTTGATTTCTTTTGCCCCACGAGTACCTAGCCTATGTTCAACATCACAAAGCAAATTGCAGATCAAATCTATCGCGTCATCAGACAATCTTGCTTCCTCAGGAAACTTCAAATGGTTCTTCCAGTGCACAATCTGTAAAATGTAATAACACATCAACTGTTTTACAGGCAATCCTTTTAAAAAAATTCCAAAGCGTAAAACGCGAAATTGTTTCTGTAAGAGCTTCACTAAAGCATAAGTATCAATGCGTAAATGGCGAGTTTTGCAAAATTATATAATTATTTATGAAAATATAACTACATAGCTAAAACTACATAGCATAATTGAAGTTGGTAAAGTTCAAAACTAAAGAGCAATAAAACACATAACTCGGTAAAATTATGCAAACCTAAAATAAGAGCTTCACAGTATCTTGCTTTCGTCATTTATATATAAAAAAAAAAAGTAGTTTTATGCAAGTGCATCAAGGTGTAAAAAGCGAAAGCTTGGAGTAATGACAAACGTTTAGGGCCTTAGGCACTTTGAAACGCGTTCTATAAAAACAGAGGCCTTTCACAGGGTCGTTCTTTGAGGAATATGATTATAAATATCTTAACCTTCTCAAAATAAGATTAGAATGAAATGAGATTATTTTCAGTAAAACTTCAATGATGTAGCTAGTTTACCTTCCTACATGTTGTTATAGGATCATCGGCATAGAAAGGAGCATAGCCAACAAGCATTTCATACATTATAGCACCGAGAGACCACCTGCAACAAAGCAACCATAAGTAGAAAAAAGAGTCACATAATTTACTAAGATTATATTTAACAATAATACTTTTAATAAACCGATTTGTGCACACAAAGTCAAACTAAAATGCCAAAGAAGTAAAAAACTGGAAAGGAAAATCAATATAATGAGAAAATCAAAGTGCGTATTGAAAAGTTTGGTCACTGTAAAACTTGGAATTTAGCTTTCTGCCTTGCTGGAACAAAATATATACTAAATTCTGCACATAGAACTAACCAATCACACTCTTTGCCATATCCTTTCTTCAACAAAACTTCTGGAGCAATATAATCAGGCGTTCCCACAGTGGAAAATGCCTGGAATAGAAAAGAACATGAGAAGAGCCTCTGAATTATGCTCACAGACAAAATGAACAGATTTATAATACAAAAAAATGCCTGATGAATTAAATGGTTAAGAAGAAAGAAGTCAAATTTAATGTGTAACAAGTCATAAATTATAATTTAACTTAGCCACCATATATTCTAATTGAGTGTTTACCCTTTCACGCGTTACCAGCAGAATTTAAGAATTAAGACTATACACGTTAAGGATACAAAATCCCTGTGTAAAGTTCTAGATGGTCGTCGCCGATATCAAACACTCATGAAGGGGTTAAACGGACTTTTTAAACACCTCCAGTAGAGTGAACGGATGAATAAAGGGAGGAAAAACATGAACCGGAATTTCTCATAAATAAGTTCAGGCGAAAGTATATATGGGTGATTGGAGTTAACCATGAGAATTATTGGTCAAAGAGGGATGAATTTAATACTTTCGGCGTTTTTTCTCCAAAAATAAATCCCAATCACAAAGCACCTCACATCATCATCATCATGTTACTATTAAAAAAAATCAATCAAGTAACATGCACAAATTATGATAGAATAAAATATATAGCGTATTGCCACTGTACTTATATATATTTTTACTGTTTTGTACACCATCTATCATAAAATTACCATTTTGTAAACTAGCCAATCATTATACACGTTCAATACACTAACCTAATGTAAATAGATAAATCACAAAATCCCCGTCTACATTAACGCAAAAACTCACGTTCTAATATCACTTTTTATTTTTTTATCGTCTCTTTTGTGAAGTAACGTTTTGGTAATTACCACTTTGATACACTAATATATAGGCCGATTATTCTTTTGTACACTAACCTACATGCTAAGAGCAATGGGAGTGTATTGATTGAATGCAAACAATGGTAGGTTAGTCACTCATTGCAATATATTTTAAGTTGGTGAACAAGATCCAACTTTCAACACAGTAAAAAATAAACATTAGACTATATGAGGGAATATGTTATGGAATTACCAGTGTTCTCCTATTCATCTGCCAGTGCTGCAACTGTTCTTGAGGGCTTCGCCAAGGACTTCCATTAATATTATTCGGAAAACATCCATTGGCATCCATAGATTCCCTCAATTGTGTACCACTCATCACTTCATTTTCACTTATAGGAGATAAATTTGAACAGTCAAGGGGCTTGCAAAGACCAAAATCAGATAGCTTCATATGACCATTTTCGTCCAAGAGAAGATTGTCAGGTTTAATGTCCCTGCAAACGTATGCGATAAGCTTAGAAGTTTTACCAAACTAAAAGTAAATATTTCCTTCTATCTCGTTTTTTTCCGTCTATGAAAGGATTATTTTGGTTTTTAGGCCCGAAAAGATGGTCTTTGTCCCATTATTGTCCCTGAATTTTAAATTAAGCATTCTAGTTCTTAATGAATCATGCATCCTTTGTCCCCAAGTATTTAATACTTTGAAATATATATTCCAGTTTATAAGCATTAAACGTGGAATTATATACGAAGTTTTGGAAACAATGATTTAACTGTAATTAAGTTGTTCAAAAGTATTAAATACTCCAAATTGAATTAAAAATTAAAGCCACTAGGTTTAGGGACGATAAAAACGCATTTGTGAAGTTCAGGGACCAAAGATGCTATAGAAAAGTTAGGAAATTAATCTGATCTGTATGGGATCAGAGTTCAAATTTGAATATTAAGTTTTCTGTTTTATCTTATCTCCTCACTTTTAGGAGCATAAGCTTGTGTAGTTTCTATTTAAACTGATGTAGCTCTTATCAGAAAAATATAATAAAAAAGAGAGTTTTCTTCTCTCTAGTTTCTTTTTTTCCAGTATTTTCTCCTACATGGTATCAGATGCCTAGGTTCTGACCTAGTGATTATCTATGGTTAACCAACTCCATGGAAAACGGCTTTAACCGGTAGCACGAACTCAGCAGCGTCAGGGGAAGGCACTGTGAGTTCGAATATGAACTCCTCAGTCTCATTGAATGTCCTAGATGGGTCCAGTAACTCACTTCAAGTGAGTGTTTATCGTCTCAATGGAAAAAATTACACGGAATGGTCGCAACCGTTCGTTTGATTTTGGAAGGCAAGGGGAAGCTTGGATATCTGACAGGAGAAGTGACAAAACCTGCAGATGGAAATCAGGCTCTCAAGACCTGGAAATCGGAGAACTCTTTGGTTATTGCGTGGTTGGTGAATTCGATGGAACCCGCAATTGGTAAGCCCTTCATGTTCCTGCCGACGGCCAAAGATGTTTGGGAAGCGGTCAAGGATACATATTCTGATTTGAACAATTCCTCACAAATTTTTGGTTTAAAGTCTAAAATTTGGCGGGCCAAACAAGGTGATCTGGATGTAACCTCCTACTATAACAAGCTGATGACTTGGTGGCAAGAGTTAGACCTCTGTTATGATGACGCATGGGAGTGTGCGAATGATAGCGTCCGCTTCATGAAACGACAAGAGAATGATCGTGTGTTTATGTTCTTGTCTGGGCTTAACAAGGAGTTAGATGACGTGCGGGGGCGTGTTTTAGGAAAAACTCCTCTTCCAACAATTCGCGAGGCCTTTGCAGAAGTTCGGAAAGAGGAGGGACGACAAGGTGTGATGCTTAACACGTCTGTTCTGGCTAATACTTTCCCAGAAGTTGAGAGTTCCGCCCTTGTAACTCGGAATTTTCATGAGGAAATAAAGAAAGACGGTAAGCGATCTGAACGACCATGGTGCGACCACTGTAAACGTCCGTGGCACACACGCGAAACCTGCTGGAAAATTCACGGCAAGCCTGAAAATTGGAAAAATAAGTCTAGTCGAGAGGGGCGTGCATTTCAGGTTAGTGTATCTGGTCAAGAGCAGCAATCTTCTTCTAGTTTGTCTCCTTTTACCAAAGAACAGATAGAGCAACTGTACAAGCTTCTCGAGTCTCAGCAAAGTCCTTCTTGTTCTTTAGCTCAAAAAGGTAATTACCCGAAAACAGCTCTCCTTAGTATCAATCATGTAGGTACCTGGATCATCGATTCGGGTGCAACCGACCATATGACGGGATCGTCAAACCTGTTTTCTTCGTATATTCCTTGTGCTGGTAATCAAAAAATTAAGATCGCAGATGGCTCTCTTTCAACCATTGCAGGAAAAGGTTCTATTGTAGTCTCTCCATCACTTACTCTTTACGATGTCCTTCATGTTCCTAAACTTTCTTGCAATCTTTTATCTGTCAGTAAACTCGCCCGTGATCAAAACTGTCAAACTATATTTTTCCCAACTCATTGTGTTTTTCAGGATATGACATTGGGGAGGATGATTGGCAGTGCTAAGCAAAGTGGAGGCCTCTATTTCTTCGACAATGGATCTGAGTTAATGCATCAATCTCAACGAATAAGTTCCTGTTTTGAATCTATTTCTCTTTCAGATAGTAATATTATGTTATGGCATTTAAGATTAGGCCACCCAAGTTTCAAATATTTAAAACATTTGTTTCCTAAGTTATTTGGCAATAAAGACCCATCCTTGTTTCATTGTGAAGTATGTGAAATTGCAAAACACCATCGTACTTTTTTTCCTTCACAACCATATAAACCGTCAAACCCTTTTACTATAGTTCACAGTGATGTTTGGGGTCCTAATAAAATAGGTACAACTTCTAAAAAGAGATGGTTCGTCACATTTACGGATGATCATACTCGACTTTGTTGGGTGTACTTATTAAAAGAAAAATCAGAGGTAGAACATGTGTTTAAAAGCTTTTACAATATGGTGCAGACCCAATTTCAAACTAACATACAAGTTTTCAGAAGTGATAATGGGAAAGAGTTTTTTAACTCGATTTTGGAAAACTTTTTTCTTGAAAAAGGTATAGTTCATCACAGTTCTTGCAATAATACACCGCAACAAAACGGTGTTGCAGAAAGAAAAAATAAACATTTGTTGGAAGTGACTCGTGCGCTACTTTTTGCAACTAAAGTGCCTAAGTATCTGTGGGGAGAGGCTCTTTTAACCGCTGCGTATTTAATAAATAGAATGCCCTCAAGAGTTTTACAATTTCAAACTCCTTTTCAAGTTTTCAAAAATTGTTTTCCGGCTTCTAGACTTTCTGCTAATCTACCTTTAAAGATATTTGGTTGTACAGCCTTTGTTCATGAACATAAAACAATTGGAAAACTCGAACCTAGAGCTATAAAATGTGTCTTCGTTGGTTACTCCCCAACTCAAAGAGGCTATAAATGTTTTGATCCCATACTGAAGAAATTTTTTGTCACACTGGATGTCACATTTTTTGAAAAAAAAACTTTTTTCAAGGACATTAATCTTCAGGGGGAGAATTATAAAGAAGATTCATTTATCAACTCTGGTGATGTTTTTCTCTTAACTGATGTGTTTTTCTCACAAGATTCTATGCTTAATACTTCTGCACCTACAGAGAATGGCCAAGACTCCTTCATTGAAACTCCTCTTACTGTGAGTGATGTTTCGTCGGAGTCCAGGCCTACATTACAAAATCAAAATGAAAATCAAAATTCAGAAAAAGAAGTTATAGAAATTGTAGCTACAGAACAACCTACTATAATAGTACAACATGTTAATAATTCTGTAGAAGAAACAAATAATAGATTCCAGGAAGGTGACCGAACTTGGAAAGGGAATGTCTTCTTGAGGAAAAACAATAAGAAGAAGAAAGATGAGTCGACTCTACAGCACTGCCATGATTCCGAACCAAGGACAAATCAAGAATATGAGTCTGTTATAGGTAACTCTCTCCCTCTTCATAACAGTCGGTCCGAATCTAGCGATTCTGACATTCCTATAGCTCTTCGTAAAGGAAAAAGATCTAGTACTAGTCATCCTTTGTCTAACTATGTTTCATACTCGAAACTGTCTTCATCCTTTATGGCTTTTACCTCTCAGTTATCTAGTGTAGAAATTCCTAAAAATGTACATGATGCTCTAAAAGTTCCGAAGTGGAAGGAAGCAGTGCTTGAAGAGATGCGAGCTCTTGAAAAGAACAAGACCTGGAGTGTTGAAGTATTGCCGAAAGGGAAGACTACTGTGGGTTGTAAATGGGTTTTTACTGTAAAGTACAACTCTGATGGCTCAGTGGAGAGATACAAGGCTAGATTGGTGGCGAAAGGATTCACTCAGACATATGGCATTGATTACTCCGAGACTTTTGCTCCTGTTGCAAAATTAAACACTGTGAGAGTATTGTTGTCTATTGCAGCTAATCTGGATTGGTCGTTGCAACAGCTAGATGTGAAAAACGCCTTTCTCAACGGTGACTTAGAGGAAGAAGTATACATGGATAGTCCACCTGGCTTTGAAGGAAATTTTGGCTCACGAGTATGTAAGCTAAAGAAGTCTTTGTATGGTCTCAAATAGTCCCCAAGAGCTTGGTTTGAGAAATTCACTCAATCTGTTAGAAGACAAGGATATTCTCAAGGACAAACGGATCACACATTGTTTTTCAAATTCTCGCCTGAAAGCAAGGTTTCTATACTGATAGTCTATGTAGATGATATAATTGTGACGGGTGATGATGTGATTGAGATGGAGAGATTAAAAAGAAAGCTTGCGTCAGAATTTGAAATCAAGGATTTGGGAGCGCTTAGATATTTTCTTGGCATGGAAGTTGCTCGTTCAAAGAATGGCATTGTCGTATCGCAACGAAAATATATTCTTGATTTGTTGAAGGAAACTGGTATGAGTGGTTGCAGACCAGCTGAAACTCCAATGGATCCCAATGTGAAACTATGGGAAAAAGGACGTGTTCTCGTTGATACTAGTAGATACCAGAGGTTGGTCGGGAAGTTAATATATTTATCACATACTCGGCCGGATATTGCTTTTTCAGTCAGTGTTGTTAGTCAATTCATGCATGCACCTTATGAAGAACACCTTGAGGCCGTCTACCGAATTTTGAGATATTTGAAGTCTACTCCGGGAAAAGGACTGTTTTTTAAAAAGACAAATCAAAGAAACGTTGAAGTGTTTACTGATGCTGATTGGGCAGGTTCGGTGAGTGACAGGAGATCGACATCAGGGTATTGCACCTTCGTGTGGGGAAACTTGGTTACGTGGCGAAGCAAGAAGCAAACTGTCGTGGCAAGAAGTAGCGCTGAAGCTGAGTTTAGAGCGATGGCCCACGGGATCTGTGAGGTATTGTGGATACATAGAATCCTTAAAGAACTCAAGACAACTTTGAAACTGCCCCTAAGATTGTACTGCGATAACAAGGCTGCAATAAGTATCGCTCACAATCCTGTCCAACATGACAGAACGAAGCACATTGAGATTGATAGACACTTCATTAAAGAGAAACTTGAAACTGGGATTATTTGCTTACCGTTTGTGCCCTCTAGCCAGCAAACGGCCGACATCTTAACTAAGGGACTTGCAAGACATATTTTTGAACATTTCGTAAGCAAGTTGGGCTTGATTAATATCTATGCGCCAACTTGACGGGGAGTGTAGAAAAGTTAGGAAATTAATCTGATCTGTATGGGATCAGAGTTCAAATTTGAATATTAAGTTTTCTGTTTTATCTTATCTCCTCACTTTTAGGAGCATAAGCTTGTGTAGTTTCTATTTAAACTGATGTAGCTCTTATCAGAAAAATATAATAAAAAAGAGAGTTTTCTTCTCTCTAGTTTCTTTTTTTCCAGTATTTTCTCCTACAGATGCACAATTAGCAAATATCAGGGAATAAACTGATAATACTCACGAACAGGGACAAAAAATGGGACCAACCATACTTCAGGGATAAAATTGAAATTAACCCAATATGAAATTAACCCAATATGAAATAAGGGTACTAAATAATCATATATACAATATACAGAATAAGAACCAACCTGTGGATGTAGTTATGCTTATGAATGGACTCTATGGCAAGAACACTTTGAGCTATATAAAATTTAGCCACAGTTTCGGTTAAAGTCTCTTCTCTTATCAGCAACGTCATAACATCACCACCAGGCAAATATTCCATGATCAGATACAAATAATCAGTATCTTGAAAAGAATAATATAACTTTACTATGAAGTGGCTGGCAACTTCTGCAAGCAAATTTCTTTCAGCTCTAACATGTTCAACCTAGGCCAAAGTAGGAGAAGTTTAGGAATCAGAGAAAGAAAATTGTTCTTACCAAGCACTATAACTGGAAAAGTATACCATAATACAGTGTTTAATATTTGAAGAGATAAAATGAACAAAAAGTTGGAACTCAGGGAAAGATAGTG
Source organism: Primula veris (assembly GCA_963682055.1). Taxonomy (NCBI): domain Eukaryota; kingdom Viridiplantae; phylum Streptophyta; class Magnoliopsida; order Ericales; family Primulaceae; genus Primula; species Primula veris. The sequence continues at coordinate 27,032,062 of OY821750.1, read as the reverse complement.
AATACAAAAACACTCATGACATATTAACAGATGGCAGTAATTTCCACCTCACCTGTCCCCTGCTAAGCATTTCCGATTTCTTAAGCTTTTTCATAGCATATACATTACCGGATTTCTTTTCCCGGCACAGCCTAACCTGTAAAACAAAAACCTGGATGAGTAGTAAATGAAAAGTGGCTGAATAATAAGCGGAAACTGTGAGTTGTTAAAAGCTGCAAATTTATTTGGTCATAATCTATAACTCATCACAGTAGCATCAGAACACATATAATGAAGGGATCGATAAGATGATTGAAATCAAACTTTATGTGAGAAACAATTATCGTTGCCAACTAAACTTCGAGAAGATTATAAACAGTTCAGGCCTATATAGACATGGACTGTTCACCAACTTTTGGAATGTATTAAATATTTTCCTACCACATTACCGGCAAAAAACATTTTTGATGCTAGACTGTTGTGATTTGTGAACACAATAAACAATATGCTTATTGAAGTGAACTCTACTTTCCAAATTGTATGATCATATACTCGACACATCTCAGCATGCAGCAAATGTCTATAAATGAATTCAAATCAATCTTATCTTAAAAATAGCTTAAACTTAAAAAGATTTATAGGATTTATATCAAACTCTAAATATGCAAAGCATTAGTTTTCTTATAAGATCAATAACCAGTATAATAGTAATGCTCTAGTTTGATGTCTACTCTATTGCCAAATACTTCTGCAATAGTATTAATGTATTATGGTCTTCTCAACAACAACCAAATAGAGAAGTAGGGTATTTCCCGTTAATCTCCAACCATATGTGTTTTCACGTGCATTAGCCAATAACCAAAGGATCCCTAATTATGAAAAGAAACTGACACAGAGTTGAATAATTGGACAAAATTGAAGTATTATTCTTATTTTTTAGGTCGTCTAGCTTTAAGGTTCAATAAGCCATGTCTCAAACCTCTCCAAAAGCTCCTCGCCCAATGATTGCTAGAAGTTCAAAATCGTCAACGCAAATTCGATGCCTTTTAAGGCGCATGTACTCTGTTTCTTTTTGTTCTAAATCCTTCAGTAAGTTCATTTGCTCCTCCTCAGACACATCTGCAGAAGCAAGTTTTTGCTCTAGCACTGACCGTCTGCAATTCAACTAAAACAATATTATTAAAATGGAAGTGAATTATAAGCTTGGTTAACCAGAAAAAAAAAAAAAAGTGGTGGTAAGCAAAAAGACAGTTTGATGGGAAATATCATTTTTCAACACAACTTATCATCTTTCATCAATAGCATATCAAACTATTTAAATTCACTATTGAGTATTTGAGTCACCAATCTACTAACTGTCAACAACTAGTAAACCAACCTGTTAAAATTCACATTTAGATACAAATCTACACAAAGTTGAAGAATCACTAGACCAACCTATCAAAACTCAAAAGTATTTAAGAATCTACTGTTCAATGTTGGTGTCGTAATTGTCTGTTTCTTTAACAAATTGGGCCTTAGTACACCAATGTATTCGAATATTTAGTACAATTTTTTTGCTTTTACGTTGAATTATCAGCGCTGTTGTACAATTATTTCGATTTTGTATAGACTGGTGTCTAAAGTTTGAGGCATAATAGCAATGATACTTTCTCTAATAGAAAAAAATAAAATAAAAAACTCGCTACATTCCATATTAAGTGTCCACTCTCAATATACGTGCATTTTACGATCCACAATATTCGTAAGAAATTGCCCAAATGACAAATCTGAGAAACTAACTATATTCTCAAATTCAGGGAGAAACTAATAGTATGCTAAAATGGACTCCAACACCCCCATATTGAGAAAAAACCGATCTTTACATGTTTATTGATTTATTTTTTTGTCAATTTTAGTCTTTCAGCACCCCATAATTACGAAAAAACAGTTCCAGTTCCGCCACTACTCAAATTGAAACTGAGTACATGATTATCTTTTCCAATTTTTCATTTCGAATTTCGTCAACCTAGGTACGAAAATTTTGCATCTTAAAATCCACGTATTTTCAAAGTGTACATAATACGGAATGTAGAGAATAACAAATCCTAGACTCACATTGCTTGGTAATAAATTAAGAAAACCAAAAGAGCACACTTGTATTTTAGACTTCAAGAAAACGAGCATACAATACATTCATAATTAAAAGTAAAACACGCATGCACAATAACAAAAACTAGAAACACGCATACACATATAACAAAGGCTACAAACATAACTATTATATATATATATATATATATATATATATATATATATATATATATATAATATGGGAGAGGTTATATGGACATCAATTTAGACATCAGCTTGTACACTTTTTTTGCAAAAACGCTCCAAATCAATATTTGATTAATGCAAATCTCCACGGTTTCACGATGGGAACACAAATATGCGTCTTGTTTTTTTTTTCCGAGATGTATAATTACATTTTTTGGAAATTACGGTAAAATTTAAAAATTAAAAGCATGTCATTATACATCTCGGAAAAAAAAAACAAGACGCATATTTGTGTTTCCGTCATGAAACCATGGAGATTTGCATTAATCAAATCTTGATTTGAAGCGTTTTTACAAAAAAGTATCCAAATTAATGTCTAAGTTAATGTACATATAATATCCCTCATTAAAAAGAAAATATATATATATATACACACACATTATACTTATTAAAATAAGCAAAGCCAATACTTTCGAGACTGCCAAATTTTGGCCCACTTTTTCCAAAAATACCTTACTACTTTTTAAAAATTCTCAAAGAAAATACCCCATGAAACTACCTCATTATTTATCAAAATTCCAAAAAAAAAAATAACTCCAGTGGCACGCATATCCATGCATGGTTTTTTTTTTCCTCTCGTAAAAATGAAGGAAATGAATCAATGATTACATAATACATTTATGATCCGTAAAAGGAAAACACGCATACACCGATACACGATAAGCAAAACTACAAACATATATATATATATATATATAATGTATGTATAAATGATGTATGTAGGTACCTTTCCTTGCGGTCGCGGATGAGTCGCATATGGGATTTAAAATGATTTTCGATATATTGTTTAGCAGCGGCGACTCTTTCTAAAGTCAAGCTCGATGTCACCTCTTCTTCGTTTTCATCTTCATCTTCGTCTTCTCCGTCTATTCTCTCCTCCTCTTCTCTCTTCTCCATTTCCCCCCACCTCTCTCTCTCTCTCTCCCAGTCTCTCTCTATATGTAATACTCGTATGTGTTTGTTTATATGTACGTATCTTTTTGTATCTGTTTTATTTTGAAAGCCAGTAATCATAAAATGAAATAACACATAACACCCCCCCACATGTTTCAAATTTATTTGGATACACTGCTCGAGTTAAGTAATATATCAATTCGTACCCTTTTCTAATACTTCTTTTCTTTTGTTTAGGTTGAGTACTTATAAAAGGATAAAATACACCCCATATGTTTTACTTTTAATTGGGGAAAAAAAACACGGCTTAATTTACTATACTATTAGTGCTTAACGATTAAGGTATTGCACTACCAATTTTAACAATTGAGTTAGCAAACTACGAAATTTGTCAACCTACCGTTAAACAAAATGATGAAATTTCACTCACATTCTCTTGTTTATCATATGGTGAGTTTAATTCTATCGGCATTTATCAAAAATAGATCATCATATATGATATATAGTGACTTGCAATTCTGTCGATTTATGCTGTTAGTTTCTTAATTATAACGAAATTTCATAGTTTGGTATCTCAATTGTTAAAATTGTTATTCGATTACCTAAATCGTTAACCAGTTGTAGTATCGTACACTAAATGTATTTTTTTCCTTTTAATTGGATAGATTGTTTGAGGTTAGAAATGTGTCGATCGTACCCCTTCTAACAATTACTTTCCTTTTGTTGTTGCATATTAAGAGGCTGAAGTAAGGTTTTCACCCTTTGTCGTGTAAGCACACCCCACACGTTTTGATTTTAATTGGATACGCATGTCAGAGTTTAGAATTACGTTAATTGCACCTCTAGTAATAATATTTTCAAGTGTTGTTGCAGACGTTATTAATCAAATACATCCGACATGTTTCATCTTTAATTGGATACACCGTTCTTCCACTTTCGTCGTGTAATGAAATACACCCTGCACGTTTTGCTTTTAATTAAATACGTCGCTCATGTTTAGAATTTTTTTTAGTGTACTCCTTGTAATAGTTTTTTCTCTTTGTTGTTATAAATTGAAAGGGTAAAATAATGTTTTCACCATTCGTCGTGTAATCAAATACACCCAACACGTTTCAATTTAATTAGATACACTGCTCGGATTTAGAAATACATCAATCGTACTTTTCACTGTGTAATCAAATACACTGCTTGGATTTAGAAACGCATCACTCGTACAGCTTATAACAGATGTTTTTTTGCAAAATCAAAGGCTCAAATGACGTTTTAACCCGTATATATAATTAATTTCCCAATGTGAATGTGAATTATATATCATATACTATATCTATGTAGTTTTTTTTTTGTTACCGTCCAGGCCAACGTTGTTAACGCACACCTCGACTAACTTAATGGGGAAGACTAGCGAAATGCCCCACCACCACGGCCTCCCATTTAAGACTTGGTTGTGTGTATGAGTATATAGTTATCAATAGCGGCTTATGTAAAGGAAATTCATTTTATAGAAGATTAAAAACTATTCCATCCGTCTCACTTTATAAATCCTATACGAAACCACGTGCAATTTTGACCGACTTTGAATATGTAACTAAATTGCCGAAACGAAAATTTTCAAATTTTTTCTAAATAGTTCAAATATTAAACTATGTGATAAAATTTAAAAAAAAATATTTCGGCAATCTAAATACAAGTTAGTTGCCGATCAAAATTGCACGTGGTTTCGTGTAGGACTTGTAAGGTGAGACGGAGGGAATCGTTTTTTCCCATAAAAATTACTGTAATAATTAGAATGATAAAGATGTAAACATTGTGATAAAAATAATATATATGCTGTTTAGAATGTTAAAAACGTCAGTCATTTCCATGTTGAAAGTTGAAACTTAGAAGGGTGGTTATGATTAAATTTCAAATGATTGTGGTGTTTTTAATTATTATGAAAACATGGGGGAGCATTTTTTTATGATTTAGACATTTGTATGACGAGGCGAAACCGCGGGGAGATGACGAAAGAAGAGGATATGTTATTATATTTACGCTTAGTTCCTATATTTTGTTAGTTATAACTGTTTATTAGTATATGCGTTTTCTGTTTTGAGATCTAATTATATTCGCAAGATTTATTTAGGAATGAATTTGAATTAAATTAGTAAAATATCCTTCTTCATTTTATGTTAAATGATTCGGTCACGAGTATTTGAGAGCAGGGAAGTCGGCTAGAGCTCGATAACGTTAAATCTGCAACAGGGTCCTTTGATTTGGAATCTTGAGCAATTCGGATGAGCTCAAGATTCCATGCACACATATATTCGCCAAATCGCCAATGTTTTAGAGTTTCCAAACAAAATCTCTGCATAAAACGTGTACGTGTTCCAGTGTTGGGATTGGTGGAGTGGGAAATCTGAGCTTAAAATAAAACGTGTATTTTAATAATTCAAGAGAAAAATGTTGATACGAAATGATGCTCGTCTTTCTTTTCTGGTTGCTTGACAAAAATCTGAGGGAGAGAAAAGTGATGCTGCGAAGCAGTTCGTTACTAAGCTTATGAACCCACTAAATTACAGATCGAGCAAAAATGATATAAACCCGTTAAGTTCAAAAGTGTGTCAGAAACTTGAGGTCAATATGGATTGAGAATATTTCATCACTGAGACCTTTCTCCTACATCAAGTATTTGAGTAATAAGAAAATGAAAGGGGCACTAGAATACCTTAATGGTGTTGCAATTTGCATGTACATAACTGGATCTGGATATACAAGAATCAATAGAGTAAATATTGATCATATAATTCCAGACATATCCATTGAGATAATTTAAAAAGCAAAAAAAAGGGTATCACTTTCCCTTTTTTTTTTTTTTTTTTGATAATCAGAAACCCTCCTTTGGAGGTAAACCTGTTTCGCAGGCGTCAGGGTATCATTTTCCTTGTTTATGTCTTATTTACATAGATATTGATCTGAATACTTGTACGCGTCGTTTTAGACACTCGAAGATCAGATGTGTGATTTCCATTTCTGAATGGCTGACCGCAATGTATGGTCCGGAATAAGCTGTTTATGTTGTAGCCTATTCTTTGTTACAAACGATACATGATTCTTCTCGAGCCACGCCTTGATTGCTCTATGCTCATATGTAAATCCATCAGCAGCAATGTGTGGATCATTCATAACTTCCTGTTATCATAATTCGTAAGACAAATTAATCGCATACATAATTATGAGTAAGCACCCACTAGGGCAGTTCTAGTGGTTAGAATCCACTTCTCAACAGGGGTTTGATTCAATCCTAAGATCCTCTTTTAAAAAACATATGCATAATGAAGTGGATGTGAGAGTTCTGTAATTTTCAAATGGCAGTTTAGTAACAGTAAGATGAGTATTTCTTTGTAATCGTGATTGGCAAAATTTTCTGCCTATCTACACCCCATTGGTAATTGACAAGGAAAAAGAAATGACGTGAAGCCATAAAAATTAAAAGAAGTATAAATGCTAACAGCGCGTTCATTTGCGGATTTTAAGAATCTTGCTTTGGCTGATTCAGGAATTGAAATTATGCGTATTACTTGAAAGACTGGCAAAAAATTAGGTTTACGATCCAAAAGATGAAATATATTTTCTCAAAATCTTTCAGCAAAGTTTTAGACTTTAATCTACTTCCGCAAACAAACACGATGTAATGTTCTGTCCCGAAACCAGGTGTCTGGGACATTGTAAGTTAAAACACTAGTCACCTCTCCTGGAAACATACTTCCACTCTTAAAAAAAAGAAACCACCGAGAATTTCTAAAATCAAACGAGCACATGACAAGCACCGTCTTCATAATCTAAATCCAATCATATTTTGCTTGTGGATTTTCATCTCTTATGCAATTCTGCCATCCTTTTAGTTTTTCAAATATTAACCAGCAAAAATGAACAGTGTACATCCATCAAAATTAGACGTTAGAAAGACATCCGAAACAATTTCGAAATATCGTATATATCTACTTAGAAGACCTCATCTTTCTTTCAATCGCAGAGAAATAATAAGGAATCATGTAAAAAGAAAGTAACCAACAAATTTACCTGAAGGATTGGGCACAAGTAGTGGCCCCGTAGATCAATATCTTTCTTCTCTACAAGTGAATTTGCTTCTGCAAAATCAGCAAGTTTTTTCAGAACTGGTAAAATTTCAGTATCTAAATCTGGTCTGTCCCTACATCGAAGTTTGCTGCATTTTAATCCCATCCTAGCCAATTCCTCAGCTTCAATAACCGGCCAGTCTTCTATAGACTTATCTAATATCTCAGAAAAGTGACCGTTCTTCAAACCATCTTCGACTCTCAATAAAACCCCATTCGGGTGACGCCCAGTTAACAACTGTAGAATAATTATTCCAAAAGCATAAATATCCGACTTCGGCCGAACAGTTCCAGTTCTTTGATACTCTGGATCTATATAGTATAGGGTACCAGCAATCACAGAATCCCTATATTCTGTTATATTATCGGGGATATTATCTGGAAACAGTTTCGCCAAACCTACATCTCCGATTTTGCTAACGCAGTTCCGGTTGATGAATATATTTCCGGGTTTCAGGTCTCTATGAATAATGGGAACCGGTTTTGAGTTGTGTAAGAATGCGAGTCCACGAGCTATTTCGAATATTATTCTGAATCTAATAAACCAAGGAAGAGATGGTACATTGCTTTTCTTGGAGATGTGATCCTCTAGGCTACCTCTTTCCATATATTCGTAAACAAGGCAACCTATCTCGGGACAAGCGCCGAGGAGTAAAACAATGTTTGGATGTCGTAATTGGCACAAAACTTCGACCTGTAGATATTTAAAATGGACAATAAAACAACCATTGTATACAATGAAAAGAATATTGTTTTGTCCCGGAATATAAGGGGGTTAAAACCGTGGAGACTCTGGAATTGGATAAAAATAAAAACCTCTAAGTTAGTAAATCACCGAGAAATACACAGTGTAGTGAATGCTAAAATTTGTAGGTTGTACGAAATTGAAATCAGATGATACATGTGTATAAAATATTAGTACCCTTCAAAGTTTAGTGGATGTTTTGGTTCTAATACTAAGTAGACAACATGGTCAAGCAATTGGTAAAAAATTGTTTAGATACCAAAAAAAGCAGACCCGGAAAAAGAGTAGCTGAAACTATTTAAAATACCTCTCTTAGGAACTCATCTTTCTTTTCCAATGCATCAGGCCGAAGAACTTTAACTGCTACCGGCATGTTGTCAAGGCTGCATAAGTAAACTTTTCCATATGCTCCTTCACCAATCTTTTTAGCCTCAGAGAATAAGTCGGTTGCCATTTCTATCTCATTCCTGCTATATCTTTTGTACCTTCTGTCATTTGAGAAAAGTTCGGTTAAAAGTTTTTGTCTTTCTATGGATTCTCTGAGGGCTTTTAGTTCTGCAATCTGCCTCTCATAAGCCTCACAAGCAAGTTGATGTTTTGCCATGTCAGCCTCCTTTGCGGCTTGTAAATGGTTATCTCTCTCTTTTGCAGCAATTTTTTTGAATGTTTCTTCCCTTTTCAGGGCATCCTTTACTTGTCTTGTTTCTTCAAGGCAATGAGAAGAGATTACACGAACCTGTGAACTGGACAATCAGTGCTGAATGTTGAGGCAATTGGTACATATTAAACAACCAATCAGTGTGTATTAATTAACTAAAGATAGAGATATTGAAAGTTAATTATTTGGAAAAAAATTAAATAAAGCAAAAGGCCTTGATTCACATTAAAGGTTATCGAGTACATACAAGTACAATGAATGCCCAGATGATTAGATATAAGCCATTGGGGAATTTTTATCAAAGTAAAAGGATTCCTTTCTTGTTAAGGGTAATTAGTAATATGACTGTAAGGATATGATACTCCGGAATGAGGGGGAAAAGCTTGGGATCACATAAAGCAAAATTATCACTATAAACAGCAATAAAAACTTGTTAAGCCAAAAAGAAAGACCTATCAAAACTTCTACCCCGAACAAATCTCAAGTAACCGAAAAAGGCAACAGCAGTAGATTATAATCATATAATGAACTGTTAGTAAAAGAAGTTGAGAGTTTATCTGGAAATCAACCTGGTTTTGAGCAAGGACCAGGTCATCACAAGTTAGATTATACAAGGCAACAGTGTTCGATAATTCTAGGCGCAAATTTTCTACTTCAGCCTGCACCTCTGACTGCAAACAAATATCACATATTAGTTTACTGTGTATCTAATTGCTATACAATCGATCTCGGAGCATATGGCATAACCAATGTCATGTTGCTGTATGTAAGATCTTTCATCCTTGTATTTTGTCTGAATCAATCATCTTAATTTTGGATAAAAATTTATGTACTTTTACAAGATTACCATGTAAAAATAAGGACCAAGGTCGAAAGAAATATAAAAAAATAACCTGCTTCGAGTCTGTCGAAGTAACAGAGTGGGACCATTTTACTGTCTGAACTTGAAATTTAGCTTTTCCGTAGTTTTGATAGTTTTTGTTCATCAAAGCATTTGAGTCGCCAACAGAAATCCTAGGATCTGATACTGATGAAGAATTGAGGTCAGGTAAAATTACGGCCAAGGACCCCATGCTAGAAAAAAATTAATCTGGTCCAAGTTTACTGCAACACTATTGGTACGCTAAGCTTGAATTGGTTACATGGTCCTTTAGTTTCTATTACAACAGCATTAGTCCCTATAGTTGCAAAAAGTTAAAGTGGAGGTCTCTTTCTACGGAGACCAATTATGTTATACACGGGGACCAGTAACTACTTATGGAACATATTCAAAATGTGAAGACTATACAGTGCAACTTACTTAAACTACAGTAGTGGGGACCGTTACCGTTGCAATTGAAATTATGGCGATCCAAGTATGGGGACTAATGTTGCAGTTCACGCCCAAAAAATGCTAATTACAAGTATGGTTCAACGATAAGAGTGAGTAATTTGTTGCTAAAGAAACCAAGAAATTGATCTCAACATACCAATTGTTGTCCTTATGGAAAAGGGCCGGTTTGAAGTTGTGATGAGTCTATTTCTTGACACAATGTAAATATCGCGAGCTTCAGGGGCGTGTTTGATGACAAGGGATGGCACCCCTGATGCTTTTAGCTTCCTACAATTTAGAGACCATGAATAATATATAGACGACATATGAAGTTCACTGTATTAGTTAATTTCGAAGAAGCAACTAGAATTAAATCTTGTAAAGTCTGAATGATTAAAACTACCACGGCTACATTTGGTAGACGACTGGATATATGATCTGTTTGGTGCAGATGTTTCGTAATTTAATGGAAAAGAAAATCCTTCACAAAAATAGCATGGATCCAAGGACAACATTTTCTCTTCTCTTACATTTCCCACATAAAATCTTTACCCCAAATAGAGCCTCAAACGTGAAGCGATTTAGAAGCTTTATTGACTGGTGTTATGGCCATGTCAATAACTGTGTATGTTAACTCTACAGAGTTATAAGATATGATTTGGTTACTAGACACAGAACTATATCTCATCCCTTTTACATAAATAAAAAAATAAGTCACCTCCCCACCATGCAATTAAAGGATTAGAGCAAGTAAAAAGAGGGCCTACACTGGCTTTTTAGTGAGACCATACAGGTGGTTCCTGCAAGTCCCAAGTTCAAATCTCAAAAACAGTTCTGATTTCCCGTAAGTACTGTGGCCTTTGTTTCAATTTCTGTTGAAGAATTTGTTTGGTTGTATTCTAAAACATGAGTGGTGTTGGAGCAAGAAATAAAATGTTGGGACTATTCCTTAACAACTCGGGTATTTTCTTTCATTTCGCACTTTGACAATTGATGATCTAATAGTATCAACATGGAAAGAGAAACTAAAGTAACCGATTGTAAAATTAGCTTTCAACTAAGTATAAATAAAGTGTATAACTCATTCTCAAAAGGACTAACCCTGTGATACAACAGGCAGTGCAGGAGCCCAATACTAAACTTTTAACATTATAGTCGGTAATAAACGTGAGGAGAGCTGATGCAGGATTGTCACTTTCTAGGACCAAAGTTTCTATCTGCAGCAGGAAAAATTGGGAAATCTTATAAATATGAATTAAAAACAAAGCAAAATTCATGTTTACGATTACTGCTTACAAGTACAATGATTCCGAGAATACTAGATATAAGAACTATAATGAAGCCTGGGGCTATTGGGATTTTCTGATCTTTTTTTTCAATAAAATATAGTAAAAAGATTCATTCATATTTAAGTTACACGACTAAAAAAATTGCCACAAAAACATCCATAAAACTTATTGAGACAAAAAGACAGATATCAAACTTTCATGCTACAAAAGATTTATTAGAAAAAAAGTGGAACAGTAACCAACTGAGTAATATCTGCAAACAGGCACAATTTGACAGAATTGCAATTTTAACAGAAGAAAACCAGAAGAGTATAATAAACTTGCCTTTTTAGTGTGGCATAATTTCTTAAATTGTATAAGTATCTCTTCAGCCTTCACTTTCATATCCTGCACATACATCTCCACCACATCTGAATTCAGTTCCTCGATAGGTATACTGTCTCCAGCTACGAAAAGAGGAATTATTCGTCACAAACCTTACAATTTGCTAACAATATGCAACTATTATTTTCCTATTTTCGCAGTAATAGAACATTGTTGCTCTGGGAAATAGAAGTAAACATTCTAGTTAGCAATGGAAATTTCCACATCACAAGTTCTTTTACTTTCTTTAAAATGCCAAAAGAACATCATTATTTAATTTGATAAAAATAAATAGTTTACTATCTGCAACAAATTTTTTACTTAACTTGGCACCACACTACAAAACACTTGTACTAATTTATGTTTTCCTCGTAGACCCAAAGGATGATGCCGGAGACAAACCCAAAGGAAATGATCTTCAGAATGACCCCTTTTTTTTCCTTAAATCATCACTATGAAGCTACGCCTAAATCCTAGAATTATGGAATAATCAAGTTCACTTGCAACTCTGAACTCTCTTTCGGTATTCGTTCTTATCTAACAGTACTTGTTTATAAATTTGCCTAACACAGATATTACAAATCACGTGTGCATTCAAGTTTGTAGCGGTCTCCCTCTACATTTCTTTTGGTTTCTTACACTAATACACTTCACCTGCACTCTCAGGTGTCCACATAACATGCTCAAATTAGCTAACTCGGCTCTTTCTCATCTTCAATTGTATATCCTAACCTAGCACAAATGTCCGTAATTCGAATCTTATCCTCGTGATCTTTCCCAACACCACACCTTTACTACAATCACTTTCTTTTCGTCCTACACTCACTGCTATATAATAGGCCGGCCTTAAAGAGGTCTAATAAAATATTCTTTTTAGCCTCTCATAAGACTCATAGGTCTTAAAATTCATGTGTTCTCATTGCTATATTAATAATTTACACATACATTTTAACCGTCTGTGTACTTGGCTTGTTATGTACTATATTTTCAAGATTGTTGTATTGATTCGTGCGACTTGTATCTTGTCCAACACCCGTAGATGTGTCCATGTTACCAGGTGATTTACGTAACAAGGGGAGTAACTAGTAGCAGAGGAGTACAACACCCCCATATTGAGAAAAAAAACGATTTTGTTCTACCATGTATTTTGAAAAAAATAACCGACTTTAACCTTTCAGCACCCCCATAATTACAAAAAAAAAAAAAAATAGCTCTAATTTGCCAACCGCAACTATACTAATTATTCAATATTACCAAGAAACCATTTTTCTAAAAGACGAGTCTATATGAAAATTAGGCGGACTAAGCGATTAGGCAGAGGCTGGTGTTTTGCGCAGAATTAGGTGGGATTAGGGGTGCGCTAGGCGGCCTATTTCCAACTTGAATCCGTAAAACACCGAATGAAACTAACCACTATAAGTCAATAAGTTCAGCACCCACTAATTACAAAAAAGTAACTCTAGTTATGTAAGTACAACTCTATATACTAACCATTCAATATTACGATGAAACTAACTATAAGTCGATAAGTCACCATATTTACATACGAAAGGATGAAAAAGTAAGTTTTTCCTCCGTATTTTGATTAAAATCTTAAAAAACTAACATTTTTGCTAATATTTACCAAAATTAACGTTTCGGCCCCTATCATGTTCCGTCTGACTATGTCCTTTTCTCCGCTCACACACTAAAGATACAAAACCTAAAATGTAACAGCATATACTAAATTACTAAAAAAGGAAGAGGGAATAAATAAATACAAGGAGTGGGGACGGAAGTGATGAAAGGCATGACGTGGACAAGCACGACGTGATCGGATACCGGGATGAGGTTTTTCACAGCCCACCGGAAAGCTCTCCGGCTGCCTTTTCCGGCGATGCTTTTAACCGCCACTGCTACGGTGGTTGGGAGATTTACGGCTAAACTCGTCATGTTAACACATAAATATGGAAATGATATATATAAAATATATGTATTGTATTGTGGAGAGGGAGATTGACCGTTACGGTAATGTTTTGAGATGGTTGACTATTTGAGTCAATAACTCCAATGCACTGAATTCTGAACCACAAGTTTATTTTATTTTTAGATTTTAATACTCAATGACTCATATGTGGTAATAATTGTGTCACATTTTCTAGTTTCTACTCTTGAAATAATATACTACTGGCGCAAACCCGTAATTTTAATTTGAATATGTTTAATATTTGATGCCCACTCATTTAATTATACATTAATAAACTATATACAATTTTAACCAGTTTATAACTTATATTAAAATTGTTGAAATTAATTTTTTTTAAATCGAATCATAAAATGTAACATTTGAACTATATGATCAACTTTTAAAAAATTTCATTCCGACAATTTTGATACAAGTTCTTGACCGGTTAAAATTGCACGTAATTTCGTAATAGACAATTAAATAGTAACGGGGAATACTTGATAACATGTATTTCTCTCCGGGAAAAAATACTTTAGTTACTTGGTAACATATACTCAAATGTGACAAATTTTGTATTTTGTTATCTCAATTGTTAAAATTAATAATGCAGTACTAAAATCATTAAATATTGATAATAAATTACACTAAACGTATTTTTTCTCATTTTTGTCCCCTCACACATTATTGATACGGAATATAAAATAACGACCTAAGAGTAATGAATAAATAAAAACACAATGAGTGGGAACGGAGGTGACGACAGGCATGACGTGGACAAGCACGACACGATCAGATACCGGGACGAGGTTTTGCACCGCCCACCGGAAAGCTCTCCGGCTGTGTTTTCTGGTGATGCTCTTCACCGCCACTGATACAGTGGTTTCGAAAAACTTCTCTCAATAAATACTGGACTGGACTAATGAAAAATACCATCACCAGTTTAATAAACCAACAGGACAAAAGGGGGAAAGCCACATGTTTTTTTATCGGACTAATGAAAAGTATGGGAGTATCTATTAAGAGAAGTTTTTCGGAACCATCAGTAGTGTGCCAGTGTAATTGAAAAGGCCAGTGTAATTGAAAAAGGACGTCACATTAATTTCTTTAAAACAATTAAAATTTTGGGGAGTACCTCAATGTAATAAACTTAAATTTACAAAGAAGACATACATACGGAATACAATTTAATAGAAATAATAGATTAAAGATTAGAAGAAATTACAGTTTGAACTTTGATGTATCTCCGTGAAATTAATTACTCTTTAATGCTAATACTTAAAAGTCAATTGACTTCTGGTGTCACTTTTAAATAACGTCCTTTCCCTGTTATATACTCAGGGTGTTTGGCGGAGAGGCCAGAAATGCTTCGTACCTCCTCCAAGAAGTTCATTTAAAATATTTTTATGTATTTGGTAAGATAAAATTACCCACTTCCCGAAAAACAGGGGTAATGGAAGCCCATTTTGTAAAAGTTGGTTTTTCATGCTTCTGGATAAATTCACTTACTCGGAAAATTAAAAAAAAATTAAAAAAAATCACAAAGAAAATAAAAAAATCATAAAAAAATTATAAAAAATCACAAAATCACAAAAAATCACAAAATTTTAAAAAAATTACAAAAAAAAATATAAAAAATGAAAAAATTTTTAAAAAAATCACAAAATGAAAAAATGAAAAAAATGAAAAAATGAAAAAAAATCACAAAACTCTACTGTTATCTCTCACTCCGTAAACTCTATTTTTATAATTTTTTTGTGATTTTTGTATTTTTTTAATTTTTTTTTTGTGATTTTTGGTGATTTTTTATAATTTTTGGTGATTTTTTATAATTTTTTATAAATTTTTTGATTTTTTGTTATTTTTATAATTTTGAATATTTTTTGTGGTTTTTTTTCATTTTTTTTTATAATTTTTGTTATTTTGTTATTTTTTATATTTTTTGTGATTTTTATAATTTTTATAATTTTTTTGTGTTTTTTTTTTATTTTGTTGTAATTTAAAACTATTTTTTTGGGTTTGTAGAAATATAAAATATGTATATTATATTATATTCGTACTGTATCAATTATTGTGGTATTAAGTCATTTCGAACTTATACATATCAAACGCAGACAAAACTTATAAAAATCAAAAACACTTTTCCATCAGACGCTAATTTTTTCTAAAGTACTTTTTATATAAGTTATTTTTCAACAGCACTTTTCCAGACAGCACTTTTTAGGAAAGCACTTAATTTCCAAACAGCACCTTAGTAATCATATCTACACATATGCACGTAGTTTAAATATACTCCATTGAAAAAAATATATTGTATTAATATAGTTTTTTTTAATTTCAGCTGTTAAGGTAGTAACGACGTCATTACTAGATCCCAATGTGTTAATCAATTGACGGATATAATATCAAATTATGTAGAACAGGAGGTACAAAACTATTAAAATCCCCAAATATTGCAATTAAGTTTTTACACCAACACCAAAAGTTAATTTTATGTCTCTGCACTAAAAACTAATTTTCGAGAAAATGACAATTTAATATGTATTTAGAAACTTATTTATAAAATTCGGTTCTCTTTTATAAAAAAAATCATATTTTGTGAACTTATTTACAAATAGTTACATTGTCATTAAAAAATCAAAAAAACCAAAAATATAAAAAAAAAAATACATTTTTATATAAAAAAATATGTATGATCATATCTAATTATGTATAATCATATTTAATTATGTCCTGTACAATTTTTTTTGGTATATTTTGTTTTTTATTTTAATGTATTTTTGTAATTAAATATATAATTAAGTGTATTTTTAAATTTTAAGTCTCCCAACAAACAAAACCCTCACACACAGTGAGCAGAGAAAGAGAGAGAGAGAGAGTATGACGAAGACGGAGAAGGGAGATTGCAGGAGCTGGGACGAAGAAGCATATAGAGACAGAATACGTATAGAGAGAGAAAGTGAGTTCCGTACAATCTTCAAAACCGCCTTCGCACCAAATAATAGTAACGGTGATAATAACCCTAACCCGGACCTTATAGCAACAGCTTCCAGTGACGGTTCCGTTGCCGTTTACTCCATCTCATCTCTCCTCGATTCCGAACACGTAACCCTCTCTCTATCTCTATATCTATATCTCTATATCTGTATCTATATTTATTTAATTTCAATCTAGTACCTTCTACAATTCTACTACTAAAAAATATATATTCCAATTTAGTACCTTCGATTACCAAAATCATTCGATTCTCCGTCAACTGCCTAGAAGAAAAGTGACGTGGCAATGCCGTCATCACCGCCATGTCACCGAGTTTTTAACAGTTTACTACCCTGTATGCTATATTTTGTTAAAATAGAATTCACACACACACACACACACATATCTGTGTGTGTGTATATACACTTCATATATGTATGGGGTGTGTTTGGCACAGGTTTTTTTTGTTAATTAGTTGCTTTTAAAAAAGCAATGAGAAAAAAGGTTGCTTAAAAGAAGCTACAGTACACTGTTTGGTACTATCCTAGTTTTTTGACTTATAAGTGACTTGTAACTGTTTCTTGTTGGTAATTGCTTTTTTTACTACTTATTATAACTTGTAAACATACAGAACGATTTAATTGGATTTTTTTTAGCTTAGTTTTTTTATTTATTTAAAAAGGCTAAAAAAATTCCCAAATCCTAGCTTATCTGCTTGTTTTTGTCAAAAAGTCTATACATAAAGCACTATTCTATTGATTGGTACGCGACTTGTAAACATAGACAGGATTGATTAGTACACAACCCATATGCATAGACTAGTAATCGTAGCCCACGTGTTGCATGTGCGATACGTATATAAATATGATCCCGGACAAATGAATTTAAAATGTTCAAAAAAAATAAAAAAATGATGGAGTGAATATAGTAAATTAATAATCGTATGTAAAGAGTAATATGATGTTTTATTGTTATAGAAGTATAGTTTGGGAGATGAATTGATGTGTGAGAAGTAGCATATTTATTTAGTTATTTATGTATTTGAATTGCATTATGGTATATGAGTAATTAGTAAATTAAAATAGGGGCATTTTTGGAAAAAATTGACAAAATTTGGCAGCTTCTCTTGGGTTGGCTTATATTAATAGTATGATAGGATTGATTAGTATTTACTATGAGGGAGAGAGAGAGAGAATGAGGAAAATGGGGAAGGGAGATTGCAGGAGGTAGGACGAAGACGCATACAGAGATACGATACGTATAGAGAGAGAAAGCGAGTTCCGTACGGTCTTCAAAACCGCCTTCGCACCGTTAACCAGTAACGCTGGTAACCCTAACCCAGACCTCATCGCCACAGCTTCCAGTGACGGTTCTGTTGCCGTCTACTCCATCTCCTCTCTCCTCGATTCCAAACACGTAACTCCCTCTCTCTCTCTCTTATCTTCATCTGTATCTATATATATTTACTTTCAATCTTGTACCTTCTACTACTAAAATCCAATTTAGAACCTTCAATTACCAAAACCATTCAATTTAGTACCTTCTCCGTCAAATGCCTAAGAGAAAGTGACATGGCAATGACGTCATCACCGCCACGTCACCAAGTTTTAACAGTTAAGTACCCTGTATAATATTCTTTGTTAATATAGAATTCAGACACACATTATATGTATGTATATATACACTTCATATATTTGCATAGATGAGCACACTATGGCAGAGATTGAATGAGGGGAAACTTAAGGTTTAGTACAAACTTTCGGGATTAATTGAAGAAAACCTGTATTTGTGACTTTGGTTTAAAATTAGGTATGTATCAGTGTAGCATTATATGGAATCATTATCTGGTTTAAAATTAGATATGTATTTGTACCTAATCTTAAAAGAGAACACACACACATATATTTCCATAGATGAGCACACTATGGCAAAAATTAAATGAGGGGAAACTTGTTGTTTAATTCATACTTATGGAATTTATTTAAGAGAACCCGTATTTGTGATTTCGGTTTAAATGTATGTACATGTATTGTCAAGTAGCATCGTCGAGTAGCAAATGATATATACAAATAGAAAAAAGAGGTAGCATCATTAAACATTTGTATATAATCTTGGAAGAGATTTTAATCGCGTATTTTTTTAGTAAAGTCTCAATATTCTGTACTAAACCTTAATTTTGCCTTAATTGAGGCCCTTTATTGAAGTATATCAAAGTACATCAACGTACACCAAATAACTCTCATTTAGTTATAGTGCGTGTCAAAAAGTCTTTAGCTATATCATTATTCTATTTGAGTAGTACATAACCCATAAAGTTTTTTCCAATTTTTGGTTCTAAGCTATCAGAAAACCTAATTGATACCCAATTTAACACTTTTTCCTACTTTTTCGCAAACCATAAGGGACAAGCTTCATAGAATTTTAGTAAAATATTTGCTTTTCATAAGTAATTAGTTATGCTCTTTAATTTATATTTGATACGTTAAGTATACCAAATGCGAGAAAAATGTAAAGTTAGTGCACTATTTGCCAACTTTTGTTCAGTAAATATATGTATACAGTTGACATGATTTTAGTTTTATCTGGGTTGCAGGCTTATGGTATTGGCAATTGCAGGGGTCAGAGGTATGTAACATCTGTTGATTTGGCCCTGTGCTAGTGAAAGTGATTCTAGATTTCATGCTATTTTACATTGATTCCTAACTATAAGTCTTATTCCGTTGCACCTTTTAAGTATATAACCAATTTGAGGTTGAGGAGAAGACCGAGTTTGTTTAGCTTAATCCCTACTTTTTCCATACCAGAACACCCCTAAATACCAAATAAAACTCGAAGAATTTAAGCTGACCAATATATATACGTACAACTTATTTGCAGAAAAAGAAAAAAAAAACTAAAAGGTTGAGTTTGAACCGCAACGCAAGCAAAAAAACACGCTTCTGATTATCAGAGCGAGGAGATAATGGAAATAACAACGAATTTGTCTTGTTTGTTAGAAGCTGGCTTGTTTGAAGCGGAGAAATGTGTCTTTTAAAATTATAAATCCGAAAGGGTGGACAGGCGTAATTGAAGCACAACCTGCAAGGGGAAAAAAGAGCTTTAGGCTAAATCAAGCAAGCCCAAACTAACCATTGTGGCTATGCTATAAATTTAAGTAAAGAAGTCTTTCCATTTTCTTTGCTGTTTGTTTTGTGAAATCTGAAAAATTATGGCTGATTGGTTTCTGAAATGGTTTTTTAGAGGATAATCCTGGCAATACTTTTTTTTATATCTTATAAGCTTTAGCATGGATGAGCGGTATCATTTGACCTCGTCTACAATTTTCAAAATTACAATAGAATCATATCTTTTAGCTTCTAGCTCTTCAGCAGAATCGTGAAATGCCTCTCGTATAAGTCGTAAAACCCATTGGCTAGTGTCGTACACACCACCAAGTATGTCCAAGTTCTGCAAATCAACTTACTGCTAAGCCACATCAAGCGGCAGTTAAGAATTAATTATTTGCTATTATGATCTACAAGTTCCAGAAAACAACCTTAGTCCGTGACATATTTTGTTATTTTGACATATATGATGAGGAATACATTGACTGTAATTGTGATTTGTTTGTTGGATTTTTGTTCAGCTTGTTGCTTGCTGAACCTCAATGCTTGCTGCAAGGGCATGATGGACCTGCATATGATGTCCAATTTTTTCCAACCAAGGAAGGTTCTTTGTTATTAAGGTATAACTTTATCTTATAACCCATTATGCTATAAACAAGCAATTCATAAATATAAGAATTATTACTATTTCTTAAAGATATGTTTGCAATGCAGTCTGTCTCATTTGATCACTTTTGCAAGAATAGAATTTGTTATTCGAATATTGGTAAGAGTTTTGTAATTCTATGAGGATATGTAACCATATGAAACAGGTGCTTGAAAAGCTAAGTGCTAAAATTGAGGCACATTACAAGTAATATTAGGTTCTATCACTTTAAACGAGTGGAATATAAGGGATTTACAACGAACATGACTAATATCAATTGAACTGTTTTATCTGCTGTTTTCACTGTTTCTATTTTCACCATCTTCATTCTTGTCTAAACCCTCAAAAAAAATAATCTTACCACATGTTTCATAAAAAAAATATTATTTTTTCTTATCACACCTTTCTATAAAATCTAACTGATCATCTTGGTATACAAAGCATATCTATATGTCTTTCTTGGTAATAGAACTAAAGGGTTTGTTCAATTTAATCATAACTGAAGCTTTGATATCGTTTTTGTACTTGGCAGTTGTGGTGATGATGGCCAAATTCGAGGATGGAGGTGGGATCAAATCTTAAATGCAGATGAAAATGTCGAAGGTAATTTGCAATCGGAATGTTAATGCACAAAGTTTTGAAGCTCATGCCCTTCTTTTCTTTTAGTTTTTTTTCCTATTTTCAGGTCAAACAATTGAACTGTAAAATACACTTAAGTAACGAAATACGACATGTTCTATCGAGTGTTTCAAACCACTATTGTTTAATTCTTAATGCTGAACCATTTTCACTTTCTTATATAATATGTCGTACTATATTTTTGATAAGAACTTTTTTCAGGAGGAAATTCTGAGCCGATACTAAACCTGATAAATCCTCAGCATAGGTTAGTATTTTTGACTGGAATGTGCTGCTGTTTTTTTACGCTTTTACTGTATGCTTATGAGAATGGGCTCGATACCAATTTTTTTGTTCCAACTGCATGAGGGATTGTAAATATGACTGAATATGGCATATAACTTTTAAGCTTAAGAACCAGACAGGCCTTTTTTCTGTGCTTCTTCCGTATGCCTTTGAGAATGGGCTCGATACCAACTCTTTTTTTTAATCTGGGTGAGGGATTGTGAATATGATTGAATTTGGCATATAGCCTTAAGCTTAAGAACCAGACAGACCTTATTCTCTCTGTTCTTCTTCTATCAGCTTGGTCTTAAAAGATTACAAGACTAAATATAAAATATCAACAAAATTGCTTCTTTAAAATTTTCTTCTTGTTTCTCTGGGACCTTTTCCTCCCATATCGTTTTGCCAGGGATTTTAATAGTCCATTTGCAACAAAAATAACTTGACCAGCTGTTATCTGGAATTTATTTTTCATATGTTTCTAATCTAATCCAGAGGTCCTTGGGGGGCCCTTTCTCCAATCCCGGAGAACAATGCGATGGCAATGGATAGTCAGGTTTGTGATAATTTCTCCTACTTGTGTTCACTTTCTTCCTGGGTAAATTTGTTTGTCTCATCTTGGGTTTGAGTGTGTGTGTGTATATATATATTGTTGGAATTGTCTCAGATCGTTTAGGCATTGATAAAGCCAAGGATTAGTATATGCCACCTCCACCCAATTTGTTGATTGCACTTGTTGGGCTTATCGGAAATTGACCAACCCACAAGTGAGGGGGAATGTCGGAATTGTCCCACATCGTTTAGGCATTGTTAAAGCCAAGTATTAATATAAGCTCCTCTCCTTCCCTACTAATAGGCCTTTTAGTGGGGAATGGACGGACTTCTACTTCTACATGGTATCAGAGCCAAGGCTAAGCCGGTTTGTATGATGGGCCACCTCCACCCAATTTGTTGATTGCACTCGTTGGGCTTATCGGAAATTGACCAACCCACAAGTGAGGGGGAGTGTTGGAATTGTCCCACATCGTTTAGGCATTGATAAAGCCAAGGATTAATATATGCCACCTCCACCCAATTTGTTGATTGCACTTGTTGGACTTATCGGAAATTGACCAACCCACAAGTGAGGGGGAGTGTTGGAATTGTCCCACATCGTTTAGGCATTGATAAAGCCAAGGATTAATATATGCCCCTCTCCTTCCTTACTAATAGGCCTTTTAGTGGGGAATGGAAGGTCTTCTATGTATATATTATTTTTTTCCCTTCATGAATGTATTTTTTATTTTGTTTTATAAATTTTCTATTTGGGGGTGCCTTGGGAAGGAGAATGGTGATGGACAGATGGAGTGGTTGTTAAGGGATGCATATTTAAAGGCCTATTTCAGTGTAATATCTTGGCGATTAAAAAGCTTTTTAACTCGCACTTGCTTCACATTTCAAGCATCTCTTAGGAAGTATATGATTTAAACGTATATAGCCTTTTCAATCTTGTCTTTGTTACTCATCTTTCCCTTTGTCTCTTGGACTAGTTATTTTTAGCATCACTTGTGTGACTGTGTACATATGAACTAGTAACAAGTTACAATATCAACCTTAGAGATTTTACCTCTTTCTGTTTCTACTTTTTTTCTTGAAAACAGGGAGCTTCAATATTTGCTGCTGCTGGTGATTCTTGTGCATATTGCTGGGATGTGGTATGTGTTACATTTGTCGGGCATGTACCTGTTCTTTTTAATTATGAAAACTAAACTCTTGATAGAATATTATAATTTACTATTTCTCACAAGTGTGAATAAATACTCTATTTTTGTCGTTAAATTGATGATATTTTTTCCGCCTTGAATCTGTCATCGAAACTCAATGTTATTCCCTTTTCTGATTTTCCTTACCTAAATTTTAACATTATCTTATATGTGAATATTATTAGCTGATGTAAATTACTTTTTAATACTTCAGGAGAAAAGTGCTATTAAAATGACTTTCAAGGGACACTCGGACTATTTACACTGCATTGCTACTCGTAATCATGGCAATCAGGTTTACTTCTCTCCATTTTGACCTATGATACATGATAAATTGTAGCTCGAAGATGCAGTTTTCAAAATTATTAGGGACAAAGGAAAGTTGTTGCATTGAAAATCTAAGTAATGTAGTCAAAGTTTGTGCCCCTTTAAGCGTGAGCTATCTCTTCACAAGCTTTGAAAATATTGAAGTCTTTGTTTCGTTTAGTTATGCTCTAGATGTTGACACTGCCTGCAAAATCTTTCTATCAATAATTTGTTTTTGTTACAGATAGCAACTGGATCAGAAGATGGAACAGCTCGGCTATGGGGTAAGCTTTAGGTTTGCTAAACTTAAAGCTACGATTTTTTGATGAAATTACTCATGATTGCAATAATATTTGGCACTTGTTTATTTTCTCATAATAAAAGGAGGAACAGAGATTTCACTGTGCTAGTAATGTAATTATAGCTTTATTGTAGATTGCAAGAGCGGAAAGTGTATTCAATTAATCAATCCATGGAAGGAAAAGCTGTTGAAAGATAGGTCTGCGGTTACCTGCATTGCTCTCGACAAGAGCGAGAGTTGGTTGGTAAGTTGATCTTCTTTTCCTCATAATTTTATAAGGGTTGATCCGTTCAGTTATTCTTATTATGGCAATTTTGGTGAACTTACTTGTAATCTCCTCTAGTTGCTTGATGTGTATTTATTTGTTTTACTTTCTATGGTTTTCAAAATGACCATATACAAAGTTACCTTTGTTGATTTGGGCAAAACCATAAATTTTAATCCCAGTTCTTTGAAAAAATTGGAGGCCGATACCCTTTAAAAGTCTTTTCAAAGGTTAGTACTCCATTACTCTTAGTGTTTTAATTTAAGATAAGGCACCAATTTTTAAAACTTAAGTGGGCTTTAGTCCCCGCCAAATTCTGCCTGAAGAGGCAAGTACTTTAAGCTGGATGAAACCAGATTTTTGTAAACCCAGAAAAGTCCTGCCTATTTGTTTAAAGTCTGCTACAAAAAGAGCTCATGTATGTTGAACATCAAAAGTTTGATTTGTTATTTGCGTATGAATGTTTTCTTTTTCATAAATCACGAAGGATACGTAAATTAAATATAAGGACAATGTAGCTTTTACAACTTGCATAGTTGACTCCTAAATTACTTGGCTATCTAAATGTTCTGGATTATTGCAAGGTGTATAAAAGATTGCATATTTGTAGCATCGGGGATAAAAGATTATTACGAAATATTAGGTTAAAAGTATTCAGCTCTATAAATTGTTGATTTGAATCTAAAACCTCTTTTAAGTATCTTTAGGCTTGTGGCAGTGGCCAGTCTTTATCTGTATGGAACCTTCCTGCTCGTGAATGCATTTCCAGAATATCTACTCGTGCGTCACTTCAAAATATATGCTTTGATGAAAATCAAGTAAGTTGTGTTTCTTTTATCTGATATATCATGGCTATGTGGTAAGGCTTACTTTACAATTGATTTTTGATTTCGACTAGCCTCACTTTATTAGATGTGGCAAAATAAATGACGAATTGACTAGTAACATACGTTTCATAATTTTAATCTGCAAGTACCCAACTTCTTTGTTGCAGAAATTCTAAAACACGGTTGAACACTTGAGTTTAGAGCTCGCCCTTCATTGGGTGTTTATATACCATGGAGGTCTGTATATGGTTTTTGGGTCACTTTAAATATGGGTTCTCGTCCTAAGGAATCTTTTGCTTTCTAATAAGGATTACGAACTAAGTAGGAGAATGGTAGAAACTACTCCCCGTAAATTGGGACCATGACATGAGTAACTATTCTTCAAGCTTTTCTTCCAAAAATGTTTTCCATCTAGAAGTTCATTTCTCAGTAGAAAAAGAATATGTAAGTTTAAAACTTCCAGATCAATGGTATTGCCCAAGTAATCATTAATGACTTGTCAGTGATATTGTAGAATCTTACGAGTAACCTAAGTAGATTTGATATGACCAAGCACTTTATGCATGGGTTATAAGTTGGCATATTTTACGTTACTTGGTAACATAATATGCCAGGACCCATATATCTCTCTCTGTCTATATATCGCGTTATTACTATTACTTCTCTTTCCTCATTTTTTTTTACCGCGATGATATTATTTTATGCACAGATTTTGGCTGTTGGAGCGGAACCATTACTGAGTCGGTTCGATATCAACGGAGTTTTCCTTTCACAAATACAATGTGCACCTCAGTCATCATTTTCTGTTTCTTTGCATACATCCGGTGTATGTACCACTTCAACTTCTTGGTTACTTCGTCTTACATGTCGTTCTATTTTGTTTGAGCTATTCTTCTGAAAATTAAAGCATCTACTACGGCTTCCTTGTCATTTTTCGTAAACTTATGACCACATTTTCAGTTTTGCACCAATTATTTTGTATTTTCACGACACAGAAGCTTCACTGTCAAATTCCTTCTTATTTCATAATACTCCCTCTCTTAACAATAATTTCATACATTTATATCATCATTTTTGATATATTATAATAGGAACCAATTTATTGAAACTTGAAGATTCTTGTTATACCTGATTGGGATAATGCATGTGATCCATGATCTCAATTTTGAATTTTGTACCTATGAATTTTTTTCAGGTTATAGCAGTGGCCGGCTACGGAGGCTTGGTAGATGTTATTTCACAATTCGGAAGCCACTTGTGCACTTTTCGAGCAGATTCTTAGTGGCGGAGTGATTAAATTGGATATTTCAGAATATGTATCCATAAGAATTTTACAGCTCTAAAGGCATCGACTTTTTAGGCCATGTTCTCCGCTGTTTGACCAGAAGATGTTACTTGGAAATTTTGAACTAAATCCCTATACCTGAATTCAACGGGATTGAAATAGGTGTAAAATTCGAGCTAGATAACATAAGCTTGTAAACAAGGGCGACATCAAAGTAGTAAGCTATTGTGTCTAAATACTGAACATGGTGTGTGCCTAACTCGTCATGAGTTGGTCACCCAACTTTAGCAATAGTATCTTTTCTTTTAAGATAACGTTAGCAAGTATCTTTCATAATATGATGATTATAGCAATTATCTTCGTTGTATGATAATTTCGGGCAATTAGTTACAAATAGGCAAATTACCTACAAAGTCACACCACTACCTAATCGCACTAGAAAATCTACCATTCTTAAAAAAGTATAATATTTTTTTATATACAGAAATTTGTGTTTCACTTTAAAACGTATCTCCTACCCAAAATCATGTAAAATAAATTTATCTCTTGCTTGTGGGACTCTGGGCAAATGACAAAGTTAGTCAAGTTTCTTTTTTATTATCCGGTTGCCTAGTGAATCCCTCCTTTGACATCGTTTAATCATTTAATATATTTTCAAAATCAAGCTTTATTTAATATAAAAATGCTTATATTTATTATATGTATTTTTAATATACTACCACATCATTGTAGCATTACAACCTTGTGTATTTAATCTATTTAAATAAAAGAAATGTTATTAATGCATTATCATGCAAAATATTTTGAAACATAAATTAAATATCCTTAGAGCATTGGTTAGCTTTTCCCTTTATTATAATTAGTGGTAATTTCGGTTAATGCAAAAATGCAAATTATCGTCAATGACATAGCTATCAGAAAATGTATTATTCCAACTTCTTGTTTTTTACAGAAAATACTATGAATACTGTTTCACTTTTAAATTTCTCTCTTATCCAAACATATGTAGAGCACTTTTATTATGCAACAGTACATTCTATTTTGGCTTTTGGATGTTGGGTAAATGTCATTGTTCCTCAATTATGAGACTTGGCACTTCAAATCTATGTTTTATTATTAACTAAATATTCTCAGTTTGTTTCGTTACAAACCATAATACATTCAGGAGTTTTTTGCCAAAATGGTCCAGTGGACCACTTAAATTCCCAGAATGGGCTACCTTTCTGAAATATTCCCAAAATGGTCTACTTTTGAAAAACGACCGATCGAAATGATTAAAACGACCGGTCGTTTTATTATTGAACTCTCTGAAACAATTTGGACAATAAACGATCGGTCGAATTGGACAATACGACCGGTCGTTTTTCAGACAAAAACGATCGGTCGTTTTTGGTCTGAACTCACTGGAAGAAATCATACCTAAAACGATCGGTCGTTTCTGAAAAACGATCGGTCGTCTGTTGAAAAACGATCGGTCGTTTTTCAGAAACGACCGATCGACTGTAAAGAATTTACAGAACAAGGATTTTTTGCAGTTTTGGACACTGATTTGACAAAAAATATATAAAAACATGATCCCCTTTTTGAACATGATCTTTTAAAAAATGATGTCGTAAATTAATATGTTTAGTACGAGAGTGTTGGATCGGATTTTTCGAAAGATTTATGCACTAGACTAGTATTATCACATAAAATGATGTCGTAAATTAATATGTTAGGTACAAGATGTGTAGGTGACGTTTTACTAAACATCCGATTTAAAACAAGGAAATGTCACAACATCCGATTTAAAACGAAGTTAAACAAATCTAAACGATTAAGGAAAACGAACGATAAAATGCAAGCGAAAAATTGGCCATAGTTTTGCCTAAAAACGGTCAATCGCCACAAATGAAAACAACAAAAATAAGCCAATCAACTAGATATATATGCGCACAAGTTATAATAACATCAAAATCGCATTTGTAGAATTATAATAACATCAAAATCACAACGTCATACAAATTAACACGTAATGATAAATAGCAACATAACATAAAAAAGATTCATAACATAGATAGCAACATAAATGCAAAGCGTTTGCTACTTATTACATCAAAAACAACGTAGTTCGAAAAGAAAATGAAAAACAAACGAAATACAACGCAAAATAAAATAGGGTATTTCTCCCCCTTTAACATCATTAAAAACATAAAAAATGGTCAATCGCCACAAATGAAAAACAATACATATAACCCAATCAACTAGCAATATATGTGCACCAAATTCAATAAAGTGATTAAGATAAAAACGCATACTATAAGTGCACAAACTCACAACGCATAAGCAACATAGTAATGATTCATAAAATAAAGCGTTTGCTACTTATTACATCAAAAACCAACGTTGTTCGAAATCGAAAGAAATGAGAAATACAACGCAAAAACAAAAGAGAGGGTATTTCTCCCCCTTTTACATCATAAAAAAAAAAAAAAAACGATATCCGCCTAGTCGCGGTGGGAGGTCGCATCATCCTCTTCGTCTTCGTTGTCGTCTGGGGGCCCGGCAAAGTCGGGAAAATAGCCGTGGAATTGCGCCCTTTGCTCGGCGCTTTCGCGATCTAGTTGGTCGAGCTCCTCTTGTCCCGGTTGCAAGAAACGAAACATCCGACGAGTCATTTGTGCATTCCGATATTGGTTGATGTATAGATCGTCGTAGAATTGTTCGGTGCGCGGAGGACGGTTGGAAGATCCGACTTGAGCTTTTCCGCGACCGCGAGTGGGACGAGAAGAGGAAGGCATTATGTGAGACGGGGGAAGGGACTCGGAGGAAATAGGCACATCCTCACGAGCGGCTTGCGGTGTGGGCTTAGGGCCGACATATTCTTCCTCTTCGAGGGAAAGATGAGTATAGTCGGGGCCGGACACCCGTTTACCAAACCAAGTAATGGTCTTGGCGGTAGTGTCGAATTTTATTGACATTTGGGCAAGATAGGAGGTGTCCCAAATGTGTTTGTCCTTGTTCTTAAACAGGGTTCCACCGGGAACGAGATTGAGGTCCTTTAAGATGGCCGAAATCAAGGCACCGTAAGGTAGCCCATTCTTGGATTTCGTTTTTAACGAATCCATCTTAAAGAGAATGAGTGTCGCGAAGTCAAGTCTGACTCGGCGATGGATGCACCCAAGAAGAAAGATGTACTCATTAGTAACATCCGTGAAGTTGGAGGTATGAGGGAGGACTATGTGAGAGAGGATGTGGTAGGCTAGTTTGTTGCGAAAGAGAAGGCCGTGGGCTTTGTTAGAGCGATTGTTGTGGGCGGGATGAAATAGCTCATCTTTGAAATCGGTAAAATTAACGAAGTTGAGCATTTCGCAAAGTTCGTCACTTTGCTCGTACACCCCCTCAGCATCGAGGTGTAGAAGATTTCGTAAACGGTCTATACCGTAAACGAAGGGTTGGCCATTAAACGATGAACGCACGCGGAGTGCGTCATCATGACCCCTATCAAGAACTAGGTTATGGTAAAATTCATATACATTTTCAATGAAAAAAGGCTCTTTTAGAGTAAGAATTATGTTGAGTTTTTGGAAGTTTAAATCTTGCATGAGAAGAGGAAAACGTTCAAGAAATAAAGGCATGTCTAATGTAAAGTTAGTCAAGATAGCTCTTTTACCCATTGTAGATGGATAGAGAGGAGGAAGAGAGCCGGAAGAGGCACCGGGGCCCGATGGTGGAGCGGTGGAGGAGCCGGTTCGTCGACCGCGAGGAACACGGGGGCGGCTCGGGGACGGAGGCACGTAGTCGTCCTCATGGTCGTCGACGAGGTGTGGTTGAGCTTTCTTGGTGCGAACCATGGTTGGAATTTTAAAAAAATTAGGGTTTTTGAAAAGTTCGTATTTTGAAAAAAAAACTTGGTTTCAAGAAACGGAAGCAATCGATTGTTGATTATAAGGATTAATAAGAGAATTGGGTTATATATATGTAGATATTTGGGATTTTTAGAAAATTTTAGGGAGAGGGGGCGAATTTTTTGATAAAGAGAGATGAAAGGTTTTGAAAAGTGAAAGAGAATTAGGGTTGAAAGAGGTTTAAAAACTGGAAAACAGAAAAACGATCGGTCGTTTTTGAATTACGATCGGTCGTTTTTGTATAAAATTCTTCCAGTGAGCACACTTAAAAAACGACTGGTCGTTTTTTGCAGAACGATCGGTCGTCTGTGTAAAAACGATCGGTCGTTTTTCACTACGATCGGTCGTTTTTGTACAAAATTCTTCCAGTGAGCACACTTAAAAAACGACTTGTCGTTTTTGAATAACGATCGGTCGTCTGTGTAAAAACGATCGGTCGTTTTTCACTACGATCGGTCGTTTTTGTACAAAATTCTTCCAGTGAGCACACTTAAAAAACGACTGGTCGTTTTTGAAGAACGATCGGTCGTCTGTGTAAAAACGATCGGTCGTTTTTCACAGAGATCGGTCGTTTTTGTACAAAATTCTTCCAGTGAGCACACTTAAAAAACGACTGGTCGTTTTGTAATTATGATCGGTCGTTTGCACTTTCCGACACTGATTTGGCAATAAAAATATAAAAAAATATATAAAATCAATCAAATATATATATTTATGTTAATTGCACTTATTTATTTATGTTGTTCATTCTAATTTTTACGTTAATTGCACTTATTTATTTATGTTGTTCATTCTAATTTTTATGTTAATTGCACTTATTTATTTACTCTCATACTTAACAAACAGTTTATCTTCTCAAAAAACAGTATGAAAAAACACTGAGAATAAATATAGATATTTCATATTAAAAAAGACAATTACAATCGGAAAATTAAAATAGTACAAGATACATATTGTTTCGTTTAAGCTACAGCTAAAATCATAAGCGTCGAGCACGTATTGGATACGGACACTTACGACAATCATGTCCTCGCCCTTGACAACTAGAACATCTCATAAGTGCTCGTCTCTCCGACTGATCCATACCATTATGAATACGAGTAGATCTTGGACGACCCCTTTCTCTTAAAAGAGTAACATCCGGAAGAAATAATCTATCACATGAATCCCAATAGTCTTGATGCCGAAGAGGACAAAATTGCGCCGAGTACGTACCTTCGTATGATTCAAGACTGTAATATTTTACTATGTAAGCTTCCCAATCAAGACGGTTTGCAGCGCATACGGAAAACACATGTGAACAAGGGATTCCATCACTCTGCCACTTACCGCAATCGCATTGCCAAAGTGAAAAGTCGACAACTTGAGTATTGCCTCCCCTGGAATTTCTTGAACTTGTACACACGGAATAAACCCCTCTTTCATAATCGAAAGTAACATTGGTATGACCAATGTCCGACCTACGTTTCTCTAAAATTTTAAGGATATTGGAACCATATCTTGTGCCGCTGTTTCTCATCCCGATTACTATCTTTTTCCGCTCGCAAAAATAGTGTACCAACTTATAGAAAATAAGCTGCACAGCAGCAGTGATTGGTAAATTACGAGCAGCTTTTAAAACATTATTGAAAATTTCAGCCATGTTTGTGGTCATGTTACCATGTCGCCTCCCTTTATCATGAAAATATGACCATTTGTCCGCAGGCTCTCTTATCAACCATTGATATGCTTAAGGATTCATGACTTTTATTGCTTCCATGATTCTTTTCAATTTTCTTTCTTGTAATTCCCAAATGGCGTTCTCCGCTAACTTGTGTAAGTCAGGATCTCCTTTGAAAGCTTTCTTAAAATTATCCAAAAAATGATTTGAACAATATCGATGAACAAAACCTTGACCACGCCAAACTCCTCTCACTGCACTTAGAATACCAGCATGTCTATCCGAAATTAGACAAATATTCATGCGCTCTTTAATCACATGTCGCATAATGTTAGAAAGAAAATAGCTCCACGAAATTGTACTCTCCTCAGCAACAAATGCACAACCAATGGGAAAAACATGATTATCTGCATCCGATGCCATGGCCAACAAAATCTTACCTTTATACTTCCCATATAAGTGAGTAGCATCAATAGCGATAACTGGCCTACAATACTGAAATGCATCAATAACGGCCTTAAATGTGAAGAAAAATCTGTTCAATACCTCACCCACTGGATTTCCTACCACATCGTAAACTGGCGTGGTCTCATAAGAAGCAACGGTACCGGGATTATACTTTTGAAGCGCTTTCATAAATTTAGGTAAAACCTTATACGAGTCTTCCCAATTACCAAATATCTCTGCGATTGCTTTTTGTTTACCCAAATAAGCTTTTTTGTATGAAACTGACATTTCAAAGCGAGCATTCACAATCTCTTTAACTAATGAAATCTTCATCATAGGATTAGTTGTGATGGCATTTCGAATGGTTTGGGCAACAAGATTGGAATCTAACTGTGGATGATCAGTTGTAAGCTCGGCATGAATGCATGTATGAGGACCGTTGTACACCGACACTTCAAAAAATCCATGTTTCTTTCTTAGTGAAGCTCGTAGTTTCCATTTGCATTGTTGAGTTTCGGCCAGTTTACAACGAATTTCCCAAAATTTTGCCTTCGAACTTTTAGTGGAAAAATGGATGTTACGTTTGATTGACCAAAGTTTTATTCCCTTTTTCAACATTTCTTTATCCCTAAATAAAAGACCAATAAAAGGATCATTAACTTGAGGATCCCAAAATCCAGGATACATCATATAATTTCGTCTCTGGTTACTATAATTTTCTTGAGTGTCGAACGGTTCATTAAACAAACTTGACATTGGTTGATGCATAGGAATTTCATCGGGAATAGTATTATTCGCCAATTGTGACCCACTTGATTGGTCGTTTTCATCCTCATCCATATACAAGCCCATTTCAGATGATAATTCTTCGTACTCAACTTGTTGTACATTTTCTTCGTCATCGTCAGACTCGTTTTCGCTAATATTGACGTCCGGATCTTCATCCTCTGGTTCATCCCCAAGTTCTATCGACCAACCAATATTATCTGCCAATCGACACACTGCATCCAAATGTGTCAAATCTGGTTCGTTGTTCTCAGAATATACCTCTAGCATTGGCTCTTGTCGAATGGGTGTTCTACTTGATGTACCGATTTCATGCATTGGCTCTTGTCGAATGGGTGTTCCACTTGATGTACCGATTTCATTAGTGGAAAGAATATTATAATACAACCCGTAATCTTGATCAGAAGAGTAAACTTGCTCAATTTCAACATATAACTCTATAAACGTTCTTCCATTTTCTTCTATTAACTCAAGCATGGTTTCCAACGAATCATTATCATCAACAGCCAATCGCATATATTTAAACTCAGTAAGTGTAGTCAGATATGGATAACGACATGTTAAACTCAAACGATTTGAAGTCGATGATACATCAAGTACCTTAAACAATTTTTCCAAAAATTGGTCGTATGTCGTGTTTCTAGATACCTTAAAAAAAATTTTATAAGAAATATCATAAGATAACCCCTCGCTAGTAGTTTCCATTATCGTACCTCCCCAATAACACATAATTGTAGGATTTTTCATTTCGATAACCACACGGTAAAATTAACAATTTTACTCAAATAATACACCAACAACAACACAAAATATTGAGTTTTTACCTGTTTTGGAAGAGATCTGAGATTTGCCCTAAAATGATCTAAGAGCTCTGTTTTTTTTATTTTTACAGTGGTCTGGGAAATGAGATGAGTACAGTGGTCTGGGGAAATGAGATGAGTTTTTTAAGTACAAGTATTTCTGAAAAACGACCGATCGAAATGTACATAACGACCGATCGTTTTTGTCTGAAAAACGACCGGTCGTATTGTCCAATTCGACCGATCGTTTATTGTCCAAATTGTTTCAGAGAGTTCAATAATAAAACGACCGGTCGTTTTAATCATTTCGATCGGTCGTTTTTCAAAAGTAGACCATTTTGGGAATATTTCAGAAAGGTAGCCCATTCTGGGAATTTAAGTGGTCCACTGGACCATTTTGGCAAAAAACTCATACATTCAGTGGGATTGGCAAGTATGTGGAATAGTCATGGCAGCTTGCATAGCAATCAAGTTTTGGTTAGCGATCGAGATCATGTGTTCAAACTATTAATACCCATTCCCAGATACAAAGAAACAATAGTAATATTTACTTGAGACAAATAATCAAAAAGCTCCAAGATCATTTTCTAAAGTAGCATTTGCTACATCTCGTTGGTATGTAGACTCGTAAGGGGAGCACTACTCTAGCTGCGTGTGTGTGTGTTGAGTTTAGTACAACACACAAAAGTAAATTTTTCGTAACCTAATTGGAAATGCTTGATTTTCAGGATGCTGAAATTGTACAATTGGGTACATTGTGGTTGATGATGTTGATTCTACTTGAGGACTCGAGACCAGATTTTGCACAAGCTGAAATAGAACCAAAAATCTTGGCACCCACATCAGTCTCCAAAGTACAAGAGACTCGACACACACTTGAAATCAGAACACTTTCTTATTTAAGTTTTTTTTAATACACTATAATTCGAGTCTAAATCTTCTCCCGTATTTTCTATCACCTTTCGTGCCCCATTGCTTATTTTCACAACTTTTTCTGCAAGTTTATAACCTTTAATATTATATTGTATTCAAATTTTAAAACATTTGAACATAATTTTATTTTAGACAATTTTTCTAAGATTTAATGTTTAATTTACACTAATTTATACATTTATTCCAAAATAAATTGCGTGTGATTTTTTTAATATTTTTTTAGTAATTGTATAATTTTTTTAGAATAAATTTTTAGATAAAATAATAAATGAGACACGAAATAGGGTAGAAAATAGGGGTAAATTAAAGATTTGGACTCATAGAATTCACATGGATTTTATGTGCAGTACATATTCACAGGGTTTTCAAAATTTGAAGGCTATATTAAATACAATACTTTTTATACCTACCTCAAATATGTCGATTGTGGGTGCATATGGTGCATGAACCGTCTCTGGACCTTGCTTAATGAAGTTAAAGGAGAATAAAAACCCAATAGAGGTTTACTTTGAAAATTGACAGTCTATCTGAAATTCTAGCCTTACTACCACGTATTCGAATAAATTAAAAAACAATAGTCATCCAAATAGCCCCATAGAAACTGCAAACAAAGTTGTTCCATTTTTTAGCTGACCACTTAGTGGGGCTGCTAGTAAAATATAGATAGCTTTTAAGGACTAATTGCTAGTAACCTAGTAGAAGATAAGGAAGAGAAAGTTATAGTAATAATTTAAGCACACTCAATGACTTGGTTCTGTCATGTATTTATATTAATGTTTACATTAAATCAAGAGTGGTTTACATTAAAGCAAGAGTGATTTCAGTGATTTACATAATATCAAATGATTGATATTTGGGGTTTGATTATACAAGAGCTGTGGAAAGATTGGTGAGAGAATCATGGAGTTGCTACAATCCCGAGATGACTATGATCAGAGTGTGCGATTCTGTTCCAATACGCTCTCTCAATCGCAACGATAAGACACGAACGTTGAGATTGGCAATCATAGAATTAAACTTGGAAGCACCTAAGGGTTTTGTGTAACCATCTGCGATGAAAATTATTTACAAACAAGCAATATGAATTATGGTTATGGGGTTGTTTGCATTTTAGCCTAAATAAATAAACATACGTCTCCAAATTTTATTTTGCTTCCGTAAGCAACGGCTTTGGTTTTGACACGCTACGCTCCTTTCATTTTTTACTCCATTATTAAAGTGGAGTATTATATAACCCTTGTAAAATACTATCAAAATCTGCTTTTTTCCCCTTTACTCAAACTTTTGTCTGCTTCCACGTAGATATGACAGTATTCGTCAGCATGGGCCTGTCTGACTCAGAGTCAGGGTGACTCAAAATCAGGGTGACTCAAAGTCAGAAATTACGTTGAAAAATAACCAATTTTATATTTTAATTGTCTTTAATTTTTAAAAATCAAAATTATGAGTTTTTTTTTTTTCAATTCAATAAAATAAAGTTATAACTATTATTTGAAAATTTTGAATATTATATATGTAGTATACATACATATTATAAATATGTATATGTAAATATAATCATATATAGATACAAAGTGTTGCTTGTTGTTTATTTTTATATTTGTAATTTTTACATAATTTTGACTTTAAAAATAAAAAACAATTAAAATAAAATTGAACATTTTATTTGTAATTTATGACTCTAGTCAGCACCCTGCTTCCCTATATGACGCAGCGTTAGCTAAGGAAGAACGTGACTAGATATCGTTCTAGTAGACACAATGAAGATATCGTTCTTCGGACGCAAAGAAATCTGGAATCCACCAGAAAAATAACAAGTATTCTCCTAGAAAGAGAAACTCTAAATTATATTTTATTTTGATAGAAACTTTTTTTTGTGTCCTTTACATCATGAACCAAAGGCCTTTATATAGGCTAACAAGAATGCAAAAGGTCCTAGAAGTAGTAAATCCAAGAATGTAAAACAACTTATGTTACATGAATATAGACAGATCATGAACAGACTCATGATATGGACTTAATATTCATGTACCACTTTATTAATGTTCATGTATCCTACATCAGTCTCTCCTTCTCTGAGAAGAACTCGACCTCGAGTTTAGAGTAGGAATAGCTATTGACGGTGGGGCATGATAATCGAACAGGTCTTGAACATTGAAAGTTTTAGAAATAGCATAATCGCTAGGAAGATCAACAACATAAGCATTTTCATTAATCCTCTTCAAAACACGCACAGGCCCAATCTTCTTCTGTTTGAGCTTGTTGTAGGTCCCAACAGGAAACCTTTCCTTGCGCAAATGTACCATTACCATATCACCAACCTCAAAAGTCTTGCTCCGACGATGGAGATCAGCTGCAGCTTTGTATTTTGTAGTTGATTCATGTAACTTTTTTCGAACATCAGCATGTATATCCGCCACCTTTTCGACCATATGATCAGCTACAATACTCATACCAGGAAGTCTAGGAAGAGGAATCAAATCCAGAGTATCCAGAGGAGGACGAACATAAACAATTTCGAACGGAGATTTTCCAGTCGAACGATTTGGCATGGTGTTGAATGCAAATTCAGCTTGGGAAATAGCAAAATCCCACTGCCTTGGACTATCTTGACATAAACTTCGTAGAATGTTCCCCAAGGTACGATTCACCACCTCTGTTTGACCATCCGTTTGCGGGTGACAAGTCGTGCTATACTTTAAAGTCGTGTCCAATCGCATCCATACTGTTTTCCAAAAGTAGCTCAAAAACTTGGTGTCACGATCAGAGACGATGGTTTTTGGCACACCGTGAAGGCGAACAACTTCACGAAAAAATAAATGAGCAATATGGCTAGCGTCATTAGTCTTTCGGCAAGGAATAAAATGCGCCATTTTCGAAAACCTGTCCACGACCACAAAAATAGAATCCATGCCTCGTTGTGTTCGAGGAAGTCCGAGAACAAAATCCATAGACAAATCCTCCCATGGAAACTCAGGAATGGGAAGCGGAGTATATAAGCCAGTATTTTGAGCTTGCCCCTTCGACGTCTGACATGTATAACATCGTTTCACATACTTTTCAACATCCTTTTTTAGTTGCGGCCAGTAGTAACGAGATTCCACCAAGGCGATACTTTTGTCTCATCCCAAATGTCCACCTAAACCACCACAGTGACTCTCCCGAATAATGTGCCCTCGCAGCGAACCACGAGGAATGCAGAGGCGGTCCTCGTAGAACAAAAACCCATCTTGTATTTGAAACTTACCCACGGGTAAAATATCTGATTTGCTTTTTTTTCCATATATCTTTAAAATCTTCATCATCATCATAAAGGTCTTTCAAATATTCAACCCCAGAAACATCACTTTTTGCCATAATCAATAAAGAAGCCTGTCGACTCAACGCATCAGCCACTTTATTGAGTTGCCCCGACTTATGTTTAAGAGAAAAAGTAAACCTTTGGATGTAAGCAATCCACCTCGCATGCATTCGGTTCGGTTTAGTAGCATTTTGAAGATATTTAAGGGCTTGATGATCACTATTAAGAACGAAAGCTCCTTGAATCAAATATGGCTCCCAATGGTACAAACACCTCACAACCGCATACAATTCTTGTTCGTAAGTTGTCCATTTTTGTCGAGCTTCACTAAGTTTCTCGCTAAAGAAGGCTATGGGCCTACTCTCTTGAGAAAGAACGGCTCCAATTCCGACACCGGAAGCATCACAGTCAACTTCGAATACTTTCCCAAAATCAGGTATAGCTAAAATAGGCGCTGACGTCAACCTCTCTTTTAAAAGCGTGAAACATTCCTCAGCCTCCTCGGTCCATATAAATTGTTTTTGTTTCATGCAGTCGGTAATAGGGGCAGCGATGGAACTAAAATTCTTTACAAAACGTCTGTAGAAGGTCGCCAAACCGTGGAAACTACGAACCTGTGCGATAGATTTAGGGGTAGGCCACTCCTGAATGGCTCTCACCTTTTCCTCGTCAACTTTAATCCCGTCGGCGCTAACAACGAACCCCAAAAAGATCAAACTATCCGTCACGAAACTGCACTTCTTGGAGTTTATGTATAATTTATTTACTCGTAGAACTTCAAAAACTTCTTGCAAGTGTTGTAAATGTTCTTCGTTATTACGACTATATATTAGGATATCGTCGAAATAAACAACAACAAACTTTCCGAAAGGTTGGAATACCTGATTCATCAAGCGCATAAAAGTACTGGGTGCGTTGGATAATCCAAATGGCATAACAAGCCACTCATATAACCCATCTCGCGTCTTGAATGCAGTTTTCCACTCATCGCCAGGACGAATTCGAATCTAGTGATAACCACTTTTCAAGTCGATTTTTGAAAATACTTTCGAACCGGCCAACTTATCAAGCATATCATCTAGCCTCGGTATAGGAAATCTGTATTTTACAGTAATCTTATTGATAGCTCGACTATCGATACACATCCGCCAACTTCCATCTTTCTTGGGTGTCAACAAGGCAGGCACCGCACACGGGCTCATACTCGTCCTGATAAAACCCTTTTGCAGCAAATCATTAACCTGATCTTGGAGGATCTGGAATTCCTTCGGGCTCATCCTGTAATGTGGCAGGTTTGGTAAGCTCGCACCGGGAACAAAATTAATCTCATGTTGAATATTTCTCATGGGGGGTAATTCGGTTGGCAATTCGTCTGGCAGGATCTCTCTAAACTCAGATAATAACGTTTTAACACATTCCGGCATACCCACACTAGAATCTTTTTGCTCTTCACCTTTGATCACCAAAGCATAAGCGTGTCTCGTCTCCTTCACTTCTCTAACAAAATCTGACACAATCAGAAAAGAATCGACTTTGGTAGTTGGGGAAGTCGTAACTCTTCCTTCACGCTTCATAGGGGCCAAGACAATCTTTTCCTTATTTTTGTAAAAAGTAAAAGTATTATCTTTTCCTCTATGAACTGTGTTCAAGTCGAACTGCCATGGCCTACCCAACAACATGTGACAAGCATCCATATCGACAATGTCACATAATACCTCGTCTTTATACTTTGAGCCAATAGAGAAAGGAATCACGCATTGTTCTGTCACCTTCGTTTCACCGACCTCTTTAATCCAACCAATACTATAGGGGGAGGGGTGTCTTGTCGTTGGAAGTTTCAACTTCTCTACCATAGTTCTTGACACAATATTATCGCTGCTACCTCCATCAATGATTAAATCGCAAATGCGTTGTTTAACAGTACAACGAGTTTTGAATATGTTGTGCCTCTGAACATCCTCTTTGCGCGGAGTATACATCAAGCGTTGCACAACAAGTGATAAACCTTCGTCTTCATGGATCTACTCGGATGGATCGTCCTTCTCCAAGTTCTCAATTCCTTCTTCTTGTTCCCCACTCTCGTACCCATGTTCGACTAAATTGGCAGCACGTCGTTGAGGACAATTATTAGAGTAGTGCCCAGTTTTATTGCAACGATAACACTTGTCAGCTCGTGCCGGAGCATAAATGTCTTTTTGAGAACCTGAGCCGCTTGCACCATATTTAGTATTAGTCTGACTTTTCCAATGTGGTTTATTTTGACTTTGAGTAACCTGGTTGTTGTTTACTTCAGTTGAAGGGTTTCCTTTAGCTGACTCGACATGATCTGGGACCGAAGAAGTATTTCTTACAAAAGTCTGGTTTCGAGAACTCCCGGATCTGGCCAATTGCATCTCAACCCTTGTAGCTAGCTGAATTGCATCTTGCAAAGTATGAACCGGCTGCATATTAACAGGATTTTGTAGATTGGTACGCAGGCCATTGACAAACCGTGCCACTAGTTGACCTTCTGTCTCGGGTAAATCATTTCGGGAAGAAAGCCGCTGAAACTCGGAGGTGTACTCATGGACAGATCTAGCTCCTTGTTGACATCTCTGGTATTGATGGAATAAAACTTGGTCGTAATCTGGAGGGAGAAAACGGGCTCTCAATAGTTGCTTCATCCGATGCCAAGACCGTACTCTATTTTTGCCTTGTCGTAACCGTGACAACTGCAATTGTTCCCACCAAGCAGAAGCACCACTTTTCAATTTGTACGCAACGAGTTTTACCTTTTTCTCCTCCTCAATATCCATGTAATCAAAAAATCGTTCAACTTCGCTTAACCAGTCCAGAAAATCTTCGATATTCAGCTGTCCATTAAAGGACGGCAAATCCATCCTCATACGGTAATTATTAGGGCGAGTGTCTTCTCTGGGAGTTTCATACATCGCCGCTTGCTCGAGATCATCGTCACTGGAATCGTCATCGTAAGTCTGATAATGCCGAGGGCCTCCTTGTTGTCTAAAACGGTTGTTTGGTCTGGGCTCACGAACTCCTTCCCTTTGACAGGGATTAGGATCTTCATTAGGATTCGGTTCGCCACCTGCATTCGGTCCACCGCCTGCAGCACCATTGAGGTTCATTCGCCCTAAAAGACCAAGTATTTGATCTAGTTGTTGTTGTTGTCTTTCTGATTGTTGTCGCTGAGTCTCGATCGCATTCATTACAGCTCCAATATCAAACCCCTGACTTCCGTCATTCTGGTTTGAAAGATTTCCTCCACCGCCGTTGGTCATCGAGACTAGGGACAACCTGCTCTGATACCACTTGACGCAGCGTTAGCTAAGGAAGAACGTGACTAGATATCGTTCTAGTAGACGCAATGAAGATATCGTTCTTCGGACGCAAAGAAATCTGGAATCCACCAGAAAAATAACAAGTATTCTCCTAGAAAGAGAAACTCTAAATTATATTTTATTTTGATAGAAACTTTTTTTTGTGTCCTTTACATCATGAACCAAAGGCCTTTATATAGGCTAACAAGAATGCAAAAGGTCCTAGAAGTAGTAAATCCAAGAATGTAAAACAACTTATGTTACATGAATATAGACAGATCATGAACAGACTCATGATATGGACTTAATATTCATGTACCACTTTATTAATGTTCATGTATCCTACATCACTATACTAGTACTACAATATGATTTACTAAATCTTTCCTTTTTTTTTATTATCTAAATAATCTTAGCCTCCCAAAATCCAAATCATGAAATCATCCTCTTCCCCATTCACGTAGCACCCACGTTTTGTAGCTTTCACATTTACACACAGTTCCATTAACACCATCTTTTGTCGCTTCCAATATATATATCGGCTTATATATATATATACTAATCGTCATAGGCCGATTCATGGTGAAATAAGTGAATTTGTGTTTTTGGTAAAATTTGTTAGTTAAACGATGATTATAAAAATTACCAAAGAAAAAGAAGAAGATATATAAAACATGAGGGCGGAGACCGAAAATCTATGACCAAAGAAACCTCTTATAGCATTTACAAAATTGTTTGATTTTTTGTTATACTCAACAAATATAGGAAGAATTTTGATGCATGGATTGAGAATTTTTGATGCATGAATTGAGAATAGAATGGTAACCGTGTATATTTAACAGTTATGACAGTTTTATAATTTCCGTATAAATTAAGAGTATTTTTAAAAATAAGTGTATCAATGCCTTGTAAGAAGATATTCACTTAAATAATAGTAAAATACAAATCTAGGTACATAACATATCTCCATACTATAATTTCATTTCCTTATTTTTTTTCTTTTTTTGATAATCTCATTTTTTTTAAACTTCTATTTTTTTTTTGGTACTCTTTATTTTGTATTCCAATAACACCATATTGTGTCAATTCCCGATGGTAATGATATGAACACGTCACGTGTATTCATACATGCATCTTTGTGAGAGGACAAAGGATCATACAAACGTTACATGAAAAAACTGTATTTTTGTCATTGCTCCTATTAAAAGTAACACTATTTGGATGGAGGAGTGATAACGGTATGTGGAAATATCTTTTTTTAATATTATATTAGTAATATCTTTTTCTTAACGTGTTTTCTAAAGGTGACTAAAAATCGGTTCAATTTTTTACGAAAACGCAAAGCAGACCAATTAAATTTATCGGTTCGGTTTGATGCAAATTAATACTCCTAATTAAACCAAATAAAAGCACTAAAAACTAGACTTGGCCTTATCGGTTTGAATTATAACTAATAAAAAACAAAATATGTTTTAGTAATAATTAAAATGTAATTGTTGTAAACAACAAAACATATTAATGGAACATAACGAACGGATACACTAGAAATAAAACGCAATTTACATACAATGAACGTACATAAAGTAATAAAAATAACGTATAAAAAGTAAGTTATTCATAAATTATAATTATATATGTAATATTAATTGATTTGTACCGGTATAAAAAATACTGAAACCGCATACAAAACCAATTAAACTGATTTTTAAAAATTTAAACCTGTTCCGGTTTGGTTTTTGATCAGCTCGACTTAGTTTACTCGACTTATGATCTCACACAATATTTTCATTTTTTTTTTAGTAACGATACATACATTATTTTCACACTTATAATTACACTAATCATGATATTAATGGTTATATGGTTTGTAACCAAAATAAATTTGCATTGTAAAATAAATTTGATATTAAGCATATATTCTTAGATTCTTAATAAAATTCCATACGCTTATCGATATACACATACAAACATACTCTATTAAAAATCCCTTTTAAATTTATACTTGATAATAATAACAAAACCTTCCCCCACTCTCTCTCTCTCTAAAACACACTATCTCTATTCCGATGCCGGACACGGCGGAGACGACGACGGAGACAACGACGGTGGATCAATCGGACTCGTTACGGCGGAGGAATCGGACGGTTTCCGATCAGATCGACGGCGGAGGAGAACCGTCGCCGGAGAAGGGGGAGGGGGTGGGGGAGGAGAGGGAGAGAGAGAGGGAGGGTTTCGATAAGTTTATATATAGACCATCGGCTCCGGCTCATCGGAGGGTGAGAGAGAGTCCGCTTAGCTCCGACGCCATTTTTAAACAGGTATTTTTATTTATATATATAAAAGTATATTTGATTGATTTGATGAGGGTATAAAAGTAGTACTACTATTCTATATCTGTTTAATTAGTGATATTGATTGGCGTGTTTGGTGTAAAACGATAAAAAGTTTCTTTTATAATTGGTAGATTGGCGGAACGAAATTCCATTTACAAGCCTTACGGGAGGGTCGGAAACTCATGTGGATTTATATATATTTTGTTCTTAATCGCCGTCATGAAGTAACTTGGTCGCATTTTAATAAATTTTGACGAAAAAAAGAAGAAAAGTATATGCATTTTGATGAAAAATTTCAAAATTAGCGTTTCATCCTCTCCCATGTGGAAAATAAAACTCATAAAGGATGAACAAAAGTTTCATATAGAATATCGGCCCCTCGCATCTAAAGTTTGTAGTTCCGTCCACTGATGGTCGTATTTTTGTCAAATGCATGGTTTTATAATATTATCATTATATTTGGTTTTAGCCTTTTTTAGCCTATCTGGTAATCCACATGCTTCAAGTGTTTGCAATGTTAATACATGACTAGTTTAATTATTGTTGGGTGTTTCTTATTTAATGGTAACACTTGTACTACTATATGTTAACTGATTTATACTTAATCTTTATAGCTAGTTATAGTTCCATATTAACTTCTTTTATCTTCATTATTGTTTTTAGCTAGGCCTAGTCCTAGTTTATTAGTCTTTTTTTTGTCCTTTAGTAGTTCATTAGGCTTCTATGCATATACTGTAAATACTTATATTATATACTCCCTCCGTCCCAAATTATTAGGGCTATACGAAATTACATCCAATTTTGACCGACAAATAACTCATATATAAGTTGTCGAAATCGATTTTTTCAAAAAGTGTATCACGTAGTTCAAATGTTAAAACTATATGAACAAATTTTAAAATTTTATTTTTCAACAATTTAAGCACGATATATTTATCGGTCAAAGTTGCACGTAGATATATAGAACCCCAATATTGGGACGGAGGGAGTATATGATATGCCTGAT
Organism: Primula veris; assembly: GCA_963682055.1. Lineage (NCBI taxonomy): Eukaryota > Viridiplantae > Streptophyta > Magnoliopsida > Ericales > Primulaceae > Primula > Primula veris. Next base: position 26,987,621 of record OY821750.1, on the reverse strand, counting down.
TCATTGGAGACTTGGTTGTTGTTTTCTTTAGCTTGTAGTATGCCCTCATATTTGGTAATACTCATGTTACAGGGGTTTGAAATTTTGATAGAAATAGGAAAAGTAAACTTATTAATCCTAATAATTATTCTAATTATTGATATACTTTATCTTTCTAACTGGCCATAGACTATAGTACTATGTTAACTTCTTTTATCTTCATCATTTGTTTCAGAGTTAGGCCTAAGTTTCATAATTTGTCTTTTTTTTCCAAATGAGACATCTTATCTTGTAGCAGTTCATTTAAACTTTTATATGTAAAAATAAATAAGGAGTGGAATAGTTTGGTCAAAGAGTCATCGTCATGTACAGTGAGTAATAATAGGCCATCAGTCCATCACATACGTAACTGCTAGTTCTTGAAAAAGATAAAAGGAATCTCATTACAAGGTTTCCAAACTCTAGCAGCTATGCGATAGGAATTACGTTATGTATTTTACTATAAAACTAATCTTAAGACGATCATCATGGTGGTGGCTGGTATGGCTTTAAGACCGCATGAAAGAGTACTTGAAGAGTCCTCCTAGTGGGATGAACTCTTTGTTTTTCTACATATAAGGTTGTTTTGTCAAGCCTTTTTGTTTCCATGTGCATTGATTTATTCCGCACTTTGCTGAGGTTGTGGTTTGACCATCCATTAGTTGTCAATTTGGACACTAACCAGTGGCTAATTTTCTTTTCTTACTAAGGTGGTAGTGATATAGCATAAACTTCCTCGTAATTTTTTCAACTGGGAGGGGCTTCAGAAATATCTACTTTGGTGTACTCATATCTCAATTAAGGCAACCGTTAAAAAAATGTGAAACATGGTTTATATAATTATATGCACACGTACCGTTATGGGGATTTCACTGGTTGGAGATGCAATAACCATTTTTTTAATTCTCTTCTCGAAGACTTTTCATGGGAAACCCCGAAAAAGGGAAGTGAAACTGATTTTTCTGCATAGGCCTAGCTAAAGAGTCGCTGGGAGTCTGAGACTTAGGATAAAGTAAGAAAGGTTGTCTATGCTAACGGTTTACTCTTCTAGTCTGGAACCAAGTTGATGGGGTTTACTATACGGCGTATATGCCCATTACAACGTTTCTACAGTTCCTATTTACCCTTTCAAAAATTCATTTCGTTTGTTTTTCTAGAACTTTTTGTCTTCTACCTTTTTGCTTCAGCAGTTGCTTTATCATGCGTCCATTTGTTCTAAGTTTCTGTAGTTATGGTGTGGCCAAAGTGTTAGCTTGTATGGTTGTTTGACCTTTTTAAAAGGAAGTTTCCTTCTGTTATCCGACTTTGGTTTGTACTGTGACTCGTGAGTAAACAAGGGATTTTCATTTCTAGACTTTAGTAACATGAGAAGTGTTACTTCTGGAAACATTTGGTTTCAGATGAGGGATATTTTTTGCTACTGTTACCGATTTTGATTGATTATGTTGAAGCAGCAGAAACAACACTGCAGACGATATTGTTTGGATACACTAGCTAGAAGCTGTATTTCTACACTGTGTAGTTTGGTTTGACATACTTAGCAAAATATCAAGAGACCAGTTTTACATTTTTACTTATAGCTTGTAAGCTGTAATTTCTAAGAGTTTTTGCTATTTTCTATATTGTTTTGTGCAGAGTCATGCAGGACTTGTCAACCTATGTGTAGTAGTTCTTGTTGCAGTAAACAGCAGGCTTATTATTGAAAATCTTATGAAGGTAATATTATAAATGTTGCATCATGTTTATTTATATTTCTATATAGTATATACAGTTTTAAAAGAATTTGTTAAATTTCCAAACATTATAGATACCTTTTTATCTACTTTTACAGTATGGGTGGTTGATTAGGGCTGATTTTTGGTTTAGTTCAAGTTCATTAAGGGACTGGCCACTTCTTATGTGCTGGTACAAATTCTCTCTCTCTCTCCCTCTTATCTTCCCGTCTCTGTTGTCATACAATTTTGAAATTTAACACATAAATTAGTTTAAATATACAGAATGATGGGATTAAACTCTATCCGACTTAATCGTATTTTCCCCCCTTACATGCAGTCTCACACTCCCTATTTTCCCACTGGCCGCTTTTTTGGTTGAGAAATCGGTGCAACAGAAGTATATATCTGAACCAGTAAGTTGTGTACTTTAGCTCCTTTTCGCTGTTAATTACAACCCTTATATAGTAGTTAGTCCTATCAGTTCGAAGACTCCAATTTCTAACTCCCTATTAGGAAAGAGTGTTTACAACTTTCACCACAAACAATAATGATTTGATGTACAACTTTTATGCAATGTCCTTCACATTTTGGTCAATGCCATGTCAATGTGACCATGGTAAATATAAAGGATTCTGAACAAACGTGCAATTGAAGTCAAAACCTTACAAGTCTTTCATTTGTAATCATACTAACCTTATAACAGAATGTGAATTATCATCACACAAGTATAATACAGTATTTGTATTAAAAAAAAACAGAACAAAAAGTTGCTGAAATTTCTGAAAGGATGGCATTTGACAAAAGTAAACTTCCCCTAGTGCCTTGAGAGAACTTTTCGCAATTAGATTAATTTAAATTAGGAGACATTGGTCAAGTGTTGAGTAGTTCAATAAAATTTATTCTATATATTAAAAACTATAGTTGAGTAAGTTCCTTGAGTTTTTGAATCTGGTGGATTTGTTCACTGTCTGTAGATTGGAAGAAAGAAACAAACATGTCTAGGATGCCGTTTTCATGGGAAAAAGAGAAATTTTGTATTACCCTATTTTGCTTTATTCTATTGGCCTGAGGTGATCTATGCATGTCCGTGCTATGTTTATAAAGTTTATTTATTTGAGGGCAATATAGTAGATTTTCCGAATGGTATGAACTTCAGCTTTTTTATTGTTAACTGTGACGTGCCAATTTTTTCCCCCACACTGTTAGGTTTCGGATAGTTTCATCTTGTGTTTTTGAATCTTGTGGATACTAGTGACCCGTTGTATATGGATAGATTTTGACTTCCAATTTTATTTAGTGCAGGTAGTAGTCATCCTTCACATACTTATAACAACAGCTTCAGTTCTGTTTCCTATTCTAGTAATTCTCAGGTTAGTTTTTTTTTAATTGATTCTTTAAACAAATTGTGTACGTAAAGGAGCAGGCAATACACTGTCACTCGCCACATTAATTTTCTTTGGCAGGCTGTATTACCCATGACTTTATTTTCGTTGATTACATTTCTATCACTCCATTTTCAGTGACATCAAATTAGATTTTAATTATTTTTGTTGTCTGTCTGAAATATTGCAGGTGCGACTCTGCTGTCCAATCTGGTGTGATACTAATGCTCTTTGCTTGTATTGTGTGGTTGAAGTTAGTCTCCTATGCTCATACAAGTAGTGATATGAGAGCTCTTGCAAAATCACTTGATAAGGTGAACAACATATACCTTCTCCTTTTATGGTTGGTACTTGGTTCAGAGATTAGCTATTTTCATTTTAATCCGAGCACCGGAAAATGAAACAGAAACTTGGATGCTAATCCTGAACACAGGACCCTAAATTGATTTTTATTTAGCAATGTCTTGAGTCTTGACTCAGACTGTACATGATTAACCTTTATATTCTGATGAACATTTGGGTTCTCTCTCCCATCCTTATCCCTATGTATTTCGGTTCAACAATAAAATGCTCTTTTGTGACGGGAGATTATACAGGTAAGTTTGTGACTATTTTCTTATATTGTCTTTGTAGGGAGAGACGGTCCCAGTTTCATCAGGCATAAACTATCCTTACGAAGTTGGTTTTAAAAGTTTGGTTTACTTCATGGTGGCCCCAACATTATGCTATCAGGTAAAACATCTTAGACTTTCATGATTTCTAGCTTAAGTGGTCACACTATACTTAGAACTTCTGCCTTTCATGTTAACTTAATGAAAGGGGGTTGAAAGTTGCTCTATAATGCTCAGCAGTAGTTTAGCATGGCACTATGTGTGAAGGTTCAATTTTAGCATCATTAGTATGTCACTTTTCTGCATCAACCTATCAACTTAAACAATTATTACGCTACACTATTAAAATTCATAATTTATACACCAATCTATGCAATATGAAACAATTATGTCATCGGTGTTACACAAAGCACCAAAATCTACACAAAATGAACAATTAATACATCAACATACAAGAATTAACCTGTAAGCAACCCTGGTTTCATATAGATTGGTGTACCGATTGTATGACTTGTGTAGGTTGGTACTTACATTGCGACTTTTGATAGGTTGGTGCACTGATTGTTCGATTTTGTGTAGATTGGTTTCTAAATTGTGTATTATAATAGGTTGGTTAACTTATTCTTAAATGCCGATAGTCCAGTGTACAAATTTGACATCTTCCCTTACTACTCCGTATATAATAACGTCTGTGTTCATCTCTGACTATCCTAAGTATTTGCATACCATTAACTTTTAGATCCATTCCTTGCTAGCATTGTAGTCTTGCACGTGGATGAGAAAACTGTAGATCTGCTAGTTAGTTTGCAGAGGTTCTCTTGCTGGTTTCTTCTTTTTCATTATTCTGAGATATTTTATTGCAGACAAGCTATCCTCGCACCGAACGTGTTCGCAAGGGTTGGGTGGCACGCCAACTCATCAAGTTGATAGTATTTACAGGATTCATGGGATTCATTGTTGAGCAGGTAGTTTTATGTTAAGTTTTGAGCTTTTGATATTGAAGTTTATTCGTTTCAATTCTTTTTCAGAACTTCGTATTCTGACTTTGTCTAGTTGCATTATAATAAATGCAGTATATCAATCCAATAGTGAAGAATTCGCAACATCCTCTTAAAGGAAACCTTTTATACGCCATAGAGAGGGTGTTGAAGCTTTCAGTTCCAAATTTATACGTCTGGCTCTGCATGTTCTATTGCTTTTTTCATCTTTGGTACGTACTCTTCCACTCCCACGTTTAGTCTTTACTGATCTCTTCTAATATAATTGTTTAAAGCTGCGAATGGTGTTTTTATTCCTTGAGTTTACAGGACGATTAATGCAATAGATAATTCACTAGGTTAATAATACAGAGATTAAACAAATTAACATGAAATAATAGTCAACACGAGGTGCCCCTGGATTTTAGGTTTAAAACTTGAATGATTCAATAAATGGCATAATACTTTGCAAAAATCATGGTCTGTAGGCTTCCCTGATACCTACTATCGGCTATCACTATAAAATATCATCTATGCGCCTACATATATTAAGATACTAGTCTTGTGATCAAGATTTGCAAAGATATTGTGATTATTGACCTCATTATTTTCTTTATTTATGAGACGCATAATTAAGATAAAATTGCATTTATTTTGAAAGTACAGTTGACCCACAAATCAAGCTGGTACTGAATTGTTCCCATTATGTGGGTTGTGCTTACATAATTGCTAAATTTGTAGGTTAAACATTCTAGCCGAGCTTCTACGTTTTGGAGATCGTGAATTTTACAAAGATTGGTGGAATGCCAAGACAGTGGACGAGGTACACATTTTATTAACACAATCTTTAAAAGCTGGTAAAATTTCTATGTAATTAAATTGAACTTTGAACTAATCGTCTTGTTGTTATGTTTTGGCTTCCGTCAACAGTATTGGAGAATGTGGAATATGGTATGTCCATTGTTTAATTTGTTTTTTTTACTTGACTTTCTTATTGAACTAATTTTCTACCCTGTGCTTTGTTTATGCCCTTACAAGCTCTTCCATGAGGATCGTTTTTAAAGTCTGGATTTATGTTAGAATCTCGGTTCTTGTAGTCATTAAGCTATAAGCCTGTAATGAGCAATCTAGCACAAGGGTTGAAAGGTTCCAAGTGAGGAAAGTTAGACAAAACTTGTTCTGATGCCAAACTTTAAGTTACAATATTTGATGTGGAAGGATCTCGGAGTATATCACAAAATAGCAAGTTCTTAATCTATTATGTAGTGTTGCGAAATTATTATCATATGAAGCCTCAACCCCAAAAAATTGGGGTCGGCTATATGAAATCAAAATCACACACTTTACCTGAAATTGTGAATTTTCCTTCTCCACTCATTCTATCTACAGCTAATTGTTCATATATTGGCCCAACAAATACATTTTTTCTAATGGTCTCCCCTACCTACCTTTCCATTTCCGAAACTAATACTATCACTCTTTCTATCGAGTTCCCTCTCATGTCTCCTTATTACATGTTCAAACCACCGTAGTCGACTCTCTCGCATTTTTTCCTCAATTGGGACCAGTACATAATCATGTGTTGCCACATCATAAAATGTAAAAGGTTTATTAATGTCTAGTGCATAAAATTACATATGTTGAATCACTTCATGACTATTAAGAGCTTGTGTAGCGATACTCTCTTTTTAACATTCTAAGTACAGTTAATGATGCTTTTTGAGTGCCTTACTGATTAGATTTTTTATTGCAGCCTGTTCATAAGTGGATGGTCCGTCATGTTTATTTTCCGTGCTTAAGACACAAAATACCCAAGGTAGACATTTTGTTCAATTTTTACTATTACTTGCGCACTAGAGTTTTATTTTTGGCTGTAGTTGGTGACTTTTATGTGCCAATCTTCATGGTATGGTCAAGACCCAAGTGTACATGATATATTTAGCTTACATCTTTATTTTTTTCCTTCTCTCCTAAAGTAATTTACATTTCTTTTGTGCACTGAAGAAGTGGCTAAATTAGTTGGTCGAAAGATTTTTTGGAAACCCTAAATTATTCCATTATTGCTCCTAGACTTCTTCTCTAATTATTCTAGAAGAGAATGGGAACGGCCAGATACTAAGTATCTTTTTGAGAAGAAGAAAAAAACTAATGAAAAATCAGAATAAACCACCTCACAACTTCTGTTAGTAGATTATGTTTTGATAGGAAATTGATTTAGCTCAGTGTTTTGGTTGAGTATTATGGGGGTCGTCTCCTTACATTTGATCAATGTTTAAAAAGTGAAAATGTAGCTAAAGTGTTTTTTGCAGGAGTTACGCTAAAAGTGTAAAAAGCGTAAGCTTTAACGGCGTAAAATGCGGGAAAGCGAGTTTTTCCTGCTTTTTTAAAAGCTTTGTATTGTTTTTTTTTATTCGAGCTTTGATTCAAGCTTTTTCGCTTCCAAGCGAGTTTTGTAAAAAAGTGTATTTGATATATATTCAAACTTAAAAGGAGACTATTAGACTATTAGTGTTTACTTGATTCCACGTCTGAAACAAAGCTAAACAAAGCCACAACAAAATCTTTCATTCTTAAATTCTCAAATAGAGGATGGGCTAGTATTAGAAAACCGAGATTCAAATTATTCATGTAGAAAGAGAATAATCAGAACCAATGCATGTTATATGAACTGCAAGAGTGGATTTATATTTTCGTAATTTTTTCTCTTCAATCGCTTTCAATGAGTTATTCCTAATCTACAACTTTGTCTGATTTTTTTAATCACAATTGGATTTTTGACAGGGGATCGCGTTACTATTTGCCTTCCTTGTATCAGCCTTGTTTCATGAGGTAATGTATCATTTTATATATAATTTGTTAAATAGCATCTTTTAGGTTTTAGCTGAGAAACTGTTTTAACTGAATTTCTCACCATTGGATCATTAGTACAATTTTATTCCTGGGTGTTTAGCAGATACATTTATCTCCTAATTGTTAATGGCAAAGGCAATTTGAATAGAATAAGGATTATATATGATGTCACCTACGTCGATTATCTTCCAAAACAGTAATTTTTTCCTAAAAAGATCTTCAAATGTAAACGAAGGCATCTATCATGTTTCTAAAGAGTTTAAAGTACTTCATTTTTTGAAAGCATAACATGATTTGATGGATAATCTTGTAAGATTTGTTAAGGGTAACAGGGACTTGTTGGTTTATCTGTTTAGACAATTATCTGGAGAACATGTGCGTAGTTGGAAGCTAATTAAAACTGAAATTCTAAAGAAATATAAAATAAAATTGGTTACGCATCTAGATTCGTATGTCAGTAATAAAACACTCGATTTTTTTTCTTTCTTAAGTGATCAAACGCCCATTAGGCATCAACGGATTGCATTGATTCAGGTGCAAGGTGCTCAACCGAGTAGGTCTAGTGCTAAATAATCTCTACAAGAGATGTTATCTTATTTTATCATTTGTATTGTGATTGCAAACCGTCATTTTTGTTCTATTATGCCTTCATAGTGCTTTGATATGAGTTTTTCTTAAATATGAAACTATAAATTCTCATTGTTGCATACAGGTTTGTTAAAATGGTTAACCAACTATTTATAGGTTCAGGTTACTTCCATTTTAGTTAAATAGTGAAACACGGAAAAATGAGCATCTATCTTGAGTTCTTGACTCTTTTGCTCCTCTTCTAAATGTGACTTGTTTGGCTGGAAATCTTTATTTATAGTGATTTTAGTAGTTAGGCTTGGACCATGTCTTCTTATTATTTACCTATTCGAATTTTCTTGCAATTTTATCTTACACTTATTAGTTAATACAAACTATTTCATGACTTATACTTCTCTTGATCTATGCAGCTGTGTATAGCTGTTCCTTGCCACATTTTCAAATTTTGGGCTTTTATCGGAATTATGTTTCAGGTAGCTTCACGTTTTTTCTCCAGACATAGCTTCCTTCTAAATTGTTCCATTTCCATGGGAATTGGGATGTCTTGAGTGTTATGCTCTCTCCATCATAAAATCTTCATTCGTTATTTGGTTACCTTACTCTCATGAATATAATTGTGAAGCAATGGCTTAACCACGATATAATTGTTATGTCTTCAGGTTCCCTTGGTTGTTGTCACAAATTTTCTACAGAACAAGTTCCAAAATTCCATGGTATTTGCTCCTCTCTTCACTTCTTTTCTTCTGTTACGTTGCCCAAGTATTACTCTATTAGCTGGTCAAGCGCCAGTACTAGTCATTTCTGAGTTTCAACACAAATTGGTTCCACTGTTTGTTATCCTGGTTTTGCATTCTCATTTTGATTTATTGTGCAATCTTCTTATTAATATCCTGACAAATTATTTTGGTTTACATATTTTGCAGGTAGGGAATATGATGTTTTGGTGTTTCTTCAGCATTGTGGGTCAGCCTATGAGTGTTTTACTCTACTACCATGATGTGATGAATAGAAAAGTCCAGGCACGATAAAAGGGATATATCTTCAAGGCGAATGTACCTCGCCTTTGCCGAATATAGTTGGGACTTGAGAAAATAGCCCAAAAAAGTTTCTCATGCATCATTCTCCATCAGATTCTGTAGTGGGGGGTTCATAGGAATAATAAGCCATATCTTACATTCTTCAATTTAGGTATCACTTCCACGGCTTGCTTTGTTTTGGTGTAAATGGTTTTTGGTGAAATATAACGACTCGAATGTGCATCCAGAAACATTGTTACTTCAGCAAAACATTTTATATCAAAACATTTTAAGCCTTGGTAATGGGCAATTTTGTTAAAAGTGAAACTGGCAACTTCCAGTAGTATATAGTCTCCCAAGTATTTAGTAGAAATTTGTACATTTTTGTGCTTCAACTTGTGTGTGTTTATGTTGATCTTTTTTGTGCACAAATTGCATCCGGACATCCACTGGCCCACTTGTGCTTGATTTGTTGATAACTGTAGTTATATGCTAACAATTCCTCTAATTTTATACAGTAATCAATTCCGGTTGGCATTTTTTTTTTTTAAGGAAAAAAATACGTTTGCTATACCAAACTATAATACTGTTAACGATTTGGGTATTCATCTTTTAAAATTTTCAATTTGGGTACCACACTATAATAACTTTTCAATTTAAATACCACCTGTTGACACGTAAAATTTATGGCTACTAAAAATACGCTACGTGTCTTTTAAACAAAATTAAATTGATTACTAATATCTAAATTTAAATAGAAAAGAAGTTATTAGTAATTTAAAAGAAAATAAATTATAATTTATTATCACATAAAATTAAGATAGTAAATTAAAATAAAATAAAAGTATTTATTTTGTTAAAACTCAATTAGTATGGAGCAAACGAAGAGTTTTTTAAAATTATAGAACTCATTAAAATGTTTTCAAACCACAAATACTAAATTTAAATCAAATGATAAGTCTTGGTCTTATATGATAATGGGCCGAAACTTAGTGAGGTGTCCTTTCAATTAAAAGCCCATCCCAAAAGCTATAAATAAAGGGATGAGGGTGCCATAATTCTCACAATCAAAAAAGTCTTGAAGACTAGAGAGAGCGAAGCTCCTCTACAGACGTCAGGGAATCAGCTCCGCTCCTCCACGGCCGCTAGGGAATCAGCTCCGCTCCTCCACGGCCGCTAGGGAATCAACTCCGCTCCTCTACAAACGCCAGGGGATCAACTCCTAGGGGAAGCTCTGCACACTCCGGCCTCAACGAACGCCTTCAAAGTCTGCAACAAATATGCAATAAACTTGGCATTCGATCTTCAAGAACGTCTAAAAGCAGCAAGTAAGGCGTTTCTACGGATCAAAATCTTCAAGTTCTTTCCCAAATCTGAAGAACTCATACAACAAATCTGCATTCGATCTTCAAGAACGTCTAAAAGCAGCAAGCAAGGCGTTTCTACGGATCAAAATCTTCAAGTTCTTCCCCAAATCTGAAGAACTCCTACAACAAATCTGCCTTCGATCTTCAAGAACGACTACAAGCAATAAGCAAGACGTTTCTGCAAATCAAAGTTTTCAAAGTTCTTTATCAAATCTGAAGAAGTTCTGCAACAAATCTGCCTTCGATTTTCAGGAACGACTACAAGCAATAAGCAAGACGTTTCTGCAAATAAAAGTCTTCAAAGTTCTTCACCAAATCTAAAGAAGTTCTGCAACAAATTGGCATTCGATATTCAGGAACGACTACAAGCAATAAGCAAAACGTTTCTGCAAATCAAAGTCTTCAAATTTCTTCAATAAATTTGAAGAACTCCACCCAAGAAATCTACAACAAACCGGCATTCGATCTTCAGGAACGACTACACAAAGGCAAAAACACGTTTCTCTAGATCAAAATCTTCAAGTTCTTCCCCAAACCTGAGAAGCGTCAAGATCATCAACGAAATCAACAAAACTACAAAGTTCTTCATCAAAACCGAAGAATTTTACACAACTTAAGCAAAGTCAACAAAATTCATCAAAGAGTCTACAACAACATTTCGAGCCATCACAAATTATTCGAAGAGGAGAATCAAAGGACTTTCATTTATATATTTTATTTTAGAAATTATCAGAGATTGTACCCGCAAATTAATTGATAAATAAAATTTACTTTGCTTCGCATTCATTTTTCCTGTCTTCAGCACTTGGTGAAAATTTGTGTGAAACACCACCGTCTAAAATAATTAAGGAATCATGTCACGTGACATTTGACAAACGTTAATTTGATAGACTAATTTGACAATTTTGCACAAAAATATGTTATTCTAAATTTTTTTTTTCTCAATTTCACACAACAAAAATTAACATATAATCTAAATTTTTGTTATGTGTGAAATTGGGGAAAATATTTTTCTACAATGACATTTTTGTGTAAAATTGTCAGATTACCCTCTCAAATTAACGTTTGTCAAATGTCACGTAACATGATTCCGTGATTAATTTAGAGAGTGGTACATAAATTGGGAAGTCATTATAGTGTGGTATCCAAATTGAAAATTTTGAAAGATAGATACCCAAATTATTAAAAACAGATAGTTTAATGTACAGAAGGTATAAAATCTTTTTTTTTTTTTTTTAAAGCTAACATTGGTCAACTCAGGATTTTTCGTTGGTGTAGCACTTATTATTGGCACAATTTTTAATTGTATCAGATGAAAGGTTTTAAGTAGGTTCAGAGCACAAATATGGTTTCATCTGCACACTCAAGGATTTAGTTCCTGGTATAGTGATTTGGAAAGTGCATTAAAAACAAAAATACATGCCTTCACAGTGAAGTCTTTGGACATTTTTTTTACCGTGAGTTATTTTTTTTTCGCCCTTTAAAACGAGTTTTTTGAGAAGTTGGTAAAATTGCTTGAATTATTGTCATCTGCACACTCAAGGATATTTAGTTCCTGGTATAGTAATTATAAAATAATACTCCATTATAGAGTTAATTAATCGTTGATGTATATTTATTGAAAAACTGTGCCAACGGTTATTTTTCTAAAAAGGTAGCCTACAAATGTAGCAAGTGTAAGAGACGCAAATTGAAGCCATAAATGATGGGGATTGACCATATAGCACACATCTTATCAGCCAAATCAAAAGTTTCAAAAGCAATTGCGTCCTCTTTTTTTTTTCTTTTTTTTTTTTTTGAAAGTTTAACTTTTCATTTTTGAACAACCAAATTACATAGGATTGTGATGTATATCAGCGTTTGCGGTCATAAAGAGTAAAATCCTCTATTCAAATATTATTGGATTTAACTGAAAGCCAATTTTGCCAAGATATGAGCAGAGACATTTCATTCTCGACAAACATGATAAAATATTTTACAAGAAGCACGCTTAGCTAAATATTTTATGTCATTTACAATTGCTCCAACGTCACACAACTTATTAGAAGAGATCCGTTTTTGCTGCCCTAGATTTATTATGGTAGCATATCCTGAATTTGTTTGAGTCATTGAATCAAAAAACAATCAAATTCAAATGGTTAACAAAAACGATGGATGGTTATGTGAGTCTTTTTGAATAACTAATTTAATTTTTCTATTTTTAACAAATTAAAATTTGATACATTAAAAACAAATTGTAAAACAATCTAAAAACTCAAATAAAAATATAAAATTTTAGGAGGGTCTACCCTAAACTTAGAAACTAATCAAATACTCGGTATGATAAATGAGTATTTGATTAATATTTAAGTTTAGGGTAGCCGTTTAAGGTTTCATATTTTTATTTGAGTTTTTAGTGTGTTTTACAATTTATTTTTAATTTATCAAATTCGAATTTATTGAAAATATAAAAATTAAATAAGTTATTCAAAAAGATCACATAACCATCCATATTTTTTTTTAACACTAGAATTGGATAGTTTTTTTTAATCAAATGGATCAAACAAATTAAGGATAGACTTAAACTAATAAAACTATGACAGATATACAATCATACTTGATAATGAAATTCTTCAACTTTCTAACAATTACAAATGTCATGTGAATATATCTATATTTGTATTTTAATATGGACTTTTGTGACCTAACATTGCATCTAGTTTCGGAAAAACTGTGTTTTTATCTAAACTTTTCAATACCTTTAAATTCAATCCAATGGTGGGTGATATGACTTTCCTAAACTTATTAAAAGTAACATTTATCCCCACTCTGTGGCCTACCATCTATTTCCCCCAAATTATTCTCTTTCTTATCTCTTCACAAGCTTCATAGTAAAATGCGTCCGTATTTTTCTTCACAAGACTGTAGGAAAGTAATTCAATTTTGATTGAAAAATTTGTTCTTTAATATATTTTTTTTCAAATGACTGTAGAAAGTAATTCAATTTTGATTAAAAAATTCTTTGATAGATTCTAAAAAAATTCCAAGACTATATAAACGAACACTTTTGAGTTTCTCTTTACTATTTTGAAAATCAAAGAAAATTGTCTGTATTCTCCATGAATGTGAAATTTTTGATGAATCCAAAATAAAATTTGAGTTTTCACCGTTTGATTGTTAAACGGGATGATATGACCAGAAAGAGTAAATAAAGATGTAAATTGAGAATTAAAAAAAATCAGTTGTGTAAAAGTATTGTACCATATGCTGATGGGAGATTACTGATTAGAGAAAAAAAAAAGAAGGTAAAACACGGTCAGAAAAACTGTGTTTACATTTGAACCGTCTGATCCAATTATATTTAAAGGATCAGACGATACAAAATTAAACACAATTTTTCTAACTGTTACACAGTCAGATGCCCCTTTTCCAAGTCACAGGCCGCTCTTCCGTTAGTTTCTCAGCTGGACTGGTCAATAGTTTTTATTTTATTTTAAAGTGGATGGAATTAATGATGAGAGTTAGCAGCTACAATTACTGAGTAATAAAAAGTGTAGTATTATTTGTCTGCATAGTGAGTTTGTTTGGTGATCATAAATATTTTCTTGTTAGATGCTGATACTATACTCTACCAACTGTTTGGATGTATGCGAAGGGTCATATTTTATTGGAATTTATAGAGCAGATATAGCAGGTAAAAGCTTTGCTAAAATTATTCATATAAACAAAAAGTCAAATCACTAAATTACACATATATTTGCTAGAGTTAACGGTATATATTTGTAAGTATATATATATATATATTTTGTAATTAACTTTATTGGTATATATTTGTAAGTATGCCACCAAAAATAACCCAACACAGCTAATCTCAGCACACACGCGTACACAACACAACTCAGGGGATACTAAACTTTTTGATTACATACCGGTACCGTACAAAATTAGTTTTGTTTGATAATTTTTATACCATTACCGAACCAAAAAATTCGATATACCGAACTTTCGGTATACCAAACTATTCGGTTGATTCGGTTCGATTTCGGTTTTATACCAAACTTTAGAGTTTACAACTGATAATAGAAAAATGGTGCGATTTGAAGAAAAAAAAACATAGTATAAAGTTTTAAAAATAGTAGATTAAAAATATATATTTATTTATATTATTGTTAAATTTCTTTTTTCTTTGCATAAAAGAGTAAAAACTACTAGATCTTTCTAATAAAAGTTATAAATAAATAAAAATATTATAAGTATTCACTAGAAAAGATAATATAAGTATATTATAACAACGTTGATAATTAAATGTATATAAATATTTTATTTTATTTGTTTATATAGTATATTTTAATATTTCGGTTTGAATCGGTACCATACCGAACTTACCAAACGAATACCGAAACCAAATCGACTTTCAAAGATCGCTTCGGTTGTGTCATATCGTAATGTCGGTATATCAAATGACTTAATCAATTCGGTTCAAAAAATCATAGGTCGTATATCATTCTATTATAATAAGCCAACCCAAGAAAAATTGAGGCTGCTCAATTTAGCCACTTTTTTCCAAAAATACCCTCACTCTATTTTAATAATTACCAATATACATAATCTAATTAATTAACTATTTGTCCTTAATATATTTTACTAATTACGGATGTACCATAAATTAATTAACAATTCGTTTTAATCTCCGTAAGTATAATAAATTATACAAAATCTGAATATTATGTTAAAAATAAAATATATTACGAGATTTATGTCATTACGCGTCTCACACGCAACGCGTGAGCAACTTTTACTAGTGTATATATATATATATATATATATATATATATATATATATATATATATATGGAGAGAGAAAAATTAATCAAATCAATAAAACAACTCAGCTCAGCCAAAAAAAAAGTAAACAAAAGACCCAACCCAGCTATAAGAAAGAAAGAAAGAGAGAGAAAGAGAAGAATATATATATATATAGTAATAATAAAATGACGGAATACAGATCCAAATCGTACGCAGATAACAATCGAAACACAAACCGAAACCACCACAACAACAACCTATCAAAATCATACTCCTACACAGGCCCAATACCTGACCAGCTAAGCCCAATACCAGCCCAATATGAAATTGGCCCGAAGCTGAAGAAAGTTGTGTCGACTTCGAATTGGACCGGACTAAATGACCCGGAACTACAGAGGAAAAAAAGAGTAGCGAGTTATAAAGCGTATAGTGTGGAAGGGAAAGTGAAAGTTGGGTTTAAAAGAAGTTTTAGATGGATTAAAGATAGGTTTCATCTTGTTCTTCATGGTACCTGGAAATCTTAATATTTTTACATTTATTATTTGAGTTTGGAAATTTGTTCTTCTTGTTGTTGTTATGTAATTTTAATATTTAATGATATGAGTTTGATATACTCATTAATGGAAAAGATAAATGATATAGCCACCCAACAAACTTACGTAAAAACCTTACCAGCTGATGTGGCGGGTTAAGTGTACCAATCATTTTTGTTTCGATATTGAAATCGTATTTTCATTTAATCAATAATTGGTCCACCTAGTCTGTCACGTTAGCGGGTAAGGTTTTTAGGTGGCTATAGCAATACTCTCAATGGAATAGGTACCATCTTGTGCTTCATGGTTGGAAATCATAGATATTTTTTATTTTATTTTTTACTTTTTTGGAGTTTGGAGTTTGGAAATTTGTTGTTGTTAATGTAATTTGAATATTTAATGATATGAGTTTGATGAATTAATGGAATAGGTACCATCTTGTGCTTTATGGTTGGAAATCATAGATATACCTTTTCTTTTCTTTTTTACTTTTTTGGAGTTTGGAGTTTGGAAATTTGTTGTTATTAATGTAATTTGAGTGATGTATGACTAAATGGAATTGGTGGATTAAAGATAGCTACTATCTTGTGCTTCATGGTAGTTGGAAATCTTAGAATAATAAAAAAATGTTTTACTTTTTTGGGGTTTGGAAATTTGTTATAACATCTTGCTTGGTTGGAAATCAAGAACAAAAAAATATTATATTGATTTTTTTTCTTTTTTGGAATTTGGTAATTTTTTGTTGTTATGTAATTTGAGCATTTTATAGTTCATTATATGGATTTGATAATTTATGACTTAAGGCTGGATAGTTACCATCTTGTGCTTCATGGTTGGAAATCATAGAAAAAAATAAACTTTTTTTGGGGGGAATTTGGAAAATAATTGTTGTTTAATGTAATTTGAGTGTTTGATGGTATGGGTTTGATAATTTTATGGCTCAAAGTATAGGTATTTGTGTTTCATGGTTGTAAGTCGATCAAATCATTGGGGGGGTGGCGGTGTTGTCAATTTTTGGAATTTGGAAATTTGTTGTTGTTAAGGTGCTTCATTGGTTGGAAATCATAGAACAAAGTTTTTATTTTTTGGTAATTTGTTGTTGTAATGTAATTTAAATATTTGAAGACATGGGTTTGATAATTTATGACTTATTGAAGTCGGTACACCATCTTCTTGTCATTCATGGTTGGAAATTTTATAACTTTTTTTGTTTTATTTTATTTTGGGAAATTTGTTGTTGTTATGTAATTTGAATATCTGATGATACATATAAGTTTGATAATCTTTGAATAAACGGAATTGGTGGCTCAAGAATAGGTACCTACCATCTTGTGCTATATGGTTGAAAATCGTGAACAAAAACAAAGAATTTGGAAATTAGAAATTTTTTGTTGTTATTTTATTTCAATATTTGATGATAGGAAACAGTAAAGATTTTTTATTTTTCATTTATTTGCGAAAAGCAAAAAAGGTTGAGCTTAGTGACCTGCAAGCAAACAAGCCCTTGTTTTTTTCTTCTTTTCCGAGTTCTCTTCATTGGTATTGATATGGGGTAGGTGAGTAACTTAGGAATTAGGACAATGATAAAAGGAATTATTCTCTTTTACTTATCCGATGATTTTGCTTTTTTATTTGACACAAGTAGGTTTACTTATAACCACGATGAAGTTCTACTAATTATTAGAATTACTGTATTCTTGTTTATCATTCTAGGTTATTTGTGTTTCTCTTTCCTTGTGGATCTTAAAAATGCGTAAAAACTAGAGAAGAAGTTTCACATCTATGAGTGTTGTGTGTATGTATGTGTTGTGCATAAGTGGTGTGTAGGACAGGTAATTATAATTGAGGTGATTTTGACCCATGATCATTTCATATTCATGCTTAATGTCAATCGTGTTTTGATGTTGTAGTTCTTAATTACAACCTTTCTTGGACCGACTTTTCTATTTGGGCTATGTATTTTATTTCCTTCAAGATCTAGCAACAGATGATTAAGAATTATTAGAATCTTTCATCCTCATAAACCGGCATTATTGTATCCACCTAAAGGCTTAAGGTTTAGATTAAGAGCAAGACATGTTTTCCTTTTTAAGTTTGGAAGGTTTCTGACAAGTTTTCGATCCACTATCATCCTAAAGTTTCTTAGTGTTGCAACTTGCAACCAGGGATGCAAATTTGGCAAAAATATCGTGAAAAATATCGTTCTCGCTTTGTTAAGAGCTCGTTTCGTTTTCGTTCATTACTAATTTATAGAGGTTCTACTGTATTTGCTTTTCTTTCTCGAGATCATTGTTGACTCCTGTCAACTGTGTTATACATTTCATTTGTCTTTCTTTCTGTGGGGACTTGGTTTATTACTAAAGAACTTGTCCATTCTGCTCATATTACAAATATTTACTATTGCAGTTTGTTGATAGTAGTTGAGCTTACCTTTTGTGTGCCTCTGTGTGTTTTATCTAATCATCCATGTTTGTTTTTTGGCTTTTGTTGCTTTCTATCTGGCTTAAGAAGTTGGGTAACCTGCAATATTTTTGGATTTCATGTCTTAATACTTGTTATGAGTCCAATTTTCTCATGTTATTATCTTTAATAGTAATTGATTTTTGGTTATCTGTCTTGATTATTGGTAATTATTTATATCTAAATACCATTGGAGGTTAGTCAAGATTGGTTAAATCATCTGTTTACGGTTTAAATTGCATATAACTGGCTTCATGTTTATTGGTTTCTTAGCAATAGGGCTAGCATATCATGTATTATGTGTGCGCATCATAGTGCATAATTCTTAGCATCCTAATTCAACTCAAGAATGCAAAGTGGAATAGAATCGCACTTATTAAGTAAAATATTGCAGAAAATAGTTTTTACATCAATTCGTTCAGAAATGGGTTATCCAGGTAGAGGTATCACATTTGCACATTTATTGGGAATTCGTTTATATTTTCGTGGTAGATAATAAAAAAACTTAAGAATCTATATATTTGTTATCCATCCTTTTGGATAGTGTTTCGTTTGCCCTTTATTGAAGATTCATTCATATGTGATCTCGGAACAGGTTTGATATATAATCGCCATCCAAGTTTCCCACACTGAAAAGTTTAGAACTTCACGTTATTGAATTAGTTCACGATATTCCTTGGTGACCTTTAGCTCATATTTTGGCTTCACTTTAAGTTTATCACATAGTATAGTATTATGAATGGAATTGAGAATGTCTTCCATTTTGTTCGAGGGAAGTTCTCTTCTTTTTTTTTTTTTGCCGTCTTCAACTTTTCTTTTATGGTTTTACTCTTCCAGCAATTATTTGTTTCTGATTTCGTTTAGATATTTTTAATACACGAAGATAAGATAGAACCTCGAACGTTCTTTTCTTTCTGCGAAAAATTTCTACAGTAGAATCACAACTAATGAGCATGCTTATTTTTCAAGTGGTTGGTAGAAAATAAATCAACAATTCATTAGATGCATAACCACCTAGAATTATTATTTTCCATAATTTGCTGGATTGTTGTTAGGATTAAATATCAGAGGACAATTTATTTCTCCTCTCGTAGCTTTCCTACAAATGTATAGAGCCACCTATGGCTACATACCACTAGAGTGAAACGACACCAAACTAGACGAAATTCGTTTAGGTTTTGAGTTTTTCATTATCGTTCGTTTTCGTTTAGTAATTAACGAAAACTAGACGAGATCTTAATGAAACGAAAACGAAAATTTTCACGAAATTTTCTTCACATTCACACGTAATTATATTACGCGAACAATTATGTTAACTTACACATAATCATATTTACACCTCAAATTATATATTTATTTGAGTGATTCTAGGCACACAATTCACACATTTTCTACATGTATATTTGAAAGATATTACGCGAACAATTATGTTAACCTACACATAATCATATTTACACTTCAAATTATATATTTATTTGAGTGATCCTAGGCACACAATTCGTACACTTACTACATCTATATTTGAAATGATAAATATGTTTTTCTAACAAAATGAATATTACTATATATGTATGGAGTGTGGTCGGGTGATAAAGTTGTGTGAATATATTTTTACTATTTTTATATAATGGGTTTTAGATTCATATTATTAATGGAGTATTTTTTTTCTATACTTTTATTACTACAACACATACATGTATATATCTATATATGTATAAATTTATACATACATATATATATATATATATATATATATATATATATATATATTATTTTTTTTGGAGAACTTATATAAACATCAACTTAGACATTTTTTTTTGTAAAAACGCTCCAAATCAAAATTTGATTAATACAAATCTCCACGGTTTCACGACGGGAACATAAATAAGTGTCTTATTTTTTTTTTTCCGAGATGTATAATGATATATTTTGGAAATTACGGTAAAATTTAAAAATTTAAAACATGTCATTATACATATCGAAAAAAAAAACAAGACCCATATTTGTGTTCCCGTCACGAAACCGTGGAGATTTGCATTAATCAAATCTTGATTTGTAACGTTTTTGCAAAAAAAAATATCCAAATTGATGTCTAAGTTGATGTTCATATAACCTAGCATGTTTTTTAATATATATATATATATATATATATATATATATATATATATATATATATATATTAGACGAAAACGAAATTTAACGAAACGAACAAGAATATGATCATTATCATCTCGTTTACTAAACGAAATGTATATTTTATTTCATTATCGTTTTATTTAGTAATGAACGAAAACGAAACGAGCTCTTAACAAAACGAAAACGATGTTTTTCTCGAAATTTCCTCTCATTTACACCCCTACATAATACGGCTTAATGAAATAAATGTGCCTAACTACTTTTAATGAATTGTACAATTGTCAACTTCCTACTCCGGCAAAATATCATCAGCAGATTGCAATTAGAAAATCTCGTGAGTCCATTTCTTTTCATTTTACGTTGGATAAGAGAACAAATTACAAATAGTCAAACATATTGTTCGTCCATATCTGTCTTTTAATATGGAAATTCAATGCAGTCATGTTTATTTTCAAAATATTATTGAATTACTCTTTCGTAAGTTTTACTCCTAATGTAAATTCATGGTACCGATATTAGACAAATTTGAGATCATATTGTTTACAAAACCATGGAGAAATGATATTTATGAAAAAAAACCTAGAAAATAAAATTTTCACCCAGTAATTGTAAATGTTTGCAAATAGTTATTTGCAGAAGACTTTTACTGAGTTTCACGAATTCTAGCTTCCTACTCGAATATTAAAAATCGTTATCGACTCGACTACTTCATAGTGGAAATCTTTGTTGAGTAATAGTTTACCCCAGCTCAGCTTCTTCTCACTTCTGGATCTCTAGTTTTGAATACAATGAACGACTGGACATTGGCTCGACTTTCATTTGTTAACAAACCTAATATCTTCTTCCGTACCAAACAGAAAATTGTCAATTTTGGAATTTCAGTTTGTAAACAGACATTAGCTAAGTCGTGCTGAGTCAATTCATTTTCAAGCCTTTAAGCAAAAGAAACCGAGATGCAAGATCTCCTATCTAAATTGGTGCAAATTTTCTATTATGCTCAGGTATCAGGAGCTGAAAGCCAAGAGAGAATGTACCTGTCTTCTTTTATTTCAAATATAAATATTAATCACTCAAATTTTAACCAAGTCACGAGTAAAATTTAAACTTCACAATTCATTTTGAATGGAATGTATTCCTTACGAAACCGATTAGCGAAACCTGGTATCAAAACATCTTCGGTACTAGCTTCTTGTATTGTTCTTATGAGAGCAAACTCAGACAGCCAAGAGATTCACGAGAAGGCTTGTTTATGATAAATCAGAAAACACTACACAAAAACGGAAAACGGACAAATATTTCATGAGAAACTAGCACAAAGGAATAGTATACGAAATTTTTGGTTTCGAAACTGTGCAATTTCAGCAATAACGAAAAAATGGGACTAGAACACAAATATGTCCCCGATACATTGATGGGTTTTCAAAGGGGTCCTCCGGAGTGGACGTCAGCTTCTCCATCCAGAGCATGACTTCACAATTTTGTATGCTACATAAACTTACTAGGACAACTGCTGCCTTACGGCCAAAATCATTGTTTCATCATCAAAATATGAGACCGGACTCGATGCCAGAGGACTCTCATTCTTAAGTATACACATTACCAAAGATTATCTACTTTTTAAACAAAGTAGCGAGCTCACCCTTTTCATACATAGCCGACAATATATCACATCCACCTAGCAGCTCACCGTTCACAAAAACCTGCGGAAAAGTGGGCCAACTACTATATTTCTTCAACGTCTCTCTTAAACCGTTATTATACTCTTCATCCAACACATCTACGCTTTCATAATCAACCCCTTCGTTCTCCAGTATCCCTATCACCCTCTGAGAGAACCCACATTGAGGGGCACCTCTCGAGCCCTTAATAAACGCCACCACTTTGTTTTCTTTTACAAGTTGGTCGATAAGTTTTTCAAGCGGGACTGTGAGGCTGACATGGCGACCAGGTGTCAGCCGAAGGTCGGATTTCTTCTTCTTCTGCTGAGGCGGTGCACGAACCCATGTGGTGTTTCCTGATTCGTTACCAGGAGGGACCTTTCCAGTGGCTGCTATGTGTTCTTCCATCCATGATTTCCAGGCTTGGGTTAGAGCTGTCCTATCAGGATCCTCTACTAAGCCCACCTGAAAAATGATGTGTTGGTAATTAGTTAAAGAGCGCTCAACTTAATCATGCAATTTCCAGAGGAAATAAAGATACGATCACTAATTGTATTGTCTTACCCATGGGGAATAGTCGAGATTAGTCCAGAGAAATGTTTGTGCATAGGAGTCTAGTGCAACAAAAAAAAAACAATTTTCTTTTTTTAAGGTATTAAAAACATGTTAGGAAATATAACATATTTTACGGTTGATAGCGAGTATGTCTTAGAAGTAAAAACCTTCAACAGTCTGTTTCCTTGCAGTAAAATATTTGAACAAAACTACTTCAACAAGAGCCTGAATCAAACTTAATGGGCATTCATCTATAGATTACTGGAATTCTAGCATATTATGTGAAAGAAACAAAGCAAAGTTCCAATCCATCTTTCAAGTTCGAACTGACAAAATAAAGTTACCTACTTAGCTGGAAACTATTCTAGCAAAAGGCTACGGAATATGTATCTCATGCAGTTGGTTTCCCCATGGTTTTCCCTACTTGAGCATCGCATACACCAGTACATCTACTAAATGATGTCAATTATAGGTACCTTTATTTCTAGGGTTACGACCTATGAATATGAGGGGCGCAATCTCAACTAAACTGATAGTATCCCAGTAGAACAAGTCTCGCCAAAGGATAACGATTTCTATGATAGAACAAGGAACATCGACGCTTCCTATGTACTTCCTATCGTTACGACTTGTTTGAGTATGCTTCTAGCACTGGTGGAGGGATGTCAGGTGCATCAATGAATACAATGTATAATTAGAACTTCGGAACTTTATCACGCAGACTTGGTATAGGACCAGATGAAAAGACATGATTTCAAAATTTCTTATGTTGTAAATTAAACAGAGTTGCATCAACTAAGAATATAATTCACTAATGACGACTCTCGCTTCAAATCTCAAACACCAATTTGTTTCAAATGTCTCAGTCACAATTCACAAATACAAGGTGGCGGGGCCTCGTATAAATAAGGGGCCAGGAATTTGGAATTTACTCAAACTAACTTTACAATCTTCAAAGTACATTTGCTCTCATACAATTCGTCCCCATAAAATCTCGTCCAACTTCATTTTAATACAATAATATTCCACAATGGTTCCATAAAGGACGGAATGTCAATTTACATTATTTACACTGACGCGACATGACCCGCAGAAGCTACCAATCATTACAATCTAGTCTTTGTTTCCTTCAAATCTATGAATAATTTAAATCTAGCTCATAGGTTCTCCCCTCACATGGCATGTTTTGCTAACTCAATCGACACTATTCGATTACACCTCGTGATACCTATAGGCATGCTACTTTCAATGATGAAAGGTGACCCTTACACCTAATATGCTTAAAAAGCATATTTCTTTATTTGTAAATCGATTATTTCTTTTCTATTTCTACGTTGAAACAATCTTATCTCAATAATGCACCTTGAAAACCGGCTTCCAACAAGGAAAGTAAGCAGCCATTGACACATTCAACCGTAACCTCTCACATATTGACACAATTCTAATTTTCGCCGAATATTTTTCAAAAAATCTTCCACATTCAGACCTATAAACTCTCACATATTGACACAATTTTTTAAATTTTCACCCGAAATTTTCTAGAATCTTTCACATTCGGACCATAACCTCTCACATATTGACACAATTTTCTATCTTTCCTGTTTTTTTTTTTTTTAAATCTTCCAATTGTGACATTTCACTATCTTTTGCCTAGTTCTTTTTAAAGTTATTTCATTTGTGACACTCCAGCCCCTACCCAAAAAAATAAACAAAATTTTATACATGTAAATTTTTCCCGAGCCAAAATAATCCTAACCGACCCCTGCTTCCGTCACTTCTTATAAACTAATACATACAAAAGATAAATATATCCCAACACTTAAATATCAATCATTGTGAAAAAAGTTTAATCCAATAAAATAAAACTTCAAAAAGAAAAAAAAAAACCTTGACCGATACACAAAGGTCCGGAACAGCTCTCCGGTGAGTATTAACACTCGCCGCAACATTACGAGAAATCCCAATAAACTGCAAAAACCCTTGTTTATCATAAACCGCATAAACCCCCGATTCCGCCCCAAACTCGCCTGAAACCGGCTCGGATTCAACCTCTGATAGCTTCTTGAGAGCGGAGACTCTGAATGAGATGCGAGAGGGTGTTTTGTTATGGATTAGGGGTTTGAAAATGAAAAGTTTGGAATTATAGGGACTTGATTGAGAGGAAAGTGAAAGTATAGGGGTGTGTTTGGTAATTTTGGAGGAGAGGTTGGGGAGTGAGGAGATTGGGGTAAAATTGATTATGTATGCCATTGATGATATTATAGATATATAGAGAGAAATATATAGATATATAGAGAGAGAAGGTGATAAATTGGAACAAAATGTCTACCTGCAAATGTGCAAAGTATTCTGAATTCAAACAAAATTTTGCACAAAATGTAAGTTATATTTTACACATGTCAAGATTTTATCACTACAGTATTTATTAATGTAAGTTAACTTCAACATTGCACATGTCAAATACGAATTACTATTTTAATGTACTCAGTTCGTACAAATTTAATTGATAGTTATTCCATTTTATAATTTACAAATTTAAATGAAAGTTTTCTAAAATGGAAATGCAAAAAGTGATAAATTACTTTACTACCATTTCTCAAAACTTGTGCAATAGCAACATAACTTGATTTGAGTAGATTAAAAGGGTAATATATGCAAAGATAAGTTCGCTTAAGGGGAAATGAACACAGGAGTTGGTCAAGTCGACACATGACCCGCGTATAGGTAACAACCGTCACATATGGCCGGAGACAATCGAAGTAACAATCTTCATCGACTGATGGAAACAAAATTTTACAAAATGGTTCCCGAAAGTTAGCAAGACTTAAAATAATTTTTTTACTTAGATATTGCGACAGATATATTTCTGGTTTTCCCAAAGTAAGAGTAGAGAGTAGTTCCAGATAATGGCAATTATTCCTAGTAATTTTCAATTTCATAATCATTTCGACCGATGACATTTTATTTTATATTACCACTAAATTATTCCAATTGGGAAACTACCAATTTATTCGATATTGTTTGATGCCTTGATGATCTTGATTATTGAATTTCTAGTTTGCTTGATACAGAATATTTCGTTTCCTTTTAAGCTCTGTTTGTTTGGATGGAAAATATTTATCCGGAAAAATATTTTTGAGTAAAATTATTTTCCTAGAAATTGTTATCCCTCTATTCGTTTGTCGAGTGTATAGCGATACTTGGATTTTCTACGGAAATTTCTTGATTAAGGACACGTTTGACATCGACTTTTATAGTCAAAAAATTGCTTTTACAATAATAAAAAAAAAAGCTTACTCAAAATAAGTTTCTCTTACAAAATAATGAGAAAAAATTATTTAAAATAAGTCAATTATAGCTTTTTTACCTATAAATGACTTGTAACATAATTTTGTTAATAAGTCATTTTTAACCCAGTTTAACTTATTCGTGATTTGGAAATGTACAAAATAATTTAATTGGAAAATTTTAACGTTAGGTAATTTTTATGTGTCTAAAAAGTTTTCGAATTCCTAAGTTCTATGATTTTGAGCTTTTTTTTGCAAAAGCTAACTTTTGAAAAGTTAAAAAAAATCTTATATATCAAACACCCACAACTTATTTTTATTAAAAAATAAAATAAGTTGCTTTTAAAAATAATGACAAAAAAACTTGTTTAAAATAAATTACTTATAATTTTTTTTTAACCTATAAATGACTTATAACTTTATTTTTGTTAATAAGTCATTCTTCACCAATTTTAACTTATTGTTGACATGAAAATATACAAAATAATTTAATTAAAAAATTTAACTTTTTTATGTGTAAAAGCTAAAATAAGTCCCCGAATTTATAACTTTTTTGATTTTGAGCTTTTTTGCAAAAGCTAACTTTTGAGTAATATATCAAACACCCGTATTTTTTTTTATTAAAAAGCAGAAAAACCGAGGTAAAGAGGATAAAATATATATATTTGTGAAAACGTTATGTTTTTCCCTTTGAAGGAAAATGTTGTCCGGCCAATTTTTGGGTTATACAATTTCCCTTGTTTTCCCTAAGAGATGGAAAATATTTTCCTTAGTTTCTTGTTTTCCTATCAACCAACCAACCATAAAATCCATTTTGAAAATATTTTCCCTTGTTACGTTTCCCTTGAAACAAACAGAGCCTTATTGAAAGAGGGGTTAAATTAGTAAGTTTACGTTTCATTTCATTTGATGTGTAACAACTTCATACAGCATCCAGGATACAAAAAATTATTTGGTTCTCCAAGAGGACACCCTCGAGTCTCGACACACATTCTAACCACAAATTCACCAGGTCCCGCCGTGTATTATAATGGAGTAAAAAATTATAAAAGTGTGGATATGAAACTATGAGAATAGAAGTATATAATTTTTCATAGAATACAACAGCACAAGTCCAGTCTCGTATTAGACAAACGACGTTGCAAACGTTTCAACAAATTTGGCATACCAGCAGTTGAACTTGAACCCTTTATTTTCTTGCTAATCTAAGTAAATCTTCATTCTATTATTTTCATGTACTACATACATTCTCAGCCAAAACTTGGAAGCGCAAGCTTGATTAAAATTATTCAGAAAACATAACAGAAGCAAAATGGAAGAACGGTAAGAGATACAAGTAATTGTGCATCAAAAAATTATAGGAAGCTTCAATTTATAGAAACCCAGCAGATCCGATAACACATCTCTTATCACAAACTAGTTCTGATTGATTCCAAGTAGTGGTCCTTGGTTTGGAAATCAAAACACTGCTTAAACCTAAACTTCAACAATCTTAGAAACTCCAGTTTTTCTTTCCCAATATAAATAACACCAGTTGTTTTTTCCCGATATAAATAAACACCAGCTAATATATACAAAAGGTATATATTTACCCCCATAAAATTTAAGAGAACGCGAAACCGGCAACTATCTAATGACTGATCCTTTTCTGATCATTAAAACGCAAAGACTCCATACCCGTTAGAGTTGTCTCGTAGTTCATGACATGGCGGGTAGGTTCTCCCTTCAAACTATGTCCGACTCCACCCTGGCTATCAAAAACAGAAAATAGCGTTAACAATCCGCTTGAATGTTATGTAAAAGTGGATGCTGATATTTTCTGGATTCAATTAATTAATATAATGAGATTTACACTGAAATTAAATTCCATGCTGTTTCTTTTCACCCAAAGCAAGAAGAAACAGTAAGCTATTTTTTAGAGAATTTAATGTGAAAAGACCCAAATAGAACAAATGTGGCCAACCACAATAATAAGCCAATAACCCCATAGTTGGGGGAAAAAATTCAATTTGATCCATGGTTTCAGCTGCAATACAATTGGTCCTAGTAGTTTGAATAAGTTATCCTCTATAGCGTCTACGTATTATAAAAGTATTTGCGCCTGTACTCAAGCTAAGTTTCATGGGGTCCCTTTCTATGGGGACCATTTTTTACATATTGGGACCCCTTATGGACCCATTTATGAGAAAGGAGCTAAAAGTGTAACTTTATGTCACGAACAAACTTTTAGGACCAAATAGAAATCTACCCAAAATATGGGGACTGTTAGTATTGCAACTGAAAGTGGAGGGATAAAATTTAGTGCAATTATTGAGACAAATTGCCTCACTGAAACAAGATCATTCATCCCACTTCCACTTCTTAAACCGCATTAACAAAAGAGGACGATGCAATTATGAAACTTAATTTTTTTGCATGAGCCTTGTATAAATGAAAATAAATAGTAGAAGCCGTGAACAGGAACAAAAGTATATCAACCTTACCTTAGCTTCGTTGCTCCATGAATCATTTGCAACTGGACTCTTCAGCTCGGAAGGACTTCTAATATATGTAGCTTGCCCTGAACATCCAGAAACTCTTCTGAAACGAGAACTATCAACAGGCGACAACCCGTGTTGTCTACCTTCTTCCTCACCTACAAGGACACATTGCATGGAGAAGAGGAGATTGATATAGTAATATTTTTAAAGTTTGAGCTTCGTAAATTAATTAGTTCAAACCATACTAGTTAAAACTGTAAACAATTTGGACTCTCTAAGATGCAATAATTATTCTTTACTAGGTATGATCTAAACAAATTTCAAACTTTACTAGTTAAAACTGAAACCAGATAATGATATTTGTTTATGATTAAGCAAAAGTCTAGAATACTTCCCACAACTACATACACTTAATTACTAATGTACCCTAATAGTTAAGGTACTTGAATACTCATAAGGTGCAAAAGAACCACCAGCCCCGGACCTGGGGTTTTATGGCTCGGACGAAAGGGGAAACATGCACCCAACCAAAAATATCTAATAAATTTGTTTTTTTTTTTTTTTAAAAATGTATATCTGAAAACTTTTAAAACAGCATCAAGTTTGGTTCACCTCTTTTTAACACAGTTTACAAAACTATTTTCCTTCACTAAAAAAAACGCAGGTGCTTATTTCAAATACAGAAGTAGTGTACAATTAGCAAAGTTCAATGTAAGTATTACTACTATTGTAAGATTAACTCAGTGCTAATAATTGAAAACTGTTGTATTTGTAATAACCCGAGTTTTTATATATATATTTATTCAAAGTACAAATATAGAAAAGGTAGAATGCCAATAAATAAATGAAAGAAAAAAAAAATTGTGATAAAGAAGTATTTGTAGCATATATAATATAGGTATATTTTTATTAATAAAAGTGGAGACCCACTCCCTTTTGTTTTATCTCCTGCTTCATCTCTTATGTATCTATCCATATACAATGATACATATTAATACAAATACATAAGCAGGCATCTCTACAGATAGATACGAAGATATATCAAGTAGAGAGAGAGACATAAAACAAAATAAAACCCCCATCTGTAATCTTAATTTTCTCTCAACTTGGTGATCCGTTTTTCGATCTGTTTTTACCGCCGGCTAGCTATCGGAGAGGAGATCGTTCTAAGGGTTGAAGTTGGATTCAGAGGCTAAGCTCTGAGTAGTTTCGTTCCTTTTTGCTGCACATCCATCTCACCATACTGTAGCCTCTCTTAGCGTCAGTCGAGGTACCATTTTGGTACTTAAAAGGGGAGTCTTTTAGGTGTATTTTGCAGGAATCGATGTTTCTTTTTATATGTTTACCTGTGGTAGTATGTTTTACTTGGGGTTGAAATTATATAGCTGAGTTATCGAAGTACCATTTTGGTACTTAAAGGGGGGTCTTCTTTGTTGTTTTATGTGGGAATCGTTTTCTCGCTTGTGTTTGCTTATTATTGTTTCTAGAAGTAGTAAAATTCTTGTGGTAATAGTGACATCTTTTGTAGTTGTATAATCATGGTTTGCAGGCTTTTTGAGGTACAATCTCGGTACTTTAAAAGGAGACTACATTTTGTGATGTTAGTTTGGAATCCGTTTTCTGCTTATTTGGCTTATGTTGCTTATGGTGTTGCTACTTCTAGTAGTTATAGCTTATAGTAGAGTTTGGTTAATTGCCTTTGACGAGGTACCATTTCGGTACTGCGGTACTGAAGAGACGTGTTCTGTATGCATTTTAGACATGAATCAGTTCCTTGCTTAGGGCCATTTTAATGTGTTCTAGGGTAGTAGACTAACGATTTAATGATATAATAGTAAAATTAGTCGTAGTTGGGGTTGTATAGCTACAACTTGGTTGTTTAGTGGCTTTATTGAGGTACCGTTGCGGTGTTTAATCAGGGGAGTTTACCTTGAGGCGGGAATACCCATCTTTTGTATGTGTTAATTGGGGTAGTAATACTACATGTAACTGTGAGTATATAGCATAACCTTCGCGGTACCGTTTTGGTACCAAAAAGGGCGAGTTTTACTTGTGATGGAAGGTGGGAATTTGTCTAGTATTTTTGTGATTTTACCCATTATGATGTTTATAGGAGTTGAATTATTTATTATGTTATATAAATCTTTGAATCTTATAGGACACTTATTGAGCTTTTCGAGCAAAGCTCGGGATGTTTCTGAACCAAATTAAAGTTCATTTGATAGTAAATTTGACCAATTCATATGATGAATATTCCGTTTGATGTGGTGGTTACAGTTTCTATAAACATTACAACTTATAACTGCAGTATCACTTATCATTTAAATGTGAATAACTTGGAGTGAGGCTAAAGGACAATGGTGAGGTGTGGTGTTGTGTTGAGTCATGGTGTGATGTCGCGAGTCTTTTATTTGGTTTAGGGTTCACGTGCCACAGGGGTTCCGGTGGGCTGGTGCTCACGAAAAATACGGCAATAGCCGGTGTATGGTTTCATGAGGAGTTGACTCCATACGTGGATCTGAGGAGTGATCCGGCACTTTATTTGTGAATCCGACTTTATACACATTTGAGTCGGTTATCGAGTCACGCCACTTGGCCTAAGTAGTTGGGGTAGAGTAGGTTAGCGGAGAAGAAATAAAACGACGAAATACAGATATAAAAACAAAATATACATATTCATTGCATTATTATTCTTTTTAGTTTGTTGACGTATATATATAATGAATAGTTGACTCACTCTTTTCCTTCGTTTTCTTGTCTTTGTTTATTTTATTATTTTAGGTGGAGGTTCAGATGTACTGAGTTCCAGGACAGGTTAAGCTGTTGAGCGGGGCTGTGAGCAGGCTAGATTTTGGGTTGTGCGGGTAGCCTAGACACTCATAGCCTATTTAGTTTGGTGTAATACTTTGTAAATGATGTACATTAGGAGTAGTTGTGTAGAAAACGTACTAATGTAATATAATTTTTGGTGTAATATAAGTCGGAGAAGTGTGCTTAGAAAGTTGTATTTCCTTCCAGTGTGTTTTCTTTAGTTTTCAAATTCAGGTCTCGGATTTTACTGAAATTTGGGGCGTGACAGTATTAGCCAAACATCAATGCTAATATTGTAAAAGTAAACACCTCAAGGACCGTCTAAACAATTTTCATTTCATAGATTTGTGTAAAAATCAAAAAGTTGATATTTTCCAGGTTAATCTGTTTTTCTCTACCAACAAGTTGTTTTAAATGTTTAAAATTGTATAATGTGATTAGTAAAATTGTTTAGGTAGTACAATAAAATTGTTTAGGTAATAATTTTTGGTTTTACATCTTGTCTCCAATATTAAGAGCTTGGGGTTTGTTTTAGTATGAGAAAAATATAGCAAGAGTGAGGAATGTTTTTATCTTGAAATTCATAACCACCGCTCTCACTTTTTAAAAGATGGACACTCCTACCTTTGCTATCAAAACAAATGAAGTCAAATACATTTTTACAACTGTAGGAGCTAACCAAGTAAATAATTAGAAAAGCAAAATGGTCTCCTTTATCACTGAAAATCTCTCTCATCTACATCCAATTTCTTAACGCCATCCCTACCTCTAACCACCACGGCCTAATCTGTACAGTTTCTCTTTTTGCACTTTAGGCACAATTTGTTAATGGCAAATGCTGTTTTTGAACCCTTCGTAGGATTAAAGTTGAATACCTACAAGTCTATATTAGATCGTAAAGCTTCATTTAGCTTGTAAACCCTTACATGTTTACTAAATTAGAAACCAAAACATTAAAAGGAGAATAACCTGCTCGACAATCAGCATTTCCGGAAATAGGTGGGTATCCGGAGCTTGTACCAACACCAGGCCCCTGAAATAAATTTTACTAATATATAAATACAGAATTGCAGGTAATACCAGCTACATGAAAAGAAAAATTATTAAAAATGTATCACTAACTAGAGCTTGAAAAGGAGGGATCTCTGTTTGCTGATACTTCAAAACAACCCAATCAAATACATAATCAAACTGGTAACCTGCACCAAGATACAATGGTGGTAAATGAATTGTCTTATAAGGTCAATATCTTAATTTAAAAAAACTTGGAATTCTATTTTTTAAGAAGCCCGTACCTTCACGAATGAAAAGGTCTCGAAATAGTTTCTTTAAATAACTATAGTTTGGTTTATCCTCGAAGCGTAAAGACCGGCAGTAGTGAAAATATGATGCAAACTCTCTTGGATACCCGCGACATAGAGCCTGAGAGAGTAGTGCAAGTTATTTTCTGATAAAAAAAAGTACTAAGAGAAGACAAACCAGAAAAAAGTTACCTCAATAGAAGTGGAAACTTTTCTTTCACTGATTCTATTGTACTTCTGCTTCTTATTCCCAGCTTTTAGTCCTTGCCAAGGAAGACTACAGTACCCAAAAGAAGTGTCAAGGTACAAGCACGAAATTGAATTTACCAAGAAAAGAATATAAGAATGAAACAAAGATCACCTTCCTCTTAGGAAGTACATGAACAAATAACCAAGAGATTCCAAATCATCTCTCCTGCTTTGCTCTTTCCAGACAGAAAAAAACAGAAAAACTGTAAAACACTAATAACAAATGGCAGAACCAGGTGGAAATATGGATGATAGACGTATCCAAAACGCCAAAAATAAGATTTTTTGTGATGCTTACCACTCCCAAGATGGGTATTTACGCTGGCATATCTTGCAGTTCCTGTCAAATTTTTGTTCTCTCTGCATTGTTGAGGATCATAAAAGGGTCAAACTCATCCATGGAAACAAAGGGGCATGCTAACAAGCGTTATATGAAAACGCCAAACTTATATAGTTAAAAACAAATAAAAATAAAGGCTGAAGAATTGGAGGTAGTGTTGAAATGTTGTGTGTATAATCATGGATAAAAGCGGCCTCGTATGGTTGTATGATCTTAAAGTAAAAAATATACTGCAGTTGAATGTGAATTAAGCATATTTTTTTAGAAAGCGGATTCGGCAAAAGTACACTTTGTACCCGCAATATTGAAAAATAGTTAATAGTGATATAAATCAGATGAAAAGTTTACTTACATGAAAATGTATAGATACTTTGGAAAAAACTATACCTTTTTTTCCTTGAAAAAATAAACAATTCTCTTTTTTTGGTAAGCCAAATTACATAAACTTAACACAAAAGTATACTGTTACAGCCTAGCCTTATAGGTTACCCAAATAATCACATTGTAGTAATACACAAATGACCATAGAAATGCGCCAAAGATAGTGAAAGATTAACTTGTTCTCACCTGTAAGGAATATGTTGGTGAGTTGTAGTGTCTCTGTATTTCTTGGCCAACCCGAAATCTATAACATAGACCTAAAATTGAAGGGGAGAAAAATACTTCGTCAGTACTAAAGTTCATGAAACAAATTCCATCAGAACAAACAAAGTTTCAGCCGGGACCTGGCTTGCACGCCTTCCTATACCCATAAGAAAATTTTCAGGCTTTATATCACGATGTACAAAGGATCTAGAATGAACAAACTCAATACGGTTCATCTGCAGTAAACCAAAAAAAAACATCAAGACCAAAATAAATGCGAAAATTTCTTTCAAGTGGATATGATACAGCAAAAAGCCCAACAGAAATTTAAAATAACCAAAAAGCGTAACATGTAGTTACCATTTGATCTGCTAGCATGAGAACAGTTTTTAAAGAAAATTTTCTGCTACAAAAGCTGAATAAATCTTCAAGACTAGGTCCAAGAAAGTCCATGACTAGACCATTGTACTCTCCCTCTGTTCCGTACCATCTCACATTTGGGATTCCAGCTGCAAATTATCAAAGTTATAAATGCAAGAAGAGAATAGTATGACAGATCAGTTGGCAGATATAAATCTAAATTACAAAAGCAGTGAATGGCATTACTTCCTCCTTGCAGAATCCTGTATAATTTATATTCATAATGCAACTGTGGATGCCTTGTTTTCACACTCTCCTGAAATTAAAGGCAGTATTGACATATCAGCGAACAAATTTGATTAAACCTGACCAGCTCATACTCAAGAATGACCTCACAGAACGGCACATAAAGGCCAACAAGGCTAATAATATTGCTGATGTCAGCAAAAACAAAGACTAGTTGCAAACGGGTTTTTTTGGCCGAGTTCTCCACAGCAATTCATGTTATCATGTATACCACTTGTCATGTTAAATCTATAGTTGACATGATTTTTATCCCCTTTAGTGAAATCATAGACATAACTGACACTAGCAACTGGGCATAATACAGTTTAGACAAGACCTAACATGAAAACAGTGCAAAAGTGTGCATAGGGTGCAGTAAACAGATAAGGGCCTAAATCTTTAACAATATACACGTCAGATGGAAGTGAAGTTGGATACTAGTTCCGGTTATGATTGGACTTCAAAGTATGGCAAGAAAAATCATAACTCAATAAAAACACAGTTTAATGATAAAACTCTGGTTTCTAACGACAACTGAATGCAAGGCAAAATATGATTGACTTGGTGATTTCATTTTTGGAATACTTCAAAAATGCAGGATTCGGCTACCATCTAGTTAAATGAGACCCCAATGCTTCTATGCATATGCACCATTAAGTTTTAAGATTTTAGTCTAGTTTCACACAATGCTTTTGAGAATTTATACGTTAGTACTGGGCGACCAACACCTGGATAAGGAAATACTATATAATACTCTCGCTTATAGTTGAGTCGATAAGACGTACGCAATCCAAATCTTAAGATGAATAGTTGACTCTATAACTAAGCCAAAGAATCGCCGACGTATGATAAAATTTGTATTGAGCGGTTGTCCAATATTTGGTAGAGCTCAAATGAATATCAAATTAATTAGGTCATGGTCTACCTGAACCGGAACTAGGCTCTATTTAGCAGCAGATTTTTTAAAGCTGATTTTAAGATTTTTGTTTTTAAAAATCAATGGTTTTTTGGAGTCTTTAAACATTAAGAATAGTTAGCTTCTATAAAGCAGATTTTTAGGCCAAAAAAGCTTTAAAAATCAAAATTTAAAAATCTAGGTTAATCTGCTGCCAAAAATAACCCAAAATATGCCACTGATATTATTTACTAGTTACAGCAAAACATTTGGGATTGATAGCTCGGGAAAAATTCTAACTACACAAGAAAAAGCAGCTTCTCTTTGAGTTCAGAAGGGAAACCTAAACTGACGATTCAATTGTATTCTGACCAACTTGTAGATAATTTTGTTTATCCACATTTTCCACTGACCAAGACAATGAATTTCCCACATTCATACTACACCTCAAGGACGGCATCTCTACCTCTCCTTTGACTTATAGACTTCTCTACCTTTTACGTTTGTACAAGTTCTACTATAACAACGTCAACTCTTATAATATTACATATCCCTCCTAGAGTAAGACATGTTATCGTAGAATATACAAGAACAAACATAAACCTTCCAGACTGTGCAGATTGTTTCTAGAGCATTTCGTCTTACAGTTGCCAGTTTGAGAATACAAGCAGGAAATATGAGTGTGTGATAACAAAAAAGCGACAATTTGATTATGTCAAGTAGGGGAAACAAAAAACAACAATTTGATTATGTCAAGTAGGGGAAACAAAAAACGACAATTTGATATATGGTTGAATAAGAATATAGGACATTACTTGATAAACAGCATAATTAAGGTAAAAACTTATGTATAGTACTTGATGTATACGATAATACTATATTCGAAAAATAAATTTTTCTGATTAATATTGTAATTAGTGTGGAAACTAATCAAAATTGTTTACTTCTAATTTTCTCGAGTTTAACACTACCATTGAAAAATTCATAAGCGAGTTTCAGCTAGAAATGTAAAAAAAAGAAGCTGAGATTTCGTATTTTTCACGGTTTTCCCCTATCGGAAGCGTTTTCTAGTAAATAAGTGCATCATCTCGGAATTATCCATAAATATGTTAATTAAATTACAAACTAAATATGTTAATTATTACAAACTAAGCGACATTTCGGTCTAGCGCCACGTAACGTTTTGCACTTATTAAATAGTAAGGAACAATATATTTTTATTTTTTAACTATAATCTGGGTAACAATACAATGTCCGTCACGATTAAAACTTAAATAAGTCAACAAAATTGACTTTTAGCTAATTTACTTTACAAATAAGACTAATTAGTAATTACCCATACCTCACAAGCATGAACAAAACCTCAATCTTAAAATAAATAGAAAAAAATCAGCAGATACTATTAAATAATCACATATTTAAAAATTAAATAAATACTCACAAGCTTAATTGCTACTTCTTCTCCAGTCTGTACATTAATACCTGCAGAAATTAATTCAAACAATAAACTTAACTACCTAAGTAATAATAATACTTATTACAAACACAAAACATGTAAATACATATATAAACATAATAATATAAATATATACCTAGAAAAATCTCTCCGAAAGAACCGGAGCCAATTTTACGGCCGAGACGGAATTTGCCAATAGAAGCCTCCATTGTTAATAATAACACATTTGATAACCAGTATTATTTAAATAGACATGATTTTAATTTAAATAGAAAAAGGTAAGTGGTCAGAGAGATCTAGGTTTTCTTTTATTTTATATAATAATGAGAATTATAAGAGAAAAAAGGCTTTGTGGAAATAGTGGAAAGAGATCTGGGCTTTTATGGTAATCTCTCTCTCTATATATCTCTGTTTGAGTGGAAATAGTGGAAAAAGATACACTACCATTTTAGATTAGGAATATATTGCAAGAAAAATGAAAATTTAGTCTATAGTTATAATTTTTTTTTTTTTAAATATGGTTGTTTTGAACTTGCAACTCTTTTTAAAAAAAAATATTTGTGAATTTTTTTACAAATAGCTATATATGTCATTAAAAAATTCAAAAAAATTAAAAATTAAAAGAACCAAAAATTTTAAAAATACATTTTTTTATACAAAAAATATTTGTGATCCTGTCTAATCCTGTTCAATACTATGTTTTGGGCCGGATACAGACACTCTTAATTTTGATAAAGACGTTACTGACATGTCTGACTTGCGGTTTAACTCTGTGTAAGGACCACATCTGTCTGGTTTGTCCCTTTTAAGGGTGAGATTATTTTTTTTTTTTGACGTAGATAAGGGTTGGTTAATCATGAGATTTTTTTTTCCCGTATAATAGAGGAGGTTAATCACGGGTTTTGTTTTTTTTATTTAGATTTTTGTGGTTTGGTTTTTGTGAGAAGAGAATATAGGTTTGATCTGTGTGTTTTGGTTTGTATATCTTGCTATTATTTAAGCAAAGACCCCCTTCTGAGGCCTTGGAATTTCATGTTCTGAAAATGCCTCTGAAAATTTAACTAAATTACGAAAATACCAACTATTCTTTAATTCAAAAGTTAAAAAAACTGTTCTGAACCGTTGGTTATTACTAATAACCGTTCCCTCTTTTTTCCGAAATATATTTTTATTCGTGTAACCTCCGTGTCTCCTTTCTATCTCTCTCCCTCCAAGGTACAAATCTAACAATTCTGATTTCAGTTCGTTTATTTATTGTTATTTTTTAACACTTGTGTAAAGATATTATTTGATTGTGAATTTTACAATGTCACAAATGTTGATTTTGCAAAAGAGTTGTCACTAAATCACGTGTTACACCACGCATCGCGTAGGCACGCCCGTTAGTATAATATAGGTATATTCCCTCATATATTTACATACGCAAATGGCCTCTTTAATTTTTACTACAACACTTCGTATTTTTTTTTTAAAACATACTCGTAATATATTATTTTAAATTACACCAAATTTGCAATATCACCGTTGGGTTCTTTTGTTCTTTCGATCAATTTCTATCACAACAATCGGTAAGCAATTTTATAACTTGTTTATTGTAATTGAATTTTAGTTTTGGTATTTTTTTTTTACAAATAATATTAATGGTTAAGATTTTTTTTTGTATTATTTATGTTGTTTAAATTTTTTACCAAAATTGTATGATAAAATTAGTATATTCACCAAAGGTTTTATAAACAAAATTTAGTCGCTTAAGTTAATTAAAAAATTTGCTAAATTGCTACTTATAACCTATAAAATAGTGTTATTTATAATTTTATATTTTCTTGATACGCATTTAATTTTATGTTAATTTTTAAAAAAATTAGTTCACTATGGCACATAACCATGAAATATAGGGGGGATCGGGACCCGTTGTTGGTTCGGTTTTGTATGAACAACACCGACATATCATCACTAAAATATGAAATGGTGATTTACAACTTGAAATAGAAGCTAGGAATGGTAAGTATTGTCCTGAAGGTTTGGATGATAGAGTACTAAATGATTTCAAAATGTCTGCTTTATACGGTTTATATCAACTTTATTATATACGATTAAACTGGGGGTTAATTGGAGGCCTAGTAGAAAGGTGGAGACGTGAGACTCACACATTTCATTTTCCTCCGAGAGAGTGCACGATAACTTTACAGGATGTTGAAATATTGGGGGGTGTTCGTGTTGATAGATATCCCGTAATTCTTAATGATTCTCACGAAAGAGTTGAAGTTAAACTTTTATGGGTAGAAAGGTTACTAGGTAAACGCCCGCCACCTTATGCATATAAAACAGGAGGTCTATCTCTTAGTTGGTTACAAATAGAGTTGTCAAGTCTTCATAAGAATGCAACCCCTCTACAAATTTTACAGTATTTTCGAGCGATAATGTTATTGGTGTTAGGAAGAAACTTTTTATCTGACAAGTCTGGAGATCATGCTTCTCTCCAATTTTTTCCATTTCTAGAAGATTTTTTTGTTTTGTAGTCAATTAAGTTGGAACTCGGCTATTCTTTCTCACTTATATATAATGTTGTGTCATGCATCGACAATTAAAAGTAGTAAGAAAACGCATATCACATATATAGCTGGCCCTCTTATTCTTTTACAAGTATTGGCGTGGACAAGATTCATAAATATTTGTCATGTTCGAGACCTACCAGAAGCACCAATGGACGGACGAGTCTATACATATGGATATAGGTAAATAATTCATTTTTATTTTTATCTATTTATTTAAAACTGTTGTTTATATAAATGTATGAGTTAATATTTCTTTTCTATATGTGAATTGTCGCTACAAAGCAATATAATTGTGAAACGACGCGTCAAAACCGAAAATGGTTTCGAGACCAGTTTGATGACTTGAAAGATAATCAGATAGTTTTTAGTTTTTATATAATTATTTTGTATTCTTTTTCATATTTTTAATTATATTATAATTATTTTAATAAAACAAATTGTTTGGATGTCATACAACAATGTGATGAATACTTTACCCAACATCTGTATAGCTAGATATTTTATTTGACGCAGTTGCTCGCCTTTGATATACTTTAGCTATGTAGAGTTCCATTATCCTGACTGGATACTTCAGCAATTTGAATTCATACAAAATGTGCCTCAGAAACCAATTCGGTATGAATTAGGATATGATTTTGCTCATTGGAAAGCTCGCCAAGGTAATTCAAAAATTGATTGGTATGCTAAAAACAATGAATTTGTTAAGTTGTGGGAAGATCGACGCGATTATGTAGTAGATGCGGATGTTGGTAACTTACAGGTAGCAAACAATTATATGAAATGGTAAAAAAAAATTATGCGGCTACGTATTGGACAAACTGAAGTACTGCCCAAGGATTCATGCCAGTAGCAGGATATCATGAACGCATGGTAAAAAAAATTAATACATTCGACAATTCTTTTAATTGAACAACATACTTTTCTTTTTATATTAAAATGTTTTTTTTTTGTAGATACATGTTATAAATTAATGTTACAGAGCTCTCCGTGACGATCCAACAAACCCTATCCATGAGGAACTTCTCCGGACTCAGTATTTTCCAGCGTTGACGTTACCAATTCTTGACCTTGGAGAATCACCACGTGTACCACCACCACCACAGTCCCCCGAATTTCCACCATCACCGACTTCTAATCATTTTTCGTCAACTCCTTTACGTGATCCATATGAACCACAGTTTCCCATTAATAATGATATGCAACAAGATCAACCTATGAGTTTTTATCCAAATTTTGGTCAATCATTCGACCTAAACCAGGCGAATCCTTTTAATGAAAATTTTGACCAACCATTTTTTCAAAACATGGCAGGGCCATCATACCATGATCCAAGATAGTCTTCGTGCCAAAATCAAGACCCGCCAACCAATACAGATGAAGACATTGGGCAATCCTCCTTTAATTTCTTATTTCACTGAATTCTTTCTTTTTTAATATGTATTTCTTGTGTGCTTATTATTTTATTTTTATAAGGTACTTGGGGACCGTATGTTCCTGTGTGCTTTTTCAAAAATTATTGTCGTGTGTTTAATATTGGCGTATTGTAGTTTTTAGAGTATTGCAAATTTATGTGTCACAATCCAAATATATGGTACAATGAGTAATCACTATATCATATATAAAATAGTAAATTAAAAAGATCTATGTTACTGTTTTCCTCTGTATATTGATCGAAATTAGGTTGTAAAATATTGGTTTGGGATGGAAAATGGAATATTGGGTGGGTCTATTATATAAACACCATGCATAGTAAAGAGAAACTAATGTATCACGAACAAGAAAAGAAGGGGTTTCGTAATTATTATAATGGTTTTATTTTGTAATTAAAATAAAACCACTACAGTAATTAAAAGGTCTCACAAAGTGTAACTAATAAATGATAGTTGAAGTAAGAAACAAATTTATTTATCAACAAAATAATTTAAAAAAATATAAAGTTAACCTTAATTTTCAGATTGGCTCATAAAGCGTAAATTTATATATCTTTGTAATTGTTGTTCACTACAAAAATAACTTCAATCAGGGACGGCCAAATCTGTCAGAAATCTGTCACGAAATAACAAAATCCGTCAGTAAAATTAAAATCCATTGCAAATCCGTCTGTGATAAGGGCGTTGGGGGGAAAAAATCTGTCACAAAATCCGTCTCTGAACCTTTTTTTGTAGTGGTTGGAGAAGAATTTTCCAAGATCCGGCTTCGTCGGTTTTCCAACTAATCCATTGGGGGATTATAGGAGGCAGCGGGGGACTATAACACATTGATAGCTGAACAAAATAGTTGTCATTCATGTGACCGATACATATTGTTTGTGGGTATTGCGTCTGTGAATCGCATGAAAGAATAACAAATACGACATTACATGTAGATGCAACAAGGTGACCCATATCTGATACCGTGAAGCAATATTCTTGCAAACAACCGCCAGCTTCCGAAAAAGTTAAAGAATAGTATCATTTATTAAAAGTATCTTCTCCAAACGTTAATCGATACACATCTTGATATGCGAAAAACTCATTATAAAGCTCTCCTCGTACTTGAAGCCAAGGATTCTTTATATTTAATGACTTTGATATTGCACGAAAACCACAATGTCCATCACCTTCGACTTCACTTACACCATTTATAAATGTATGCATTAGTGGGGAAAATTTAGCCAAATAGTCAAGTGGGTTGGGTGAATCAAAAATAATTTCATTTGGATTTTTCTCATGAAAGGATTGTCTTTTCTTTCGTGGAACTCGAGGGGCAGCAGGTGTATACGAACTATGTCTGACTTTAAATGCATGTCCATCGACATGTTCAAATGTGGAAGGATCTCTGCGCGTCGATGTTTCTTGCTTTTTATTCACTAAAGGTCTTCCACGACCTTGTTTTTTTGGCTGGGGCTCTACAATTGTAGTCGTAGAAAGGTCGTATGCCTCTCTCATTTTTCGTAGCATATGTGCCTGGTTAAATTTATTTGTGTTTTGAAATGCAGTCACAAACTTATCTACATCAGGCATACATATTAAAATATCGTCGAATGAATTTGAATATGAGATATCAAGTTTTGTCTCGAATGCATCGATTCTGTCAAGTGGAATAGGAATACCTCTAGAGATATACACATGTAGCTCGTGTGCACAAGGTAGCCCGTGACTCACTCTCAGTCGGCATCCACAATACTCAATGTCATTGGATGCAATATCGTTGCACTGAAAAGTCATAATTTTGTGCAACATGCACATAAAGATCCCATATTTCGACAATTAAGAGGCTATGTTGCAATCCAGTTGCTGATACATAGCCTCTTAATTGTCGGAATATGGGATCTTTATGTGCATGTTGCACAAAATTACGACTTTTCTCCAAATTTCGCTTTATTTTCGTAAATTCGGAGTCGGGCATTTTGTCAATGTACAAGAATATTGTTGCTAGATTTTCCATCGAACAATGAAGATATCTTTTCAGTTTTGAATGTTGTGCTTCAGCTCTATTTGTTGTCATGTTTCCGTAATGCATAGATTAATTAGTCCAAAAGGCAACAAATTTTACCTTATACTTATCAATCAATTCCCCTATATATTTTAATGCAATAGGATATCTCTTGTACCCAATAGCCATTAATTGGGTGTTGGTGTGATACTCTTCAAGCGTGTTGGAATCCACAATCAGTTTCCACTGTATGTTGAATGCCTTTCACGTACTTCCAAATGTACTCTTGCAATTTACTTTAACGTTACTAGATATGTGCCACTTACACAACAACGCATTCGAGTAAGGAAATACAATGGTGATTGTTTTCATAATAGACATATCTCTATCTGTCAGAATGACCCGTGGCTGGTCACACCCATCCAAAGTTTGTCGTAAATAGTTTAAGACTCATGCATAATTATCGATTTTTTGTGACTGCATGAAAACAAATGCAACAGAAAAACTATCCTCTGTGCATGTGACACCAACAATTCCTAACAACGGGAGTCTGAATCTGTTCGTCTTGTACGTACAATCCATAAATAATATATAGGAAAATGATTTGATCAACTCTACAGAACGACTATGCGCAAAGAATACGTCTTGTAATTCATCTGTTTCATTAATATTTCTCAAGGTCCATAAATATTTTTTTTGTGAAGAAAATGAAGCAATTGTTGGATCTGAGTTCTACAAGCATATTGAGAAACACAAAACTTACTACGAGCATTATTAATGGTTTTGATAGTAGACTTGTTTTGTGGATTTTTTTTCTTAATAGTAGCCAATATTTCAGTAGCCTTAATGTTATTAAAAGACATAGTTTCCACTATCTCCCACTCACGTTTTGTTAGCATAGGTATAATCTTGGCTTAGAAAATAAACCCGAATTGGAGCTTCCAATTGCTAAAATAAACCCTAAATTACGTGCAGTTGCTTTCGAATGATCAATCAATTCCTGACGATGTTCGAAAACCTAAAATAATTTACAAAACAAAAATGTTCTTATAACCAGCCATAAACATAGTACTGAAATAAAAAAACTAAAATTTTAGTGTTAAAACATACCAAATTTGTCTAAAAATGACTATTATAGTCGAGATAACTATTATCTTCTTCATCCGAATAACCGCACATACGAAATTTTTTTCCCCAAGATTGAAAATTATATTCCATATTAAAAACTAACCTTATAATACAAAAAATAAGAAATGTTTTAAATAATTTTTATGTAACTATACAAGAGATGTTGGTGAGTTTACATTCTCAATTCATCCTCCTTTTATAGGAGATAATTTTAAATGGTCTCTTCATTTAAAATTTTAGAATCACCTATGTTTCCGTACCGAATTCAATTACTTTCAATATAAAATCACGGATAACGAACTGTTTCAATATAATATGCAACTGGTCTATTATTTTATTATTTTAATTTTAAAATTAACGGTTTAACGTTTGACACGTATAAAAAGTTGTGGGTATTATATGAATCGGTCCTTGGTAATATTGTTTTTTTCGAAAAAGCTACGATTACCAATGAAAAGCACCAAATAGAGGGACTTACCAATAAAAATCAAGTCAAACCAGCAGTTCTAACCTGCTCGTTCAGTATGGGCCAAATTTTGGCCATCTGTATGCAGCATAAGCCATACTATATGTCAAACCTTATTTAATCATGTCTAATCATGTTCAATTATTTATGTCTAATCTTCCGATCATGTCTGTATGTCTAATCATGTTTAATCATATTGATAAGGCCATAACTTTGGTCGGTGGCGTTAGGCCTTTCAACAATGATATAATGATAAATAAACCACGAGTAACTGATACTTCCTGATCTTTATTATTGCTCGGATTATTGTCCTTATTCGGACTATTACATTTGCTCGGATCAGTATTTCGGTTTTACGATTATGCTCGATATAACTATTTAATCTCTCGTCTTGACCTTTCTCCTCTTTTATTCGGTGCTCGGCTGTCTTGTCTCGGTTTATTTCTCGAAGTGATATGCTTTGGTTAGTTTCTCTCTTTTCTTAACTTCTCTCTATATTTTTTGG
Organism: Primula veris; assembly: GCA_963682055.1. Lineage (NCBI taxonomy): Eukaryota > Viridiplantae > Streptophyta > Magnoliopsida > Ericales > Primulaceae > Primula > Primula veris. Next base: position 26,942,853 of record OY821750.1, on the reverse strand, counting down.
ATAGATTTTCTGGTCCTTTTCTAGGAGGGGTAGTTGGCTATTTATAGGCAACTGCGCCTTCTAGGATATTGACAAATGTCTTCATCTCAGGGATTTTTCAGACAAGGGTCCCCCTTTGATTGGGCTTGGGCTTTGGATAGTAGCACCCCAATTCCTATAAAAAGTATGAGATGACCCATTTAAGCGTTGGATACCCATTTATAAAGTGGGATGATTATGACCCGAATAAAATACTCGGGTCTGATTTTCATGTTCTATCAAGTGCTCCCTGACTTCCTCGGCGTGGTTTCCATGTCGGGGGAGTCATGTTCGGTTTGTCGAGAACGTTACATCGATCTTGTTTTTCCCAATGCTTCATCGAGAAACGCAATAGATTCGTGACGGTTCCCAGGGGGGCACATTTAATGTTTCCTATCCTAATATCTTTCTTCGAGGAAAACTCCTATAAAGGGGGTGTGCTCCCTCCATAATTAGGCATTTTACTACTAATTTGCCCGTGACATAATGGCTTCTTCTGGTTCCACTGGTGAGAGCTCCTTTAATTATATTTCATATTTAGAAGCGGAAATCAAGAAATCTCGTACCGTGAATAAGAAACTCGTGGCCAAGGTTTCAAGCTACAAGAAAAGGTTGTCTGACATGGATTCTGATCATCATGTGACGATGGCCGATCGGGATTGGGCCTATGAGCATATAAAGAAGCTCGAGGCTAATCTGGCTAAGCAGAAGGCAGCAAAAAGGGCCTATAAGCTTGCCTTCAAGGAGTTGCATGCTCGGTCCAGACCGAGTTCGGATGACGATGAAGAAGGCTCTTCCTCGAAATAATTAGTCTTTTGTAATTTCTGTCGTAATTTCTCTTGAATGGGGAGTCTTCTCCTCAGTTGTAATCGAAGTTTATGGAATTAATAAAATATTTTCCTTTCCTTGTTCTTGTCTGTTTATCTTCTTGATGTCTTTTTGGATGACTTTAATTGGATTTGGAACTGTGGTTAAATCGCCTTTAATGCTCTGGGGAAGTTCAAGAGGTTGTATCTATTCGAGATGACCTTTGACCTACTCCTTGTTTCTTCTTATAAAAGGGGACTGTCCCAGTATTTTTTATGCAGTCATTCTTTATTAACGAACAAATGGCTTCTCCTCTTGAAAAGTATGGTGACAACCTTCCTGAATACGTTGCCCGTCTGGAAGAGGAAGTTCAGAAGGTGCGTTATCTCGAGAAGAGGGTTGCCCGGCTGTCGGTGGAAGCTCGTCGGGCCGCCGAACTAGACGAGCGATTGGATGCCCTAGAGAAGGAGCACCAGAGGTCTTTGCTCGACAGTATTCGTGCTCGTGCCCGGATCAAAGAGCTCGAGGCCTCCAGAGATAGGCAGCTTGCTTCCAAGAGGGCTTACAAATTGGCCCTTAAGGAAGTGTATGCTCGGTCGAAAAGGAAGCCGAATGACGAAGCGGGCCCTTCTATGAAATGATTTTATTGTTTTCATTGTATTTCCTCTTTGTGCTTCTTCTGTAACGAAGTATCAACCAATCAATAAAGATTTCTTTTTCTTGTTTATATCTGAATTACTTTCCCAATGCAATTTATTTTGACTGCGCACGCTTGTGGCCTCATTAATGCTTTTCTTGGGCCTGGCGTTTGATCTTATCCATTGGACCTTCTTATTCTTTATATCTAGGGATTAATAGGATTTCTTGAGCCTTGTGCATATAAAATCCTATTCACCAGAGTTTTCTTGAGCCTTGCGCAAAAGATCTGGGATATTTATTTGAACCGATGCTCTTCCCAAAAACGACGCGTGTTTCAATGCCATTATTACTTACTCCCTTTAAATATTGGTAAGAATCCAAATGTTTCTTGAACAGGAGTGGCTTTTAATTACTCACGCTCTTTAAAGTCTTTTGGGAATCCAAACGTTTTTCTTGAACAGTCACCTCTTTTGAGTGCCATCGCTTCTGAATACCCATTGGCGAATGGTTGCGACTCTCAATCCCAGCCCTCATACAATTGATCTATAAATACCTGCTTACAGCATGGTTACGTCCACACTTCTCATCATATTATTTTTCCCCATATATAGACCCTCACCTTATAATTTCCCTAAGATGTCTGGCCCTTTCACCCAATCAGCATTAGCTTTGCAAGTGGAGGCCTTTGAAGCCTCCCATAACCATGTACAAAGGTTATTGAGGGATGCCGAGGAGGAATTGAAGGTGATGCGTTATCACCATACCGAGATGGTTCGGGAATTAACTTGGCTAAGATCCGAACTGGCTTACTGCCGACGTACTCGTCAGGCTTTAGTCGAAGAGAATGAGATGCTAAGGGGGAACCCAACACTGAGGGACAGGGATGTCTCTGCCGGGCCCTCTCATCGATACCGATCGACTTCCCCCTAACCTTCCTCCTTCCTTTTTTCTTTTTCTCTGCTCTTTCCCCATCTTTTCCCATCTCTTCCTTTTTCTTCTTTTTTGCACCACTACGATGTTACAATCAGCCCTGTGATCCTAAGGGTTTTGTGTTACATCTAGGGTTTTTGTCATTTTTCTTTTTGACTCTTCTTTCTTATCCCTTCTTCTTTATGTTCCTCCTCTTCGCTTCTTTCTTCCCTTTTTGTTTTCTTTTTATGCTTCTTTCCTTCGTTTCTTGCACTCTTCTTCTTTTCCTCTTCTTGCTTTTCCTTTCTCTTTCTTCTTACTTTTTCTTTTTGGCGTCTCCTGCTCACTTGGTCAGCTGATATAGTTGATCCTTTGCCTGATCTTCTGTACTAGCTCTTCTTGGATGTAATAGATTTTTTCGGATGTAATAGGTTTTTATCTCGAATGTAATAGACCACGATGTAATATTGTCTATTGATGTAATGAACAATGATGTATTCCATCTTCATTAATGAAAAGTATTTTTGCCCTTTTCTTTTTGCATTTCTTTTTATATTGTACCTGTGGTTTGTTGTTTGTCGGGAAGTTAGATCTTTGTATATCTCGTCTTTATTTCCTTCTGTACTATTGTATCAGATGTCAGTAGATGTCCCCATCACTGTCGAATACAGGTGCATGCTCCCTAGTAGGTCAGGAATATGCACGCTCCCTAGTATGTTAGGAATATGCATGCTATCTCCGTTCTATAAGTACTTCTCTTTTCTTTGGTAGTTTATCATCTCATTTTTCCTTTTGCTTCTCTCTCCCTCAGCCCTTTATTTTCTTCCGTACTATAACAATTTCCCAGAATGTCTGGACCTGTGGTGAGATATCATGCTCAGATGAAGGGCTTGGACACTGAGGTATCTAGGGTCCGCCGTCGGATGGCAAGGCTTGAGAAAGAGTATGGCATTCTGGCCTTGAGCTTGTTCGGCTCTTTTCCCGAAGAGACGGTGAAGTGGACCGAGATCTCGGCACTGAGTCGCCAGCTCGATCACTTGTTGTTACAGAGAAACCATTTGGCCAACTCCTGGTATGATGCCGAGGAGATATGGGACCATTCTCAAGATGAGTTTGACACTTCTCCTCAAGGCCTAGCTAGCATAATGGTAAAGAATGCTCGGCTCGTGGAGCGTGTCGGGGTTCTTACTACGGAAAACAACAGGATCTCCTCGGAGAATGACAATTTGGTCGCCATGAACGATTCCTACCAAGCTCGGTTGAATTGTTATGCTGTTTTTGCTTTCTCTCGGTCTGGCAGTTCGGTTTTTCCATCCATTGATCCTTAGATTGGGCTGGTTTTCTTATGTATTTCCCCTTTTGCAATTTGTGTTTTATTTTCTGTATTTGATGAATCAGTCGTATCTTTTTGTATCTCGTGCCTGTCTTATGAACCATTGTAACGCTTCGTACTTTGTGCCTTTTGATTCTCTATAAATGCTCCCTATTGCCTGTATCTCATTACCACTTTCTACCTCTCTCTTGTTTTATAATTTGCTTTTGCGTGAGATGGCTCCCATCACTAGGTCTGCCTCCAAAAAGAAAGCCCTTATGGAAGAGGAGCCTACCTTTTTGCTACCTCGTCCCCCTGGCTTTGGGGAGGAGGATTTGACTCCTCTTCAACTAAAAGAAATTGAGATGTCATGGCTGAAACATGATCTCATGTGTGCTCGGACGGAAGCGAAGAGGTTTAAACAATATTGGGACGAGGAGGGCACTGCTCGTTTCAAGGCCGAGCAAAAAATGCGAGTCTCAGTCTTACGCCTTGAAACAGGCTGAGATGGCGATTTCTCGTTTGGTTAGGGAGAAGGAGCGTCTGGAGGAACTTTTGGCGAGGAGGGATGTTGCTATGGGGGATAGTTCGAAAAAGTAGGATGGGTGTATTTTCTTTTTCTGTTGTATTGTTTGTGTTTCCCCCTTTGTGGATGAATAAAACTTGTCTTGCATTTGATTCTGTCCTATTTTATTTCCTGTTTGCTTCTCTTTTATGTTTCTGATCATACACCGAACAATATGTCCGGTTATCCCCCCGGAGAGCGT